>CM067173.1:19029400-19137338 GCA_034093135.1 Erigeron breviscapus
TGAAGACGGGTCCTTTATGGTTAGTTAAAACAGGCAGGGTATATAACTTAGGAATCGCATTCAAACATGTTTTTGAATCAACATAAGCATTGACAAGCACATTATCAACAAACACATTTGAATAAAAAGTACGAACATTCACATGAGAATTAAAAGTAACATGTCTACAAGCATTAACATCAGTAGAAACACAAGTACGAGAATTAATATTGTTTACAAGCTCACAAGGTCTTGCCTTGGTATTTTCAACATTATTTGACAAAGAAAAATTGTTTTGATTATCATGAACACCCTTCCTCCTATTAACATTCTTTCTCCTCTTTCTTTTCTTCTTTTTCTCAACATCCTTTTGATTACTAGTGAACTTAGGTACTAATGTATTAGCAACCCATCTAGCACCACTAGTTATGCTCTTTCCACCTGTTGAATTGAATTTAAGAAGATTAGAACTAGAAGTTTTAAACACTTTCATCTTTTTGGAATCTTTTGGAGGTGAGGAAACTTCTTGCTTCTTTGGTTTATCATGAGAAAACCATCCATATCAATCCTTATATCTAGTTGTACCATTTGATGCATCCTTAGTTAGCGAAACTGTGCTAGACTTAGACACCTTAGGTATAGAACTAGATTGAGAGCTAGATTGAGAAGCATTAGGATAGTCTTTCGGAAGTTTCACTTTGGTGTACTTTGTCCTGTGTGGGTTCTCAGCTTGTTCCTTTTTGACATGTTTCACTGGGGTAGCAACAAAGGTTTCTAACTTAATGGTCTTTGGTTCAGTCTTCACGAGTTTGGTCTTAACTCGTTTCTTTGAGTAATATGAAGTTGGAGCTTTGGACAATGGTTTTTGAAATTCCACTTTTGTTTTCACTTTGATTTTGGTAGATTCAATCTTTTTCTCTGTTTCTGAATCAAAAACATATTCTCCCTCCATGAATTTATCAAAATCATCTTTCGTGAAATCTTTTGAAAAATCAGGAATCTTGGTGTCCAACTTCACATTATGGTTAGTCTCGGAAATTAGGTCAACTTGAACTGACACATCTTTGGTTTCACAAAAAAATTGAGTAGAGGTATCAACACCTATACTAGCACTAGGCTTAGGGTGAACAACTAACTCATCAACATTGTTGCATGTGAAAAACCTATAGAAGTACCATATCAAAACTAAACTATGTGCAAGTTCTTCATTAGAGAAATCAGATTGCACATAATCCTCAGCTATAAAAGTAGCAGTATTTTGACAAGTACATCCAAGAAAATCAGTCAAGGTCTGAGTAGAGGTATTGGTAGATGAATCACAAGTAGTTTGTGTAGAATTGTCTACTAAAGTACTTTGGTCAGTTTGAGTAGAAGCAATCTCACAAACTTTCTTAGTATCAACAACAATACATTTATCCTCTGAATTCGGACTTTGAGACTTGAGATGATCAATAACTTTTTGTTGAGATTCTACCTTTTGTTGTAAACCTTCTATTTGTTTTTCCAAAAATGTGGTTGGAAAATACATTTTAGTTGGTTTAGGTGGAGTACAGACAGATTCTTGGTTTTGAAAATTTGATTCAATTTCTTCCAATTTGAAAATTGAAGACTCTTTTGTTTTGTATGAATCATTTATTGCATCATAATTAACCAAAAATTCTTGTTTTGGTATTCTCTCAACTTCATCAGTCTCAAATTCGTCATTTGCCCGAAGCCATTCATTGGTCTTTTGGATTTCAAGATCTTGATTGGCCTTTTCAAGATCATGAATGGTCTTTTCAAGATATTGACATTTTTGTAATAACTTAGAATCAGGAGATACATTCAACTCACATTCTTTAACCAACATCTTATCTTTGTAAGCTTGAAAATCTTGTTTAATAGCTTCATGTTCAAAAAGTAATTTTGAATGTTCTTCAATAAGTTTTGAAAATTCACTTTTAGAAAATGAAATGCTATTTTTCAACTTTTTGTTTTTGTTGGCTAAAGAATTGATATGAGTTGTTAAATCTGATAAAGCTAATCTACATGACTCTTTGTCCTTAATCAAAGAAAAAGTAGAGTCGAGATTTACCTCATCATCTGGGTATTCATCATCAGTGCTTTCTTCTTTAAAGTCTTTGTTATTGGCCAACTTTGCCATATAGCAAACATTAGCAGAGAGATCTTGATCTTCATCATCTGTGAGTAACAGCCATTTGTCATCTTCAGCTAGCAATGCATGTCCTGCTTCGACTTGTTTGGCTAACAGCATCTTCTGCTTGTAATACTCATAGTTCCGCTTTCGAGGTTGTTTGCAATCAACAGCAAAATGTCCAGGAATTCCACAATTGTAGCACTTTTTGTCTGATGCCTTACCCTTCTCAACAACTTGTTTCTCATAGATTTCCTTCTTTTCACCATACCTTGATCCATTAGCTTCACCTTGCTCATTACTCCTTGGATGATAATGTTCCTTCTTGGGAAATGCACTTGTAGAAGAAGTGCGGAGATTGTTGTTTGTTGGCCTCGCTTTGTAAAATTTCCTCTTGAAATGCTTTGTTACCGCGGCAAGAGCTTGATATAGTTCATCTGAAACACCATCTCTTGTAGCCATCAGATCATCTCCCTCCTCATCAGACGAAGAAACAACTACCATTTTCCTGTTAAGAGCTTCAGAAATCTTCTTCTCAACTATCAATGCCAAAGGATCAGAAGATACAACTTCTGGCATTTTGTTTGATGAAGCTTTGTTTAGGACTTGGTTTTCATTGAGTTTGAAAGATTCATAAAGAGTATGAATGGTGAACTTGGTTAGATTTTGATGTTGCTTGATCTGTGTTCCAAAATCTTCCCATTCTGGACCAAGAGCTTTGATGAATTTGATGTTTAGCTCAATCTCTGTTTTCTTGACATTGTTCTTCCTCAGCTCATTTATGACATTGCAGAATCTGTAGTAGACAGCTTCAAGAGTTTCATTAGGCAATTTCGCGAAGTTGTCAAAATATTGGTCAATCTTATCGTCGAAGTCACGTCAGCTCCTTCCATCTGTCTAGCCACCTCATCCCAAATCTCCTTGGCCGTATCATAAGAATCAACAGAGCCATAGATTTCATCCGGTAGAGCTTTGTATAAGCATGACCTAGCTCTGTTATCTGCAGCTGTTCGATCTTTTTGTTCAGCATTCAAAAGATCAGGAGTTAGAATTATTGCATCAGTAGTGGGATGGCGATGAACGGCAAGTCCATTAAGGATGGAATCTTTCATCATATGACCATTTGTTTGACTTTCCACATAGTCCATAAATCTTTTCTTCCATAGTCCATAGGAACCACGGTAGAGAACTGGAGGTCTTGTATCTGAACCCAATGCCAATGCTTCACGAGAAGTCATTTTGAAATTGATTTGATTTGAAAAATTGAATTGTATTAAGAACATAAAATGAAACGATCTTGAGAATAATAGGAAATGAAACGATCTTGAGAATAATAGGAAATGAAACGATCTTGAGAATAATAGGAAATGAAACGATCTTGAGAATAACAGGAAATGAAACGATCTTGAGAAGATCGTCCTTTGGTAAGATCGTCTTGGGTGAGATCGTATTAGGATTTTGATGAAATTTGGTTAAGTATTGAACTTGAAACGATCTTGAAATGAAACGGTCTTGAAAATGAAACGGTCTTGAAATGAAAATGATCTTGAAATGAAATGATCTTGAAATGAAATGATCTTGAAGTGAAACGGTCTTGAATTAAAGTGATTTTGGTTTGAAATTATTCAAGGAAATGAGACGATCTTGATGAAGATCGTCTTGGGTTTCGAGGGTATGAAACGATCTTGGTGAAGATCGTCTTGGGTGAGATCGTATTAGGATTTTGATGAAATTTGGTTAAGTATTGAACTTGAAACGATCTTGGATGAAGATCGTCTTGTTTTCTTTCTCAAAAACTTAGTATTTGAATTGACCAAACCAATCCTTTCGGATTAATTAGCCAGAAACAAACACTTCACAACACACACTTGTCTAGAACGATCGAACGATCTTGAGAAGATCGTCTAACAAGCCACAATGCACAAAAATGAAAAACGAGCTTTAAGCGACTAAGACGATCTTAGGAAGATCGTCCTAGTGAAGATCGTTTTGGTGTCATCTTCTTCATTTTATCAGTTTTCCAGAAAAACTCCATTGACAACTTTTTAAAGCTTCAATAACTTTCGAATTACTAGGAGTTTGAACTTGAAATCACTTGCAAACTGATTGAATTCATGTCCGCAACAAGTTTATGAACAAAATTCAGCACAAAACACAACAGATTCAAATCCCTCAAAATTCGCGCCAAAACTCAAAATTCAATCTCGAGATTTAGATTGAATTGGAACTTGAAACTTGACAGGATTATGTTATCAATAACCACGAATCTATTGGTGAACAAATAACTGTGATTTTATGTGATTTGAAGTGTGAATTTTGATGAACCAGTAGGTAAAAAAATTACGAACAGAATTGTAAATAATTTTGATTTTGTTGAATTTGTGATTGAATTCAGTTATGGATCGTCATCAGATTGATGTTTCGCTCTGATACCACTTGTTATAACACGATTTCTATCACTGAATTCAATTCATCAATGGCGGTTTGGATAGTGTGTGTTCTTGGTGTTTGTGTGTGTTTTGAGAGAGAATCAAAGGTAACTGTGTGTGTATTCACTGGTATAAAAATTATGTGTAAAATGTTATGGAAAATTGTTATAATCTCTAAGGTATGAGAGGGCTATTTATAGTCTAATTCTACAATTATGCTAATTGTCACAATTAGCCCCTCAACCTTAGTAATCATTTATCTATGAATTAACAACAAGAAATTCCTCTAATCTAAATTACAATTTATCACTATTTTTGGATTTCTAACAATTCTGACAATGAAGAAGATGAACAAATCAAGTCTCAAAGAGAAGATCATATAAGATGTATCAAAGATACTCTTGATACGCGTCAAAGGATTAGAGATCTCATTGTCACAAGAACTCCCAAGCCTCAAGAAGGAATCATTCACACCAAGACAGGTTCATGGGTTCTTTGGAATCCTAGTCATGAACGTGGTCCTCATAACATTCCTCCTGTAAACTTTCAAGATAATATCAAATTGCCAGATGAACGTCCTGTAGGTGATAACTGGCACTTCATCCCTAAGAAGTTTTGGAATGATTCATGGAACAGTTATAAGAAGAAAGCCTTCTGGAGTTCAAAGATTGACAAGCCATCAACCTCAAATGCTGCACGACGATATAAGAAAAGAAAGAATAAGCAAAGACGTGCAAACAAGAGGAGGAGACAACATTGAAAGTGATGATGAACAACCAAGCACTAAGGGGGAGAATGTTAGAAATATAAAATAGTGCTTAGTTGTATTTCTAAATATTGTATTTTATGTATATAATGTAAGGTTGAGGGGGAGTTTTTGAAATATACTTAGAGTATAAATACCCCTCAAGCCTTCAATTTTGTAAGTTTTTTACACACTTATGATAATCAATCATTCCTGCTTCCCACACACACATCTTTCTCTCTCAAGAACACACACTAACACACACACTTTCCACCATTGTTGATTACCTTACTTCCGCACTAGAACACGAATTATAATAGTTTTAACAAGGTGAACAACCTAGTCTTGTCCAGAAATATAATGCCATTCCGCCACCTTTTAGTCACAATTATGACAGTTTTCAGAAGCTTACTTTAGAAGAATCTGAAAAATCAAGTCCCGAATATGTACCCAAGACTACCCCTCCGGAGACCAAAATTAGTGATGTTCTTATCTCTGAGATATCTAAGTCAGAGAGATATGGGAACAAGACTAGTGAATCTACGGCTCACTCAGACCCAAGTGAAGCCAAACGGACAGTGGATAATAAACTAAAAGAAATTGAAAAAGAAGTTGAAATGGAAACAATTGTCTACTTTACTTTGAAAGGTAATGATGAAGTGTTTTCAGCAAAGGAGTCAGATTTAAACGGTAAATATCCTAAAAATATTGATCAAATATGGAGTCTTGATGAACCCGTAAAATCTGAACATTTGCCAAAACCTGTTAAAAGCAAGAACTTTAAAGATACAGTTTTCAAGAAAGGTTTTGTTCAAACTTCTACAATTAATGCAGAAGGTTTGAGTGTTCAATCTGAAACACCTGAACAATTTGCTGAAAGGAAAATTAAAGAAATGTTATCCATTGATCCAAAGATTCAAACTGTGAAACGGTATGCACCTCCCATACAAGCACCGACTTCTTGGGAAGAGGCTTATGCAGCCCTTGAACATATAGATGAATTAAGAGGTCATGGGGTTCCAGTGCCTGAGATTATTCATGGTGATTTATCAAAGAAGGCTTCTAAAAGGTCATGCTTTAAGTGTCGTGAGGTAGGTCACGTGTCAAGCTGTTGCCCTTATAAGAAGAATAAATCTAGGGTGTCACCTGAAAAATCTAGAGGTAGTAAGGATTCTAGTGAAAACAGTAGGTCTGTGCACAGCATATCCATGAAAGATTACAAGAATAAATATTATGAGGAATATGCTGAGAAAAATTCTTATAGTCTAGCTGTTAAGAATTACTTAAGATTTAGAGAAATTGGAAAAGACATATCTGAGAAGACTAGAAGTGTCTCACCTAGAGATAAGTCTGTATAATCTAGAAGTGTCTTATAAAGGGAGATTGAGAATAGAACCCAGAAAAGTGGTAGTAAACCTAGAAGTGTCTCATTTCGAGAAGGTTCTAGTAGTTCAAGTCAGTCTAGTAAATTAAGAGATAAACCCAACAGTGCTTACTATGAAAGATTAATGGCTGAAGCTAAATCGAATTCTAGTTCTTTATTTCAGCGACATAGTCCTAGGAGAATGTCTTCATCATCTCCTGAGAAAATGTCAAGATTTCAAAAGAATTCTAAGGGTTTTAACCAAAGGCTACCTACTGAAAGGAGGCATAGTGGTTCCCCCAGTCGTAGGCTTAGTGCTGGAAGAAATTCACGAATTTCACCTAGCAGAAGGCCTGTTGACAGCTCAACTGTTAAACCAACTAAGGTTTGGGTGCCTACTGGTGAATCTTGGGCTGACATAGTTTTGGATGAAGAGAATCATAGACCCAAAGCCAACAGGGCTAGGGGTCCTTTGAAAAACTAATTATTTTTGAATGTGCAGGAGCTGCTAAGGAAGACCGCAGGTTTATGGTTTGTCAATAGCGGATGCTCCAGACACATTATGGAGGACAAGGGATTATTAAACAGAGTTTACTTCTGTTAAAGGATCCTATGTCTATTTTGTAAATTTATTTTGTAATAAACAAAGTACTATGGAAGATCATGTTTAGATGATTATCTATAGTACAGATTCTCATATTTTGTGCTTTATTTTTGTTGTTGGTTATGTTATATGTCAGTTCCAGAAGTGCACTAGTTTAATCACAGGGATGAAGAAATTGGTGTTCTTGAGGAAGTAGACATCAGTGGGTGTTTGTCTTAGGGGAGAGATCGGACTACATAACAGCAAGTGAATACTCATTCATCGGCTCGGGCTATCACGGTTAGGTTTTCCTTTGTACTCTCATAAAGACAGATTGTAAATCCACCATATCCATAACCAATAATCCTGTTAAGCACAGTAGGACTAAGCACATAGACATAAGGTTTCATTTTATTCGTGATTGTGCTGGAAAAAAACTAATAGTCCTAGAAAAAGTGCCGAGTGACTTTAATTTAGCTGATCTGTTCACTAAGGCTTTCGACCGAACTCGTTTTGAGTTGTTAGTCCAATTGATTGGAATGAGAAATCTATAGTGACAGTGTCTCTCAAAAGGAACTATGTAAAATGAGTCAGTGTTTGTGTCGTAATGTATGTGTGTCAGATAGTGTCAGAAAAACAAAATAAAAATCAGAAAAATCAGAAAAGAAAAAGAAAATAATAAAAAGAGTAAGGTCACTGCATCAAGACGTTTAGACGTAACGATACTTTAGCTTTTAAGCCTACCGAATTGTACTTTAAATTGCTTAGTTCAGTGATACCATTATATGATGTATCGATAGGCACAAAGTACCAAGGTTTCCTTATAATCTGAACTTAATATATACAATGTTCTTATGGGAAACGTATTCAGATATATGGCTGAGAATGCTTGTTCTTAAAATAGACAAGTCCTTTAAATCTTATGAAAGATCTTGCATTGTAATTAGGTGTATTTGGTCTTTATATAGAAGGTCTCGGGTACATATATGTGTATGTATTGCTTTTTCGGATGTATATTTGTGACAAGATATGCAAATATCTAATAAATCTGTTGAAAATAAGAAGCTAATGTGGCCTTTGAGATTCGAACAAGTAAGTCCTTGGGGTGTCTTTGTATACCTAGCCTACCTAAAGCTTCCAACTTGGGATAGGTTGTCAGAAAGTTCGCTACACGGGTCTCATCGAAACTCACGGGTTTTCATAAGTGCTTAAAATAATGTCACAAATATGCAAGTACTTGGCATTTTGCAATGTTGAGTATATTTCCGTACGTGAGTCAAGGTAAGTCGCTTTACGCGTGAGGAATCACCGACCTGTCACCGCAGACTTGATTCTTAAAGACTTTCTCACTTTACTCACCAAATGTCTTAATCTTAGTGCTTGTGTCGATTGTGAGAGTGTATCTGAATATGGGGCACATAAGTTCGTAAACATGATTAAGTGACATATTAGGCTACTCGGGTTGCATGGTGACTGTCCTTGGCCAGGGTATGTCGAAAGTGTCACAAACCAAAAAGGAGACTGGAAGTACCGAGTGTTTAAGAGGACAAACATATTGGTAATCGTTTTTGGATCACTGTTCATAACTAATAATAAGAGAATTATTTCTCGCTAGCAGGCTTATGTAACTTGCTAATCTGATCTAATCAGCAGTAACTTTAGCTCGTGTAACTATGTTATTCGTTTATGTTTAGTGTATGTGTGTGTGTGTGTTATGTTTTTCGTGAAATGTTTAAATTTTTATCTGTATTGTATTGTTTAAATAAAAGTTCCTATTGCACGAGAGACAGAGTCAGAATAGAATCTAGTTTCCAAGAGGACTCAACTACGTTCTTATGGAACACTGAATAAACGAGTAGGGTAGTTAACAAAAGCTAAAAGAAAGTATATCATATTAACAGAATATGGGTTTAAGGAAAAGAACACAGAGTTGTTGATTTCAATAAACAGATATTGAGTTAATGTTTTTTTTGCATTGATTCTTAGAAAGAAGATTTTCATTAGAATGGACACAGAGTTGTTCATAGTTTTGAATTTTATCTTTAAAAGAATCATTTTATATCTTAGAAAGAAGATTTTCATTAGAATGGACACAGAGTTGTTCATAGTTTTGAATTTGATCTTTGAAAGATTTTTGAATCAAAAAGATTTGGAACAGAGATTCTAATTAATTTTGATAAACTATGTGCAAAATTTGAAAGTGCTTGTAGTGAATTATTAGTCTAAATTACTCTAATAATAGATTGCTAAGTATATTCATTTTATCTTGCTATTTTATTCATTTTTTCAGATTGTATGATTTTACTTTGAGAAGATTTGATATGTATGTGTTGAGATGTGCAGGACAGCGGACAAATATTCGTTTTTGTAGGTTGTCGAGCAAGATCTCACCAAGGAAGCAAGATATGGATCATGCAAATCCATACTGAACAAAGATACATACTAGTTTGATGTGGCTAATCATAGGAGTATTTATAATTGTTTAACCAAGATGAATACTAGTTTGATGAGGCAATCATAGGAGTATTTCATATGGTTTTAGGATTTTGCATTATCAAATTTCATTTGCAAAAATATAAGAGATTAGGTTTCAGTTAGATGTTTTTACAGAGTTAAAGACAAGTGACTTTAGAAACAGAATCTATATAAGTTTGCATAATGAAGGATATTTTGTTGGAAGACCTTAGATTAGGTTATCCATAGAATAATAAGACAGGGTTCTTAAGATTCTAAATTTGTGATAAGTATCCGTAGAATGATAAGACAGGGTTCTTAAGATTCTAGAATTTGTGATAAGTATCCGTAGAATGATAAGACAGGGTTCTTAAGATTCTAGAATTTTTGATAAGTATCCGTAGCATGATAAGACAGAGATCTTGAAATTCTAGATAAGTATCGATAGAATGATAAGACAAGGTTCTTAAGATTCTATTTTTTGATAAGTTGACGGATAAACAAGGAGTTTATAGGTCCTTATTTTAAACCTTAAGATTTCAATAAGAAGTATAAGGTTTTGATTATTGAACGATAAACCAGGGTTTTTAAGGTTCAAGTTCTTGAAGATTTGTAGTTCTAGACTAAGATAATGTCATATGCTTATGACTTATGATTAGTGAAGAATAACAAATTTGGAGAAGAAAATGAAAAATTTAGTTCAAGATTAAGTCGTTACTATCATATATTATAGTAATGAAGAATAACATTATCATTTTTATCTCGTTCATGTGTTTTGTTAACAGCTTCTTGTGCAGGGAATACATGTCAGTAAGCTGTATTTTATATGTTTTGTCTGAAGATGTTGATCATAATCAGAAGAAACATTTTGATTTATGGAGACAAAGAATTGCTTTTGAAACAGGTTCCATGTTCCTGAAGTTTGTGATTCAAGTTTCAAAGTTTCTGGTTTTCATGGGAGTCAACTAGTTCAGGATTGATTGTTGGAAATTTTACCTCTCTATCACATGTCGGTTAGGCAAGGCGAGCAGGGACTCGAGATATGCTTAATTCGGAGAGATTTATTGTTGAGGGGGAGAACTACAACAAGCTATGGTGCATTAGTTGATTATCATGACGATACAGAGAGTTTGAAGTTTGCTTCTCAAATCTGAAGTTTCAGAGGATCAAGTTTCGGGTATGGCAATTATATTTGTTGTCTCGAATTGATTATTTTTCAGTGTATTTGCAGAGAAGTCGATCCAAAGGAAGGATTTTTAAGCAAAAGATTGAAGTGTTCAAGACAAAGGCATTGTCTTGATATTCAAAGAGCTAAGAACATCAAGTATAAGTTATATTATAAAAACCTGATGAGAAGATCTTTGGGCTAAAATATGAAGTTTTTTTGATAATATATTATTTATATAGTAATTACAGATGTTGATAGCAAGGTCATTATTAGTTGAAGATCTTAGATATAGAAATAATTTTATTTTAATATGAAAGATTATCAACTATGTTAGTAAAACCTTAGACATATGTAAATGTAGAAGGTTATGTGAAACCTTAGACATAGACATTAAGTGAATGTAGAAGATTATTAAAATCTTAGACATAGACATAATGTGAATGTAGAAGGTTAAATAAATCCTTAGATATAGACTTAATGTGAATGAAGAAGATTAAGAAAAATCTTAGTCATAGAGGTTAAGTGAATATGAAAGGTTATTGACTATATTATGCCTTAGACATAGAAATGTCATGTTTGAATATGAAAGGTTACATAGTTAATAGTTTATGCCTTAGACATAGATATATTGTTTGAATATGAAAGGTCTTTGTTATCTTAGATATAGAAACATATATGAATGTGAAAGGCTTAAGCATTGATTATTTAGATCATATAGTTATGAAAACATGTCATAAATTGAGGAGAAGTACCTAGTCAATTGTGTTTTCATAAGAATATGAAGTATTTAATCAATACTTTGTTCTATCATAGTTATGTATCCCAGTCATAAATTGAGGGGGAGTACATAAGAATGATGGTTGTTATAATGATTAGTCATCGTTATACTTCCTAGTCATAAAATTGAGGGGGGTATAAGAATGAAGAATCAATTTTATAACTGGTTAGAAATATGGATTGTTGCAAGTGGTACAGATCGGGAAAGCTTGTTTCGAGAAAGTTTTGGAAAGATTGATCGTTGAAAAGTTAAAGAATTTTGTGTAAGTTTATTAACTTTTCAGGTTAAGACGAAGATCGAGGAAAAGATGAAAATTTGATGCTTACAGGGTTGATCTTTTAAATTTTCATGTTTCCAGGAAGTTCGTGGTAATCATTGATCAATTATTCAGAAACTTTGACGAAATTTTGATTTTAAAGTGTGCAGCAGGTATTTACGATCTCGTAATTAGCAAGAGGCAGAATACGACCTCGTAATTGGTCGATTGGGCCTTGTGCAGATACAACCTCGTAATTGGGCCGGGTTGACCCAGATCCATTCGGGTCAAGTGGGTATATAATCCAAATTTACCCAAACACGACCTCACATTTTATTTTATCAAAATTAAGCTTTACGACCCCGAAAATACTACTTTGCTACCCCGATTTTGATTTGATAGATACAATTAGATCGAGAGTTTTTGATTGATATTTTTGTGTTCATCTCGAAATTCTGAATCTAGGTATACTATCTAATCATAATATAGTTATCCATGCAACAAGAAAATCAAGAAAAAGGGTTTCAAAATTTTCGAATTAGGTTTCCATATTTTCTTTGATTTTGATGTTTTTGGTTAAAAATAAGGGTTGGGGTATCTTTATCGTTTGAATACGAGTATAAAGAAACAATTTTTACCAGTTTTGGTTGGGTAAATCGCGAAATCGCGTTGGGGAAGACGAACAGTGTGACGGACTCGCATTTGGGGGTTTGCTAGCCCAGATTTGCGACCTCGTAAATGTCAATTTATTTTGACTGGTTTGACTTTCGGAATACGTGTAACACCCGTTTCGTAAAAATATGGATTTCCAAAAACTTTTGCCTAACGGCATTCAATTATGCGGAAACGATTTATTAAAAACTCTCAACAAGGAAAACAGTTGAGAAGCAATAGTGGTGTTACTAACGTATCGTAGAAATAATAAAAGAAAATCCATAAGATTGCCCAACATAAAGCAATCAAAACAGCAGTCATTACATAGGGTTCCAAGAGGAAACAATATCATAAAGTCTATGAGAAACTATTGGGTAGACTAAGGCCCTCTTGATCCTCTACCCATCTCTCGTCAAAGCTTCACAAGTCATTTCACTGCTTAACCTGAGGGGAACAACACATTTAAAGAACAAGTGTTAGCTATAAATAGCTAAGTAAGATGACACCAGGTTTAAGCAAAACATTTCATCCATTTAAATCGTCCTTTTAAAACTTTAAGTCATTTTAATTAGGCATACATATCATCATATAAACATATCCACGTCACATATAAGCATAGAGTTCATGACCCTAAATGTGCCTAATCAATTTCGTCACTTTGATTCATCTCGTTAAATTGTGACTAGGTCACCGTTAAGTTGTAACCGAAGTTACCGTTAAGTTGTAACCGAAGTTACCGTTAAGTTGTAACCGAAGTTACCGTTAAGTTGTAACCGAAGTTACCGTTAAGTTGTAACCGAAGTTACCGTTAAGTTGTAACCGAAGTTACCGTTAAGTTGTAACCGAAGTTACCGTTAAGTTGTAACCGAAGTTACCGTTAAGTTGTAACCGAAGTTACCGTTAAGTTGTAACCGAAGTTACCGTTAAGTTGTAACCGAAGTTACCGTTAAGTTGTAACCGAAGTTACCGTTAAGTTGTAACCGAAGTTACCGTTAAGTTGTAACCGAAGTTACCGTTAAGTTGTAACCGAAGTTACCGTTAAGTTGTAACCGAAGTTACCGTTAAGTTGTAACCGAAGTTACCGTTAAGTTGTAACCGAAGTTACCGTTAAGTTGTAACCGAAGTTACCGTTAAGTTGTAACCGAAGTTACCGTTAAGTTGTAACCGAAGTTACCGTTATCATATAGGGTATGAGTTTGTGTGCAGGCGGTCATACGACCTCTAGGAAGCCTCACACCCGACTTGATGGAGAAGTCTTTCGACGGTCCATCTGCGTCGTTAAGGAAAGACAATGTCGATCCCTGAGTAGCACGTTATGTTCATGACATTAGGTGGGTCATCAGACCACCCGAAACTACTCGCCACGTATGACTGTTGCAAGGAGCAACCCAAGCAACCACCTCAGCGTACCTATATCCACCGTCAGGCACGGGTTATGCATAACACTCATCATCTAATTAGCTCGAGCATTTACCACATTTAGTTTAGGTTTCTTATGTTATCCTAAACTAGTCATCATCTATCATCATTTCACGTTAGGGCCCTTAAAACGTGCACGTGTCATGGCAACCTAAAAAGTTCTAGTGTTCTAGATGAACAAGCCACATATACATGCACATATCATCATTACATCATATCATTAACCACCGTTCATCATAACATATCATATCGTTAAACATATCATCACATATCATATCATAAACGTATTTACGGGGAAGCATTTTAGGCATAGGCATCGTCATCTTTAATCCCCGAATACCTCCCATATCAACCCAACCACAATATAGGTTATACATTACCGTTTGGAGGTTATAGTTTATGAAACTATTTTTGTTGCACCCTCAGCGTGACAAAAGTAGTGTATCTTACCTGGTAGTAGTGTACGCGCGTAATGAAAGGCTAAAAGTGCTTAACAATAATCCCCGACACCTAAGATACATTAATATACAAAATATAAGTCATTTGGGACCCAAACGAACCTTACAGACCTCACGAAATTAGTCTGGAAAATCCTTCTTACGAACTTAGCTACAGTTCTTACGAAGATAGTTTGTTCTTACGAAGATAGTTTGTTCTTACGAAGATAGTTTGTTCTTACGAAGATATGTTCTTACGAAGATAGATTTGTTCTTACGAAGATAGCAAAACGAAGATAGATTTGTTCTTACGAAGATAGTTTGTTCTTACGAAGATAGCAAAACGAAGATAGATTTGTTCTTACGAAGATAGCAAAACGAAGATTATCTTCGCAAGTACAAAATCAGACTCAGCTAACGAATTTAACGTAATTTCGTCCAGATTTCAAAAACGACCAAGTTCTTCGATTTTTCCATAAACGAACGATTAAATCTTCTCCCAAAACATGTTTTTGACATAAATAAACATCCATTGATCATCAAGATCGATTATAGACTCGTTAAACATCGTTTTGAACATTAATTGACTTAAACATATTTTAAACCCTAATTCTATCAAAATCCCTTTTTAATTCAGATTTGAATCATTATGAAACAACCTTGAATCTGAAAATATAAGTAATAAATCGATGATTACCTTGAACAAACAATGGCCGATTCAATCCAATGCCAAAAACACACGATCGATTACCAAGACTTGAAGATTTTGCTTTAGAATTCAAGAAAAGGTTTTAATAAACTTTGTGTTTATTCTTTTAATGTTGTTGAGGCTGGAAAATAACCCTAGATTAAGCTAATCCCAACCTAAACCCGTTTTTAACTTTACACCTTTGGCAAAACTAGTCCCTGGACTTCATATTGACTTTATTTCGCTTGAAAACACCTATTGGGGATACATATAACACACTAAAGCACTTTCGCACACTACATAAGCCTTTTACACATCATTAAGTCTACTTTATTGTCACTCATTAAAGATAATTAAATCTCACATATAAGGCACATAAACATATCACGGACTTAGAATTTGACCTAACGACGTTAGTCAACAGAAACGATTAAGTTTTGGGATGTTACAATACGATGCCGATTTACGACATGGACTAATACGTGGCCAAATTGGAAAATACGACCTCGTATTTTAGAGTTTGGTTGACCGTATTTTGACCTTGAAATGCGACCTCGTACAGGGATACGACCTCGTATTTTAGAGTTTGGTTGACCGTATTTTGACCTTGAAATGCGACCTCGTACAGGGATACGACCTCGTATTTTAGAGTTTGGTTGACCGTATTTTGACCTTGAAATGCGACCTCGTACAGGGATACGACCTCGTATTTTAGAGTTTGGTTGACCGTATTTTGACCTTGAAATGCGACCTCGTACAGGGATACGACCTCGTATTTTAGAGTTTGGTTGACCGTATTTTGACCTTGAAATGCGACCTCGTACAGGGATACGACCTCGTATTTTAGAGTTTGGTTGACCGTATTTTGACCTTGAAATACGACCTCGTACAGGGATACGACCTCGTATTTTTGACTTAACAGATTTTCAAAAGTTTATTTTTATAAAAATTTGAAAATGAGTTAATTTATCTTTAACTTAATTACAGAGATAATTTAAGTTAATTTAACAGATTTTCAAAAGTTTATTTTTATAAAAATTTGAAAATGAGTTAATTTATCTTAACTTAATTACAGAGATAATTTAAGTTAATTTAACAGATTTTCAAAAGTTTATTTTTATAAAAATTTGAAAATGAGTTAATTTATCTTTAACTAAATTACAGGGATAATTTAAGTTAATTTAACAGATTTTCAAAAGTTTATGTTTATAAAGATTTGAAAATGAGTTAATTTATCCTTAACTTAATTACAGAGATAATTAAAGTTAATTGTATGACTGCATATGAATTTTTATGTCTGTTTGAGTAATTAATTATTTGTTATTGATTACAGAAATGGCAAGAAATTTCATAGCAGGTCATAATTATGTGATGAACTTCGATGATAATCAGGAGGGAACTGTGTATTATCATGAGATATTCGCTTTCTTCCGAAGATCAAGGATTCATCATGTTCTTACACATTCTCCAGTTATATATTTAGATTATCTCAGAGATTTCTGGAATAATGCTGACTGTGTGAAGGTAGGAGATGTGTATATCTTTCACACCATAGTTGCTGGGCAGCAGATACAGTTCACAGCTGCTGACCTCGTTAACATTCTTAATCTGGGCACAGTTGAACAAGAAGGTGGTGCTACAGGTCTCACCAAGTTCAGACATGAAGTCATTCAAGGTGCTTTCAGAAGAATGGGGTTTGCTGCAGATATGTCAAGTAAAACTCTGTTCAAGAAGGGTTTTTATGGCAGGTGGAGGTATCTTGCACATGTGTTGCTGGTTAGTTTAAGCAACAAGAAGTCTGGTTATGATACGTTGAACCAGGAAGCCCAAGCACAGATGGTGGGCTTGGTATTTAACAAGCCATATAGTTTCTCAAAATTCTTCTTCGATGAGATGAAGAAACAGATCACAGCCACAAGAAAGAGGAGGTTTTTGATGTATCCTCGGTTCGTGATGATGATAATCAATGCTCGACTTCCAAATCTACCTGTTGTAGGAGAAGTGAAGCAAGTGAGCTCGATCATCCGACGTGGTTATGATGAGTTTGTGTCTCGATACCAGAATGATCCAACTGCTCAAGATGTAGCATTATTTGGTGCCATCATCAATGCCAACTACATAGCACCTACTGATGGGGTCATATCAGCTTATGAAGGGCCTCAGCCAAAGGGTGGTGAAGCTGCTGAGAATGTTGAGCAGTTACATGATGTAGTATTTCGGGAAGATGCACCAGAAGAGCCTGAAGTTGTTGTACAGGTTGCAGATGATGTGATAAACCAACCTAGAGCCAATCCTGAGATTGTTGTACAGGTTGCAGATGATGTGATAAACCAACCTAGAGCCAATCCTGAGATTGTAGATGATTTTTTGGAAGAGCTGGCTGATCCAGGGGGTGATATTGCACAAGTGCAAAGGTACAATGCTAATGCTGATGACCTAGTAGATGTGGACCTTGACCAGGACATAAATGATTATGTAGCTGAAGCTGCAGTTGGTTCTGAAGAAGCTAGAGCTAGTGGGTCTGGTACTGAAGAAGCTAGTGGGTCAGGAGCGGGTCAGGTTAGTGGATCTGGTGAGAATGCTGAAGGTAGAGGAAAGGCTGTTGCTGATGTTCAAGCAGACAGAGAGCCTTCTATCCATTCTGATGATGATTCTAGCAGTGATGGTGATGAAGATCCTTATAGATCTCATGCATTCATCAGAGTTGGATCTAAGATGGTTCCTAAACCTACTGAGGCAACTCAAGGAAGAAGAAGGAGAGAAACGGATGAAGATTGGGTGCCAGAGCAGCCGTTGCACAAAAGAAGAACACTTGTCAGGGAACAAGAGACTTCTGCTGCTGCTGGTATGCCTGATAGTGTGCCAAGGGTTGTTGTTCCTGAGACTACACAGCCACAGTTACAAACGAGTGAAGAAACCAATCTTAGTGATCTGCAGAGACAGATGAATGAGATAAGAAGTTTGATTACTCGTTTGACTGATAATTTGAAGGTTGTTAGTGACAAGAACACATTTCTTGAAGACAAGTTGGGCAAGGCCGAGGTGGTTGTGTCCAAGATGTATAAAAAGTATCTTGAACTTGATGGGAAGGTTGTCAGGATGACAGATGCAATGAATCAGGGTGTACAGATTCCTGAAGAAAAGGTGCATGAGCTCATCGACAACTACATGAAGTTGAAAGCTGAGAGAGATAGCTTAGGTTGCAGAGGTGATGAGCTGGCTAAGGCAAGGCATGATGATCAGAATGAAGATCCTGATGCGGCCAGAGCTACTCAAGAGCTAGGAGGGAGTTCTATTTTAAGAACAGAGACTCAAGCAGAGTCTAGCCAGGCTGGTATTGCTGGCAAGGCAACCTCAGAAGCTCCACAAGCTCAAGAACATATGTCTACAGAGATAAACATGGTAGTTGAGCTTGAGGCACCTCAAGCCAAACCCCTTACAGAAGATGTTGACGTTGATCGATTAGATAAGGATAAGGGATTGGTAGGGCAATCTGATGCTATTGCTCTTGATGCTGATAATGT
This sequence comes from Erigeron breviscapus, assembly GCA_034093135.1. Lineage (NCBI taxonomy): Eukaryota > Viridiplantae > Streptophyta > Magnoliopsida > Asterales > Asteraceae > Erigeron > Erigeron breviscapus. Next base: position 19,048,012 of record CM067173.1, read on the forward strand.
TAGTGCTCAGGATAGTGAGTCTACCAAGACCGACTCTACCAATAATACTTCTACCGAGTCAGATTTGCATCCAATTATTGTGCATAGACTGGAGAAGAGGTTGGGATATGATCCACAAGCTCATATGAGAGCTAGAGCAGAGATTGCGGATTATTATTATGATCCAGGATCTTTGAGGGATCAAGAGAAGAGATGGTTAGGGTTAACTCATACTCCTTCAGAGTCAGAGTCAGATTCTGATTTCGAGACTGAGACTGAGACTGAGACTGAGAAGGAGCAGAGCAGGAGCAAGAAGAAAAAGCAGAGGAAGTAGATTAATGACAAAGACAAGACGAAAACATATGTATGTTAACGTCTAGAAGCTATTCCCAAGGGGGAGTCTGTAAGTGCACGTCTATGTCAATAGTAGTCTAGATTGTTTGGGCTTATATTGTTATATGTCTTTGTAATGTGATTGTCATTAATGAACTTAGTATTATGCATAGAATACTAGATTAAGTTTAAGTATTGAATGTATAGTAAATCTGCTAAGTGTGAATTGAGAGTTCGCAATTCACAAAGGAAATGCGACCCCGTATTTGCAGGGTCAAATACGAGGCTAATCAGATAGGCAATACGACTCCGTATTTGCAGGGTCAAATACGAGGCCAATCATAGAATGCGACCTCGCATTAGTGACGGGCTGGGCTGTATTTGCGAGGCCGACTCGCTGAAGCCCATGTCGGGTGTTACCTATATAAACCGAACCCTAACAGAGTTTAGGGTTGAACATTTGTCGAAATATCAAGCAGGTATTGCAGGTTATAGTCGTCAAAGGTTGTTCCGCTAGCCCGAAGAAGATCTGCGAGGCCGCAGATGATCTAGGGGCTTTTTGTTGATCACCAAGTTATTGTGAGGGATTCCGCACCTCAAGATAACTGGAGCAAGCTATTGACGATCCGTACCAGGGGACTTACAATTGGTATCAGAGCCTCTTGGTTTAATACCGAAAGGTTATAACTTGTTGGTGATAGACAATATTGATTTAGGGTCGTTTAGACGTGATTGAATTGTTCTTTCACTTTGAATCGTTTAGACAATTTGCTTTTTGCCGGGCTCTAACCAACAACTTGGAGTCCTACACCTTCTACCATAAAGCATTTCAAATGGTGGCATTCCGATACTTGCATGATAGCTGTTATTATAAGCAAATTCAATCAACTTCAAATGATCATCCCATGCTCCACCATACTCTAATACACAAGCCCTCAACATATCCTCCAATGTTTGAATTGTTCTTTCACTTTGCCCATCAGTTTGAGGATGATAGGCCGTGCTCAAATTTACTCTAGTACCTAACTATCGTTGAAGACTTTTCCAAAAGCTAGATACATACCTCGTGTCTCGATCTGAAACAATAGACAATGGAACACCATGCTTTGAGACGACTTCATCTATATACATCTTTGCCATCTTGGTCAATGGTACATCTTGACGTGTTGCTAAGAAATGAGCACTCTTCGTCAACCTATCCACAATAACCCATACCATATCATTTCCCTTTGGTGTTCTAGGTAGCTTGGTCACAAAATCCATAGTAATATGATCCCATTTTCATTCCGGAATCTCTAACTGATGTAACATTCCATATGGCTTTTTGTTATCAGCCTTTACACGAGCACAAGTCAAGCATCTTTCAACAAAATGTGCTACTTCTCCCTTAATGTCCGGCCACCAATAAATAAGCTTCAAATTCGCGTACATCTTTGTAGCACCGGGGTGAACTGAATATCTTGACCTATGAGCTTCTTCAAGGATCAACTCTCGGTTACCATCAAGCAATGGTACCCAAATTCGACCCTTATATGTCCTAAATCCACGGCTGTTCGTTTCCATCACAAGACGTTTCTTCTTTCCAATACTTTCCTTGTCAATGTTATCCTTCATCAAAGCCTTAACTTGAGCTTCCTTGATGTGGTCAAGTAACCCCGACTTAGCTTGTACAACCATACTCATCAATTTTACAAGAAAAATTTTGCACCTTTCTACTCAATGCATCCGCCACCACATTAGCTTTACCGGGATGATACTTAATTTCACAATCATAATCTTTCAGAAGTTCCATCCATCTCCTTTGTCTTACATTCATTTCCTTTTGTGAGAACACATATTGCAAACTTTTATGATCCGTGTACAGGGTACACTTAGTGCCATATAAGTAATGCCTCCATAACTTCAAGGCAAACACCACAGCAACCAACTCTAGATCATGGGTCGGGTAGTTCTTTTCATGAGGCTTCAACTGACGTGAAGCATAGGCAATAACCTTGTCCCTTTGCATAAGAACACAACCCAAACCTGAAATAGAAGCATCACTATAAACAACAAGATCATCGGTACCTTCGGGTAAGGCAAGGATCGGAGCTTCACATAACTTGGTCTTTAACGTTTGAAAGGCCTTTTCCTGAGCTTCGGTCCACACAAACTTCACCCCTTTCTTTGTTAATTCAGTCATAGGCTTAGCTATACGGGAGAAATCCTGAATGAACCTTCGGTAGTAGCCCGCTAAACCAAGAAAACTCCTGATGAACCTTCGGTAGTAGCCCGCTAAACCAAGAAAACTCCTGATTTCCGTGGGTGTCTTTGGCTGTTCCCATTTAGAGACAGCTTCGATCTTTGCGGGATCAACTTTAATTCCTTCAGAAGAGATAACATGCCCGAGAAATTGAACTTCTCGAAGCCAGAATTCACACTTGGAGAACTTTGCATATAACATTTTCTCCCTAAGAACCTCAAGAACGGCTCTTAAGTGCTCACAGTGCTCCACTTTAGACTTAGAATAAATCAGAATATCATCAATAAAGAGAATCACAAAATGATCTAAGAATGGGCGACATACCTGATTCATTAAATCCATAAAAGCGGCAGGAGCATTTGTCAACCCAAATGGCATGACAAGAAACTCATAGTGCCCATATCGTGTACGAAAAGCTGTCTTGGCTACATCTTCCTTTTTGACTTTTAACTGATGATAACCGGACCGTAAATCAATCTTAGAGAAGTAAGAAGCACCATGGAGCTGATCAAAGAGATCATCAATATGCGGGAGAGGATACTTATTCTTAACCGTTCACTTATTCAGCTCACGGTAGTCTATGCACATGCGCATAGAACCATCTTTCTTTTTGACAAAGAGAACCGGAGCTCCCCAAGGCGAGGAACTAGGTTGTATAAAGCCTTTGTCAAGTAGCTCTTGGAGCTGAGTCATTAGCTCTTTCATTTCAGTAGGAGCCAAACAATATGGTGCTTTTGCAACAGGAGTAGCACCAGGTACAAGATCAATCTGAAAAATGACCTTTCGGTCAGGAGGAATACCGGGAAGATCATCCGGAAAGACATCAGAAAATTCAGAAACCACATCAACATTAGAGATAGAAGACTTATCCTTTCGTGTATCGATAACATAAGCGAGGAAGTGATTCTTATTATGCCGAATGCAGTTGAGAGCCTTCATCAAATTAATGATATTTATGCTCCCTTTCTTCTTATCTCCATATACTGAAATAACCTTACCATACGAAGTAGAGAAACGCACGATCTTTTGAGAACATATAATAGTAGCATCATTTTGAGACAACCAGTCCATGCTTATCACTATATCAAAACCGGCAAGAGTAGTAGGCAATAACTGGACCGGAAAGGAACGACCCTCAATCTCGATAGAACAATCATCATAACCCACACGGATGTCACTAATAGTACCGTTAGCAATTTCAACCTCTATAGAACAATCAAGGGGGGTAGTAACCCTTTCGAGCTTAGGAGCAAACAATGTAGACACAAAAGACCTATTTGCACCCGAATCAAAAAGAACAGAAGCAGGTTTTGAATTAACAAGAAAAGTACCGCTTACTACCTCATCGTTGTCCTTGGCAGCTTCCACTGTCATCTGAAGAGCTTGAACCTTTTGCTTTTGGGCAGCCACCTTCTTCCCATCATTCTTCATTTGAGGACAATCAGCAATCAAATGACCCGTTTCTTGACACTTATAACAACGAGTCTTGTCTTTACAAACAGCTACAGTGTGCCCAGGTTTACCACACTTATCACACCTCTTGGTCTTGTCTGAATACGGATCATCATGATGGGACTTGGAAGCTGAACACCATGTGCTACTCTTCTTCTTATCCTTTTCCCCATTCGAGGAAGAACCACTTTTAAACCTCTTATTAGAATTTGATGACCCATTGAACCTTCTCTTGAATCCAGACTTCTTATCATCAGCTTTATCAACCACTTTCTCAGACTTGAAATCATCATCTAACCTTTTGGACTCCTTAATCGCAGCAGACAATGTAGTATGTTGCCTACAAAGGCCACGATAACTAGCAGGGAGACCATCACAATAAGCTTCAATCTGATCCACTTCTCTACGAACCATGTGACCAACAAACTTGAGCTTTTCCATAAATGAGTGAGCATACTCAGTTATGGCACCGGGCTTAGCGGTTAAAGCTCTAAACTCTTTCTCAATCAGCCTCAATTCACGAGTACCAACATATTCCTCCAAGAACTTCTCCCTGAAAGTACCCCAAGGCATGGCAGCTAGTACCTCGGGAGCCAAAGAAACAGTAGTAGATCTCCACCAATTGCGAGCATTCTTTTTAAGCATACGGGAAGCACACAACACCTTCATATCTTCAGGACAATAACATGAAGCAAATACAACCTCTATATCATCCAGCCATTCCATAGTACCTACAGCATCCTGAGTACCATCAAACTCTTTCGCACCACATTTCTAAAAGCTATCATACTTAAAGTTAGTGGCACGAGGAGCAACCACAACACGAGGCTCCGCTACATTTCCCCCACCATTCCCATCAGCATCAACATTCTCTGGAGAAACCTGTGACCTTACAATGGATGGCTAAGCACAATTTGAGCGGTTGGAATAGTTTCCATCAGTAGGCTCATCCGGATGCAAGCTTGCTTCCCTTTCAGCTCTCATTTGAGCCAACTCCTCTTCAGTCCTTCTCAAATGGGCTCGAATAGCCCTCAATTCTTCATGCATTTCAGCTTGAGTAGGAATCTGTTCGATTACTGGGTTAGCCCGATCAATTTCTGATCTAGTAGGAAATTCACCCGGTAATGGCCTTCGAGGAGGCCTCTGATTAACACCATTTCCAGCCCCATTCATTGGATCGTTGCTTGGAGTAGCTCTCTCACGTTGACTGGTAGTACGAGTGTTAACCATGTCGTCTATAATGCAATGATGACGGTTAGCAAAGGTTAAAGTGAGAACAAAGAGATTAAGGCTACATAACATTTATTTTAGCAACATATAAACACATTCATGCCTCAATCTACACTCTCACTCAGTCCCAAACCCGTCCTAAAGCATTTCATCTCAAAGGCTAAGCATTCCTACTTAAGCCTAACTTATCCTCTATCGGTTTAAGTCCAATTCCTATGGTAAACCTATAGTCCTTGGTTCACTTAAACCATTTCTCTGATACCACTTGTAACACCTGTCGTTTAAAAATATGGATTTCCAAAAAATTTCGCCTAACGGCGTCAAAAGAAAACGGAAGTAAACTTTAAAAGTTCAAACCACAGAATCTGTTTGGTTCCTTTATTAGTTGGTGTTACTAGCCATATCATCAAAATAAGTTTAAATGGAAACCCATCGGTTACCCAACATAAAGCAACCGACCACAATACAAATACAAGTCATAAATATCCAAACATAATGCAAAAGTCTAAAGTGAGCAGCCACTATGGGTAAACTATAGCCATCTTCAAGTCAATCTACCCATGTCTCGCTCTTATTCATCATCCATCACCTCAATCTCCAATTTACTCGGCAATACTTTAAGATCATCTGAAGGAGACTTAAAGGAGATTGAAAGACAGGTCAAGGAATTTTTTGATAGACCTGCTCTTAATGTGACAGAGCTTGGGCAACAACTGGCTAATTCAGTGGGTCAGAAAATTGAAGACACCTTGGCTGCAAGAGAACAACAACTTATCGAAAGGGTGATGTCTGAGATCACCAAGATTGCTTCTCCTCAGGTTGATCTGGACCCAATTACATCTGAGATCAACCAGTTGAGAAGTAGTCTGGACACATTGGCAACCAAGGTATCTAAACATTCAACTGCTCTTGATAAACTGATCACTGAAGTTGGCAAAGAAAAAGAGAAAGAGATTGTAAAGGAGAAAGAGTTTGTGACAGCTGGTCTCTCTCCAGAAGATGCAAAAGTGTTGACTAAACTGAAGACTGGCCAGGCACAAGTTGCTGGTAATGTTCTGGCCCAGTCGAGAGAGACCAACCATTTATGGAGGACAATCAGAATGATCTGCACTGTCTTCAAAGAATGCAAGGACATGCAATCATTCCAGAGTCTAGACCGATTGCCAAGTAGCAATTCAGACTGGGAAGCAATTGGGGCAGGTCTAGACGCTGCCAAGGGGGAAAGAAGTGCAATCCTTGCACCTAGATCAACTGTAACACCTGTCGTTTAAAAATATGGATTTCCAAAAAATTTCGCCTAACGGCGTCAAAAGAAAACGGAAGTAAACTTTAAAAGTTCAAACCACAGAATCTGTTTGGTTCCTTTATTAGTTGGTGTTACTAGCCATATCATCAAAATAAGTTTAAATGGAAACCCATCGGTTACCCAACATAAAGCAACCGACCACAATACAAATACAAGTCATAAATATCCAAACATAATGCAAAAGTCTAAAGTGAGCAGCCACTATGGGTAAACTATAGCCATCTTCAAGTCAATCTACCCATGCCTCGCTCTTATTCATCATCCATCACATAACTTTCTAAACCTGAGGGGACAACAAATTTCAAGAAACAAGTGTTAGCTAACGAATTAGCTAAGTAAGATAACACATCATTATAAAACATTTGTCCAATTAAAACATTATATAAAAGTCGTATTACATCATTAAGGCACATATCATCTCAAGACATCACATCTTTGCATTTAACATCTTTCATATAGGATAGATCACCCTAAATGTGCCTAATCATCTTTAGCATCTTCACATATCACATCCACACATCTTTGTAGTGGTGACATAAGTCCCACCTGACTAGATGAATAAACCTTACGGCTGTCCATCAACGTCGTTAAGGAATGGCAAGCCAATCCAGGAGTAATCCGTATGTTCAAAGACATTGGTGGGTAATCAGGCCACCCGGAGATACTCTACCACTTAATTATGTTGCAAGGAGCCACCCGAGCAACCACATATACGCACTTAGCCGGGCAAGGGCAAGTATGGGTTAAGCTTAACACTTTCACATCATTTACGAGCTTGATTTACATCACATATAGTTTAGGTGTCCACATTACCTAAACCTTATCACATATCATGTTAACGTTTGGGCCCTTAAACGTGCACGTGTCATGGCAACCTAGTAAGTCTAGTGAACTAGATGAACAAGCCATACAATCATGCACATTTCATTACATCTCAAAGCATAACATATCATTACATATCATATCATTTCATTTCATATCATAGGAACTGCATATCAGGCTTCAATGGTCATTTACATAGCCCACATCACCTCCCGTGTAACCCCGAATACCCATAAGCAATCAAGATATCATTTGGGAAGTTTTTATATGAAACCATGTTTTTTGTTGAACCCTCAGCGTGTCAAAGTAGTGTATCTTACCTTGATACCGCTTACCAACAAGTTAAGAGTGTCTTATAGTGCTTGCTAAGTGCTCCCGACAACCTAGAATGAGTATAAGATCCGTCTATAAGCTAAACAAACTTAAGTACCAAACTGGACTCTTTTATGCGCCGCATGGAGGCCTGGATTGAATACTCATCTATGACTCAATTAATCAGATTTCAAAGAGAATATTACCTGCACTTGATGTAAGGGATCTAAGATCTAAACAAAGCTTGATCAAAACGGCACGAAACGATTGGATCTTGAGGGAAAACTTGCTTGGAAGAGAGGGGAATCGGCTGGAGGGTTTCTCACGTATGATGGCAGATGTTTTATGACAATTAGGGCTGCCTAATTGCCCTCTAATCCCTGGCCATCCACTCCTAAACTTACACTTAGGGCTCCTCAACTTCTAAACTTAACTTTCTTAGCTCCTCAACTTCTACACTTAACTTTCTTAGCTTATCTTTCTACCAGGAGTCTTAACACACTAACAAGCACTTAATTACTTAACTTTACTTTGATTACTTTCATTAAACATCATATTAATCATTTCACATTAATCACATAAGCATTTAATCACATAATCACGTATAAGGCACATAAACTTAACGAACCTAACGTTAACTAACGGAAAGTCAAATAGTCAAACACAAAACATTTGGGATGTTACAATTACCTCCCCCTTAAGAGGATTCCGTCCCCGGAATCTCATCAGAAATGAACAAATCTGGATACTTCTCCTTCATCACGGATTCGGTTTCCCAAGTTAGACTTTCACCATGGTTATGCTTCCATTTGATCAACGCAAGGTCAATAATTTTCCGTGATAGGGGGAATACTGATAGGGCAAGGCTATTGAAGAAACTGCCCTTGTGCCGGCCACTGATACAGTAGCTGAAGCAACTGGTACTGAAGCTGGTTTGCTAGAAACTGGAAATGTTGATCGACTTCCTCCAGTGTCTGGAAATGAAAGTAGAAAACTGGCAACAATTGGCAATGCCTTCAAAGAAAAGAGGAAACAAAGAAAAGAAGATCAAAGGGTTGCCAGGGCTCAAATCATGGATTTGGGTGCCTTAGATGCAGTGATGCCGGTTTGTTGGGCATCACACTGGAGCAGTATGTAAAAGTGAAACATGATCAAAGGATAATGGGTGTTGTCATGGAAATGTTTGACATCCAACTTGATAAAGATTATCCAGATGAAGAAGTCGAATTCGATGCCAGAAACATTAATGTATCAGTGGAGAAGGCTAGAGAAATGAGGGCTGGTGGGATTCAAAGAAGAATTGATAATGTTCAAAAGATAGTCAAGAGGGTATTGAATCCACCAAAGCCCAGGGCACAGCCAAAAAGAAAGCCCCTGCCCAGAGATGCAGATTTAAGAACCTTCGTTGAACCAACTGGAGAGGTGTCAAATGATGATCTCAAGGCTGCTGTGCAATCTGCCTTATATGGATCTGTCAAGATATCCAATGAATCTGAAGCCAGAGCCTACTACTTATCTATCATGGCAAAAAGAAAACATAATGGCACTATCAATGGTGTCAATGTTATTGTTAAGCCAGGCACCAAAGTGTTCAGAGTACAAGTCAGTTACACTAGAGGGCCACTAGTGACAACTGATGATCCTTCAGTTTTGCAATATGGGTTCAGCGATTGGGTTGAAATGGTGAACTTTTTGGAAGCAAAGGAAGTGAAGAATAGGTTTGAGAAGGCTTGGATAAACTTGTTAAGGGGGAAGATTCAACACAAAGAACATCTGGAGAACAGATTGAATATTGACCCTGAAGATTCTCACCCTATTGGTTCACTGAACAAAAGAAGAAGAACTGGTGAAGGGCCATCTAGTTGAAGTTCTACTTCTTCTTGTCTACTTGTATTTTTATTTGCATTCTTGTAACTTGCTGTAAATTTAAGTTTCATGTATATATAAAAGTTGCCAGTTTGTAACCTACAAGATAGATACGTGATTAAATATAATCAGCATAGAAAGAAAAATCCAAGGCATTTGATGATCTACAAAAATGCCTTGGAAAATTAGATAGATTTAGTCAAAACAAGTCTTTCAAGTTCATACTTGTATAGATAGAAAACTTGAAAAGACTTGGCAATATTTGAGGACAAATATGGGGAATTTGTTAGGTCCAGTTTTACTGAAGAAACTGGAGCGTCTCCAGTTGCATCTGGAGACCAAAAGATTTTTCCAGAAATATATGAAGTCTAGTGGCCAGTGTACAGTTGATGCCACTGGAGCTTCACTCCAGTTGAGATCTGACCAAACATTACAAACATTCCAGTTGAAGTCGAAGACAACAAGTGGAAGAAAGAGAATGGCCATGGCAGCGAAGCCCAGTGGACATTCTGCCCAGATCAAGACTGGAGATCATCAGTGCAAAGCATTTACAAAGCTTTACACTGATTACGAGGAAGACCTTTTTGCTTTATGTACTATTATCCGGACAATAGCATTTGTCTTTGATTAAAGTACAAAAGTACATAAAGCAGGTTGGATAAAGTGACTTTATGTCTTACTTTATCAAGCATGTTCAAGGAATTAAATGCAATTCATTAAATGCTCTCAACCATATTTGTACGGCAAGGTTGATATCCCAATGTCAACCTTTGCCTATAAATAGAGGTCTTTGCACAACCAAGAAATAACTTTGCATATTCAGACATTTGCATTCTTGGTGAACTTGTGCAATATTATCTCAATCGCAAAAAGGAACATTTCACAACTCTAAGTGTTTCGATTGTTAAAGAGAATTTCCAAGTGTGGATCAATTGTATTTCATAGGTTGTTACGATATTTACATATTTGTATTATCTTGGTTCCGCAACAACCTTGTAATTTATTTAACATTAATAAATAAATTACACTTGAAAATTACATATTGTCTCACCAATTTACTATACTTATTGCATTGTCTTTTTACTTATTTACATTTGTCACCTTAATAAGTAATCTAAACAATATACCTGGTATATATTCACTGCAACTGGTCGTCTCCAGATGAATGAATATATTGCAAAGTTAACTCACCATTGACATAGAGGTGTCTTCAGTAGTACCATCTCTTGAGTTGGGACTTACAAAATGATCTAAATACTTGGAAATACTCGTAAGGATTACTTAGAGTATATCTCACAAGTTGCAATGCCAAAGTTTCAAGCACTTTGCAAGTTGTGAGAAGCCTTGTATTTATAGGCAAGGTTCATGCTGATGTGGACCAGGCCGTACAAATACGGTTGGGAGCATTTAAGGAATTGAAATCAATTCCTTAACATGCGTATTTTTAAGGTTAAGTGTGAAAGTCATTTGATGTGACATTTCACGCTTTATTCTCAACCTTTTACTCAACCTTGTACTTTTCCAGAGATTAAGTTATTATCCAGGTAAAGGTTGGTAAAGTCAAAAGGCTTCCTCGTAATCAGTGTAAAAGTGTTGTAAGTACTTTTACACTGAGATGCTTCAGACTTCGATCAGATAGAATCATCTTCTAAGCTCCGCATCTGAGTTGATTCTCTTTCTTCAGTCTTTGACTTCAGCTGAATGGTTTTCTGATGGGTTGATCTGAACTGAAGTGAAGCTTCAGTGAATATTCTGAAATGGTTCAGAATCCTGTACAAGTATTTATTCACTGAACTTCAACTATTTCCTGGACAAATTATACATAGTCGTTTTCGACCCAACATTATATCCAAACCGTTCCATCTACCAATAAATTAAAACATGATTGAAATATTATTTAAATGACGTGTGGCATAATATTAAAGGGACATGTGTCCTTTTAATCTTATTCTAATCTTAATCTTAATATATACTATAAGTCAGTTGAACTAATGATTTATTAACCAATCAAATCGCTTAATTTTATCAAATTGGATTTCGCTTATGTCATCATTTAATTTAATTATAAACTAAAAATCATAATAATCATTATTCAAGTATATTATTATATTAGTATTTGTAGAAAAAATCTCATTAATTTACACTTTTTTTGTTTTTCATCAATAATTTACACTTTTTAGCCCTGAATACTTAACTTATATTTATTTTTAGCCATCAACTTGAGAGAATTTTTTTAAAATTTTAATCATTTAATTAATTAAAAAAATTTCAACATATGAAATGTTATCTACAAAAAATTATTTCAAAAGATGAAATACAATATATGTGTTCAATGTTCTAGAAGTATATTCTTTTAAATTTGTTTTTACTTACATTTTTTACATTTAAATTTATATATTTAATAATTTATCTTATATTTAAAATGTTATAAACAATCCGCGTAATCACATCTCTCGATTTTCTCAAATTTTTAATTTTGACTTTTCTTGACTTTTTATTATATAAAAATAAATATAGATTTACACATATAAATATCAATGTCGACTACATGACTAAAGATAAATATTACTTATAAGAAAATATTATAAATTGATACCTATAAATGTCGTACATTGGTATCCCAATACAATATTGATAATGTCGTCCAATTTAATAATATATTAGATTAGATTTTTATAAATTATAAATATTAATATTTAATTTAATATTTAATATAAACACAATATGAACTCTAGATACCTATCCCAAACACAATAACAGATAACGATATACAACATTCTTATCTATATACCTAACATAGGACGATCAACAAAGCACGATTTACAACAGAGGGTTACTTGAATACTAAATCCAAATTAATATGAACTCCATTCAAGATTAATTCTATCTCTCAATAAAAAATGTACAAAATTTTCTCCCTTTTTATATATTAGTTTTGCGTATTAATGTTTAAAGTTACAATTGTCACTCAAATCAAGAGTCTTAATTGTTATCAAAAAATATGAAAACAATCCTAATTGTTATCTAATTATCATAGGACAGGTGATTGAAAATAAACTTCTTCGTGTTATGGGCCCGCATCATGATTAAAGACATATACTTGAATGTCAAATACAGGATCACAAGTATGTTTATATTTAAATTCTTAATTATCTTTCATAATAATATCACATTATGAGTACAACTGGTTTCAAAAAATTCTATAATAGAGGAATTATTGTAGCATGTACCTTGTGGAATGACTACGACAAACAATTCCATCAAAATGTCTCAGCTAATAATGACAGTGACGAACCTGTGATTATTGTACTACAACTTGCAAAGTATATCACTTGGAACCGTATATTTTGAAAATTATAAGCTTTTATGACTTATATGTATGAAGATCTAATATTGATAATATCGTAAGCCCCGTGTCCAGTGTTGGACACGGGTCTAAAATCTAGTTAATCTAATAAAACTATCATGACTTTAAATCCTTTCAATTGATAATTGAGAAAAATAATATTAATCTCGACCAACACTTTTTTCATGTTTTCCTTCATTAGGCCAACATGTCGGCTATTAAATCCATGTAACGAATCATGTTCAAATTATATTACTTTTAACATAAAAAAGATTTTATGAAATAAAGTGAATCCGTATGTTATACGAGTATTAAAACTAGTATATAAATAAATAGTTTATAATAGAAAAATCTTCAAAGGCGATTAAAACCGTTTTATATACTAGTTTGTTCGCTCGAAAAACTGGGTTTGTGTAGTAGTATTAGTATTTCTATTATTTAAATATGTAGTCAATGACTATAAGTTAGGAGTAAAGTTTGTATTTTATTTTAATCTTTATTTTCGAAATACTATTTGTAATTATTTCATTATTCATTAATAAAAAATTTCTTTAAAAGTTATATTTTATGTCTTAAATTTTCTATTAAGTTGTCGCTTAGAGTTTTTAACTAACCATTTAACGATCCGGACCAGTAGTAAGTTAAACATTTGACGATTGATATGAGATAGCACAAATGACGGCTATATTATTTACTAGACTTCAGGCCCGTCCGATGGACGAATAGTCTCAAAATATATATCAAAGGTAAATTTTAAAATAATAAATAACAAAACAGGTGAAAAATAACAAATCATGAAAAAAACAAATTTAAAAGAATAAACTCTTTTGTAGTAGAAGAAGAATCATAATTAAACTACAATTGACAACAAACTAAATTATAAGAGATGAAAAATAACAATAACATAACAATTCAATATCAAATAATAAACAAACACGAACAAAATACCAAAAATAAAATTAAAGTGATATAAAAAAAACGTATGTTTTTTTGTTGAGAAATATATTGAACTTGATTTGTTTATTAAAAATAGGAAGGACATAAATAATATGAATGAGAATGATTAATAAAAATTTAGATTTATTGGGAGAATTTTAAGGATATTATATATTTTTAAAATTTTAAAAAGATTTATTTTGATAGGAAAAAATTTATGATATAATTTTAAATATATAGAGAATGCTAAGAGAGCTTCAAGAATCAGTTAAATAATTTGCTATAATTTTGCTATGTATATATATTTTATTGTTATAATTTTAGTTATCATTTATAAGAAATTTTGTTTATATACTTGAATTCGATAAAAACTAGGGGCTTTTTTTCTCTCCTCGGTCTGTCTAGTTATTCCCCATCAACGATCATCCTTGGCTAATTGCCTAGCTACTGGTATTATGAGTTTTTGTTTCTCATTTTTTTTTTGTCAAGTTCACTCCTATTGTGGGTGATAAAATTATGGTTGTGTGCAATTCAGATAAAGAGATGATGAAGATCAAATGTAAATTGTTAGAATAGGCGATGTGATTCTGAGAAGTGTTGTTCACTGTTATTGGTCAAGTTGTGGACTTATCGTTTTGCTCTTTCTCATCTTGTAATTCCAGTAATTTTTTTATTTATTCCGTATACAAATTTGCTAATTCATGAACTATTAGATAATTGGACCGATTATTACAAACATGTAAAGTCGACTTTCTGTATTATTGAAAAAGTAATTTATGATAGAGTTTTAAATATAATTATCTATTTAATAAGCAAATAAAAAATAAAAAAAATCTAGAAAAAATGAGAGAGCTCTAGAGTAATTAGGAGAGAGTTTTAGGCCTAAAAAGAGCTTTAAGGGGTGCTAAGTGTACCCCCAACCTCCTATTTTAGTTATAATATAGAGTGAAATGTTCATTTGAAAACTAAAATTTCTGTGAAAACTAAAAACTGACCAAAACACACTGTGATCTGAATTTAACATAATGTGTTTTAACTGTGTTTTATAAAAACGCAATGTGTTTTTATTGTGTAATCTAAAAACACATTGTGTTAAGTTTTAAATCACAGTGTGTTTTTGATAGCGCGTGAAAATCAGAAAATTGTTCAAACACACTGTGATATGAACTTAACACTGTATTTTCTAAAAACAGATTAAAAACACATTGTGTTAAATTCAGATCACAGTGTTTTAACCAGTTTTCTAGTTTTCATGAAAATTTTAGTTTTTCAAATGATCACAACCCATAGATAACGTATAAACTTTGTGAGCAAGACAGCTAGATTTTTTCCCCGAAAGTCTAAGATTTACGTTAAAAAAAGGGTGTTTAATTCTATCTTTGAGTATGAATTTTCGAATCAATTCCGTCAATTATAAAAAATCATGAAAAAAAAGGCGAATCATAAACCTGTAACTAAATGGTAAATCAAGTCGTTCTCTTCACACGATTCAGTTCACAAAGTTCGTTCTGAATTCATGTTGTCATTTCATCATTGTATATATGAAGAAAAACAACTTGCAATTTCTTCATATTTCCAAACGGAATCATTTTAAGACCCGTGATTGTTGTACTCACCCCAGTACAATCACACCTAGTATGTTTCCTATTATAACATTTACTGCTGCCTAAAGATTCCATCATTTCTATTTTAAGCACAACTTTTGTTTTGTTGCTTTTTATTTATTATTACAAAAAGGGGTCAGTAAAATCTAACAAGATGTAATTATAACCTAGTCTCTTAGTATCGAGCGAAACACTTATGTTTAAACCGCTATTATGTTTAGTCATATCACTACCATGCTTATACATTTGAATATTTTGTGTGTGGAAATGGAAGTATATAATCCTTAACTAACTGAATTGATAGTAATGATTGGGTCAGATATCGTTTTTTCCAGACATATAGTCGGCTAAGTGGTCCAGATATGAAGTGGATGATTGACGGAAACTAGATGATGTAGAGTCGCCTGATAAGGTACTGGAACTTATAATATGGTTAATTAACGTTGTTATTTCAATACTTTTCTGGGGAAACCTTTCTGCATCCAATCCTGTGTTAATTAACCTTTCTGTATCCATCACCGGATAGAAGAAAGAAATCGACAACATATCAGGAATCAAACAAAGTGATATGACACCAACAAGGAATTAGCCTAGTAGTAAGGCAAACACTTTGTGACCTTAAGGTCTCAGGTTCGATCCCCGCTGGGCACAAAAAATAATTCATTTAAGGTACCCGTTACCAATGAAGCCTAGACCCATATGTGAAGTTTATATACGCGGGTTCGATCCTTCGGGGTGCCCAGATCATGTGAGGATTAAGATAGAATTATTTTACCGGCATCATATGGCTCATACGGGGTGGGTCGATGGGTATCCAATTGTGGTATCGGGGCTAGGGTTCCCCCCATTACCCTTTTAACAAAATGATATGACCGGGAATGATATAAGGTGGTTGGTTTGAGTTAGTAAGGATGTCCATACCTACCAAAGGGAGTGGATTTAGACTTTCCAGCAGTGAACCCTTGCAAGAAAGCATGGCACTTCCGGCATTCCATTAAATGTAGGCTCATTTCTAGCCTCTAGGGGTGATAACGAGCCGAGTTTCTGGAATATTAGGCTAGGGCCTGTTCGTTTATTAATAAACAATTTACCTACGTTTTTCCATTTTGGTATCTCCTTGTTCACATAATTATTGAGAACCCACAATCACTCATGATTTTCTCATACCAATACAATAAAGACATCATAAATGGTGAGCCTTGTATACCAAAACAGCCATTAACCTAACCGACTAGTAATCACTTGATTTTCTTTGGAAAACGACTAAACATCTACAATAATTCAAGTCTCTCCAAGGTAAATATTTACCAAATCAGCAACTCCTAAAGTCTTAATCTTTTTAACATGTATCAGGAATTAAAAAACATAATTGGCCTAACTGATCTGAAACTTGAAAGTAATTGAAGGCTGGAATAAAACTTAATTAGGAATACTCTTGCCACCTTTATGCAACAAGTGTTGATTATCTTCGATGTTCGTTAACTGTTATGTAGGGTCAAAGTAATCGTGTACGGAGTAACTATAAGAAACTGTTTAAGTGCAAAATTACCTATCTATAGCTCATTTTGACTAACCATATGATTCTCATTCAAGTCGCAACCTATCTATCGCTCGTTTTGACTAACCATATGAATCTCATTCAAGTCGCAAAACTCGCTTTTTAGACCACATCAAAGACAAAAAAAATTCTAAATAACTTTATGCATCAAAAGACATAGGTTTCGTGAAAGCAAGTAAACAAACAAGAACATTTATGTCAAGAGCAGGAATGTAACTACATCAGAAAACACGAACGTACTTATTAGAATTAAAATAACCCAACCAAATAATCAGATTTGAATAATGAAACACGGAGTTGATGTAAACGAATGAATTACCCAATTTCAACCCAAATTTATTAAAATTAAACTCTTTAACCTCACATCCAAAGTCCAAATTAGATCTATTTATGCATCAAAAAGGAACAAAATGTAATACAAACAAAGCAAATTGGAATCGCTATTGACGCTAATACAACTGCAAACACAAATGATATAATCATTATAATGTAGTATTATTCAACAAGTCAATAACCTCAAACCTTTGAAATAAACCGAAAACATAAAAACAAAAACAGACCTTCTTCAAGGCGATGAATCAAGCCTCGCATCAAACAAGAACCCACGATACAACCCATCTCCATTGCCCGGAACACCATCAATCCATCTCCATTCTTCCTTACCATTCCCACTAATTTCATTTGATTCCCACAACGCCAATCTCCTGATCCTCTTAGCCGAGAAACAAACCTTATTCCCACCACCAAACACCTTAAATTTACTTGATTCCTGAAAACACTTAAACATCCCAAGAGGCATTCTACCGGCTTCACCCCATTCAAAACTAGACAAATCCAACTTCAATATCAAAATCGTGGAGCACGAAGCGTTAAGTGAAAACGACGATTTCAACCCACCAATCATCAAAACCACATTCCCTAAACCCTTCAATAACCTCGGCCGTTTCAATATATCGAAAACATCCCTCCATTCTGGCTTCTCAAGAGTCACCCATTGTTGAGAACTCTTTAAATTATTCAAACCACATATAAACAGTTTCCATTGACTTCGCCACGGCGTCCCAACATCACACAATGCAAGAACCGAATCACCTATAATAATTGGACTCCTAGGTTTACTAGGCAAATTCGACGAAAACTTAAGCCACGAATCCGTCCCACCCGAATAACAAAGTGCAGCTAACTCATTCAACACAATGACCCTATTACAACCCGAATCAACCAAAACCGACCCGTGTCGCGACCAGGCTGAACCCAGCTGGGGTAAAACTTTATGTATCCGGGTTAACGGATTACAAGCAATTAATACTTTATTACAATCTGAAAAAGGGGAATCAGCCCATAAATATAAAATACCATTAGAAGAAGCTATAGGGTGAGGGGAAGGATAAGGAAGGAAAGACAATGAAAAATGAAGCCAAATATTATTATTATCAGAAGAGGGATCGAAGAGATGGAGGGAAGGGGAAGGAAAGAGTGAATTGTGGCGGTGGGGAGGGCGGAGGGCGAGTAAAGGGAAAGGGGAGGCGGCGGAGAAAAGAGTGGTGAAGGAATTGGAAGATAAGAGAGTGTGGAGGTTTCTGGCGACGGAACGGCAGATGAGGACTTGACGGAGGGGAAGACGAGTGAAGATCTGGTGGATTATGTCTTGTGGGAGGTTTGAAAATATGTTTTCCATTTGTAGATCGTGTTTTAGATCGTGAAATATGATGGATTGGATCGTCGGTCAATCATGTTTGATGATTGACGGTGGTGGTGGTGGACGGCGGAGGGGGTGGTGGGGTGGTGGTGTGGTGGTGGTGGTGGTGGTGGTGGTGGTGGTGGTGATGACGGCGGAGGTGGTGGTGACGACGGTGGGTTTGAGTTGGCGACTTAGTTACGCTATGTGTGTATGAAATGAAAGGAAATGGAGACTGGGTATGGGTTTAGCCATCGGCTGCCTGCTTTTTTCTATTTTTAAAAGGTAGTTTGTGAGTTTTCTTTAAAATATTGTTTTTTTTTTTTTTGAACGGCCAACAAAACTTTGTATTATTTCACCGAAAATGCTAGCCAGAAGCTAGCGAGTACATAATACATAAACGCCAAGACCCCAAAACACCTATATTATATCCTAGGCATAGCCAAAATTAAAAGCGCACCATGACTCCCATGACAAATTCACCATTCTTGCTCGGTTTTTAACCCATCGGTAACTCATGAGCTTGATTTCTTCAATGATTCTTGAGAGACTAACAGTTTTTTGATTGAATATAGCGTCGTTATTTTAGCAACTTAATTATGTCTTACTTAAACTATTGATGTTCAGGTATTCTTGCTTAGGACCTCAACTGCTCACTTTGGATTGTTCAAGGACTAAAGATGTGAAGACTAAAGACTTGGAAGCAGAAGGACTAAAGGAGACAAGAGAGAAAACAAGGAGGGCCATTGTGTATCTTCTGTGCCTATATAATCTGCACACCTTCCATCTTGGATCTTTAACATTCCCTGCCATCATTTTCTGATTTCTAACCGTTGTGTCATAATATTCTCTCGATGTAATCGTTAATCGTTTTCTGGCATTTTAGGGTTTGTTCATATCAAAACTATTTCTCTATTACTTGTATTAAACCTATTATTAGATATTAATCGTATGGCTATTTTATCCTATTTTGTTCTTGTTATTGAGTCATCTAAGATAATCATCAAAGCGTTTATAAGCTTTAAGTAATTTTATCAGTTCCTGGTTCTCCATAGGCACCAAAACCCGGTTAAAATAATCGCGTTGAATATCTTTTGCATCTTCTTAGACCCAAATACATAATTATGTAACCCCAGAAGATCTTTTATGTCAAAGGCAAAGATATCGGGAATTCTACACCATTGGGAAATGATACTCCAGAGAAGGATACAAATCCTTTCTCACTATTGTTGATGACCACACCAGGGCTGTTTGGGTATATCTTTTGAAAAGTAAGGATGAAACATATGAGAACTTTGTAAAATTCCACAGTTTTCTTAAAACTCAATTTAAAAGAGACATTAAGGTTGTTAGAAGTGACAATGGGAGTGAGTTTATCAATCAAAAGATGAACTCCTTCATGAATCAACATGGGATATCTCACCAAACCTCTTGCACTTATAGTCCCCAGCAGAATGGGGTGGTTGAAAGGAAACATAGACACTTGCTCAATGTTGCAAGAGCTCTTATGTTTCAAGGGGGAATACCTCTTTACCTTTGGTCTGACTGTGTCCTAACTGCTACTTATTTAATCAACAGGTTACCATCCTTTGTGCTTTCTGGAAAATCTCCTTATGAATTAATTTATAAACATGAACCCAGTCTCTCCCATCTTAGGGCATTTGGTTGTCTCTGTTTTGCTACTATATTAAATAATCATGATAAGTTTTCCAGCAGGTCTGAAAAATGTGTGCTTATTGGTTACTCAAATGAAAAGAAAGGTTACAAGCTATTTAGCTTGGACAATAAGACTATCTTGTTTTCAAGAGATGTCAAGTTTTATGAAAATGTTTTTCCTTTAAAAATGGGCAGTGGTTCTCACAAACCAACTGATGATAATAATGTTAGTCCTTTACTTCCTTCTGATTCTGTTTTTCTGAATAATCAAGATACAACCAATGCCCAAAAACCCAATGATGAAGGGAGATCCAATGACAATGAAAGTGATGGCAGCAATGATGATCCCTCTGGTGGTACACAGTCTCCTATTAGAGATCAATCTGATTTCTGTGATGGAACTGATGAAGCTGCTAGGGATCAATCTTTGACTGTAACACTTCCAGATGATGAAAACAATTCTTCTGAGGGTAACACCAGTAATGACACTCATTCAATACAAAGGAATGATCCTGTTGATGTTCCTGTTATGCCTAGGAGATCTTCTAGAATCCCTAGAACTCCCAAACACCTTAATGACTTTGTTCTTAATACTAAGACCAAGCATAACATTGCCAACTTTGTTTGTTATTCTAAGTTGAATTCTGAGATTACTTGTCTTGTGACCAATTTGAATAAACATCATGAACCTACCTCTTATCATGAAGCCTGTCAAGACCCCTTGTGGGTTGAGGCTATGAACAAGGAAATTGCTGCCTTACATGAAAATGGAACTTGGGAAGTCACTGATCTCCCACCTAATAGGGAACCCATTGGATGCAAGTGGGTGTACAAAATCAAGTACAAATCCACTGGTGAGATAGATAGATATAAGGCAAGGCTTGTTGCCAAAGGGTATTCTCAAAGAGTGGGAATAGACTTTGATGAAACCTTTTCACCAGTGGTGAAAATGGTTACCATTAGATGTTTAATGACTGTTGCTGTGCATAATCAATGGCCTATTTTCCAACTTGATGTTAACAATGCCTTCTTGTATGGTGACCTTGATGAATGTGTTTACATGTTGCCTCCTCCTGGTTATCACTCTAGTTCTGACACTAGGGTTTGTAGACTAATCAAGTCTTTGTATGGGCTCAAACAAGCACCTAGGAAATGGAATGAAAAATTGACATGTGCTTTGACTGAGTATGGCTTTGTTCAAAGCAAAAGTGATTACTCCTTATATACTAAAACTGTTGATAGAACTATTGTCATTCTTCTTGTCTATGTAGATGATATTGTCATTACTGACAACTGCTTGAAATCAATTGACCAGTGTAAACTGTTTCTTACCACTAAATTTTCAATTAAAGATCTAGGAAAGTTGAGATACTTTCTTGGAATTGAGATAATTGACACTGAAGATGGTCTCTGTATGACACAAAGGAAATATTGTTTAGATTTGATTGCAGAATTTGGACTGCTTGGATGCAAGCCATCCCAAACACCTGTTGAACCAAATTTGGTTCTTAATGATAAGGATGAAACTGATAAGCCTTTAAGCAATATGACAGAGTATCAAAAGCTTGTTGGTAAGCTTATTTACTTAACTCTCACTAGGCCAGACATTGCATATGCTGTCCATATTCTAAGTCAGTTTATGCACAACCCTCTTGAATCTCATCTCAGAATTGCCTTAAGGGTTCTGAGGTACCTTAAAGGATCTCCAGGTAAAGGTGTTCACTTTAAAAGGAACACATCTCTTAACCTTACTGCCTATGTTGATTCAGACTGGGCCAAGAAAGTTACTGCCAGAAAGAGCATAACTGGTTTCAACCTCTTTCTAGGTGGTTCCTTAATCTCTTGGAAAAGCAAAAAGCAACCCACAATATCCAGGTCCTCTGCAGAAGCTGAGTTTAGGGCTCTTGCTTCTGTTACTTGTGAAATCATTTGGGTTTTGAAAATTCTCAAGGACTTGGGTATTTATGAACAAAACTGTGTTCAGATTAAATGTGATAGTAAGGCTGCAATACAAATTGCAGCCAACCCTGTATTCCATGAAAAAACCAAGCACTTTGAGCTTGATTTGTTTTTTACAAGAGAAAAGGTCATGCAAGGGATTATTGAAATTGTTAAAGTTGCTTCTGAACACAATCTTGCTGATATCTTCACCAAAGGGTTGCCACAAGCACAACATAATGTTTTTTGTAACAAACTTGGTCTTTATGACATCTTCCACAATTAAGTTGTGGGAGGGTGTTATTTTAGCAACTTAATTATGTCTTACTTAAACTATTGATGTGCAGGTATTCTTGTTTAGGACCTCAACTGCTCACTTTGGATTGTTCAAGGACTAAAGATGTGAAGACTAAAGACTTGGAAGCAGAAGGACTAAAGGAGACAAGAGAGAAAACAAGGAGGGCCATTGTGTATCTTCTGTGCCTATATAATCTGCACACCTTCCATCTTGGATCTTTAACATTCCCTGCCATCATTTTCTGATTTCTAACCGTTGTGTCATAATATTCTCTCGATGTAATCGTTAATCGTTTTCTGGCATTTTAGGGTTTGTTCATATCAAAACTATTTCTCTATTACTTGTATTAAACCTATTATTAGATATTAATCGTATGGCTATTTTATCCTATTTTGTTCTTGTTATTGAGTCATCTAAGATAATCATCAAAGCGTTTATAAGCTTTAAGTAATTTTATCAGTTCCTGGTTCTCCATAGGCACCAAAACCCGGTTAAAATAATCGCGTTGAATATCTTTTGCATCTTCTTAGACCCAAATACATAATTATGTAACCCCAGAAGATCTTTTATGTCAAAGGCAAAGATATCGGGAATTCTACACCATTGGGAAATGATACTCCATACCGATTGTGCAAGTGCACACGATATAAAAATATGATCTGAAGTCTCTGGATGTTCCAAGCAGAAAGCACAAACACACGTTGGAACGTGAATATTTCTTTTCAGGAGACCGTCTCTCGTTGGTAGTCTCTACAACTCAGCCCGTCATGCCACAATAGAAACCTTTTTAGGAACCCAGTTGTTCCAAAAAAAATTGTGAAGCCTGCTCCACCTGTTGAGATGCCTGAATAGCGTTTTTGATTGACTTAACCGAGAACACACCACTTGGGCCTAAAGTCCACTGCCATCTATCCTTCTGGTCGTTTAAAGAAACCGACTGTAACAATGAAACCAAAGAATCTAGCTCCTGTTCTTGATTATAATTAAACACCTGTGTTCTCCAAAACCAACTAAATAGCAGGCCATTAGGTCCAAGTTGCACCCTTTCGTTTACATTACAAAGCTTATTACCTTCTAAAGCAAACAAAAGTGGAAAGCAAGTACATAAAGGATCATTCCCTAACCAGATGTCCATCCAAAACCAAATATTCCTTCCTCCTCCTAACACGCCTTTAATGAGCTTAGAAAGATTAATATTATAATGAGCAAGTTCTGATGAAACCTTAAAAACATATTTCCAAGGCCCGGGACTAGTCAACCTCACTGGAATAAAACTCCAGGAGCGCGAATTGTAAAGAGTACCTTTCTCCAAATCCCATTAGCGTCCACTTTAAATCGCCACCACCATTTAGCAAGCATAGACATATTAGAATCTTTAAGGGAGCCGAGACCAAGGCCCCCATTAGCCATAGGGGATATGATTTTATCCCAAGCAATCCAATTCACTTTGATTTTGTCTTCATCACCTCCCCAGAAAAACCGCCGACGAATTCTATCCATTTCTTGCAGAACTTTGACCGGTGCTTTAAACAGTGAAAAATAATAAACAGGTAGCTAGTTAAGGACTGATTTAATAAGAGTGATACGCCCGCCATGGTATAAATTGCGAGCTTTCCAAGATGATAACCTTTGTCACACCCCGTTGTAGCGGAAATACAGGGTTAACAAAGAATTGCATACTAATCAGAAGGTTAATAGAGATTACATCCATTTATACCAATACAAGTCAATACAAGTACAATCGTTCAAAGTGTGGACCCCAAAATACGGATACAAGTCATCCTCATTTGGAACTGGGCCCACAGAATACAAGTTCAATAAATTGGACAGTCAAATACAATTAAAGCCAAAAGCATGAGAGTCCTCAATGTCTGATGCTAATTGTACGTCCAAAGTCAAAAGATTGGCCCTATAATGCCAAAGACGATTCCAAGACTTACAGATGATCACCTGAAAAGCATGAAATTTGAGAGGATCAACTATCGAAATAGTTGGTGAGTTTACAGTGTGTTTGACTAAAAGATCAATCGTCGTTTGTTGTAGTTATTTAATACATGACGGTTCAGACCGAAGTCTAACCTAAATATATAGACAAGACGGTTCAGACCGAAGTCTAACCTAAATATATAGACAAGACGGTTCAGACCGAAGTCTAACCTAAATATAATGACAAGACGGTTCAGACCGAAGTCTAACCTAAATATAATGACAAGACGGTTCAGACCGAAGTCTAACCTAAATATAATGACAAGACGGTTCAGACCGAAGTCTAACCTAAATATAATGACAAGACGGTTCAGACCGAAGTCTAACCTAAATATATAGACAAGACGGTTCAGACCGAAGTCTAACCTAAATATATAGACAAGACGGTTCAGACCGAAGTCTAACCTAAATATAATGACAAGACGGTTCAGACCGAAGTCTAACCTAAATATAATGACAAGACGGTTCAGACCGAAGTCTAACCTAAATATAATGACAAGACGGTTCAGACCGAAGTCTAACCTAAATATATAGACAAGACGGTTCAGACCGAAGTCTAACCTAAATATATAGACAAGACGGTTCAGACCGAAGTCTAACCTAAATATAATGACAAGACGGTTCAGACCGAAGTCTAACCTAAATATATAGACAAGACGGTTCAGACCGAAGTCTAACCTAAATATAATGACAAGACGGTTCAGACCGAAGTCTAACCTAAATATATAGACAAGACGGTTCAGACCGAAGTCTAACCTAAATATATAGACAAGACGGTTCAGACCGAAGTCTAACCTAAATATATAGACAAGACGGTTCAGACCGAAGTCTAACCTAAATATAAGACAAATGATTTCATTTACCAAATCTCATGGCGTAGACAAAGACAAATCATTTACAAAGTAGTCGTGTATACAGTACATGCTTTCAGGCCCAAAGTAAAGGAAAAAGGGCGCCATAAACTCACCTTAGCAGTCTACGAGCTAAAGTATGAGTAGTCCGAGAATATGAGCAGTCTAGTCTCCACGTCTATCCAAAACCTAGGATAAGAGTACCAATGGTGAGGATCAAATCTCACGACGACAAGTATCCTACGTACAACTACTTAGCTATCAATCCTAGAATGCCCTAGCCGAGAATGTGATTTAAACGTCCGTTTCATTTGACTCAAAAATACCAACGTCAATGACATTGTCATTATAAAGTAGTCTAAAGTATCAATTCGTATAAACGAAGTTCAAGTTCATCAGTCATCAAAAATCTGAAAGGACAAACTGTACCAAAACTCGCGGCGCGACCAAGTTGGCTCGCGGCGCGAGCAGCTCCTCGCGGCGCGACCTGGAGGTCTCGCGGCGCGAGTCAGTTCAAGTGAAGGTTCTGTTCGAAATTTAATACACCTCGCGGCGCGAGCAGGGTACCTCGCGGCGCGAGTTCTACCTGACTGAGTGAAAAACCTGGTTTATGACCATTTTTAGCAAACCATATCGACTCCAAATCGCTACCTTTCATTTCTAACAAGTGTTAACATGTTCAAAAGACCTAGAACCATACCATTTCGCCAAATCATTTCGCCATTTTAATCATTTTGATTTCAAGACCAAATTTGTAAATCAAAACTTCATTTAGTCAACTAAAACCCTAATTTCATATAACATTCAAAGGCTTCTAATTCAAATTACAAACTGAAATAAACCCTTAAATGAATTTAAATCAAATCAAAGTTTGGAGAAATAAGTTACTTACCAAATTTTGAGTTCTTCAGAAATAGGAAGAAAAATAGATAAATGATGATTATGATCCTTGCCAAAACCCTAAATTATTATTGAAATATGATTGCTTCCTTTGATTTTCTCTTTGATTTCACCTTGTAAATTGATTTAGAGTATAAAGATCTTTGTGTGTGTTGTGTGTGTTGGGCCGACAGGCAAAGAAAGAAAAGGAGGGAAGTGTTTGTTGTTTGTTTGTTGTTTTAATTCCCACCACAAACAAAGGGGCCGGCCTATGTGGCTCCTTTTCAGTCATTTAAATACCCCAAATTTGTAAATCAAAACTTCATTTAGTCAACTAAAACCCTAATTTCATATAACATTCAAAGGCTTCTAATTCAAATTACAAACTGAAATAAACCCTTAAATGAATTTAAATCAAATCAAAGTTTGGAGAAATAAGTTACTTACCAAATTTTGAGTTCTTCAGAAATAGGAAGAAAAATAGATAAATGATGATTATGATCCTTGCCAAAACCCTAAATTATTATTGAAATATGATTGCTTCCTTTGATTTTCTCTTTGATTTCACCTTGTAAATTGATTTAGAGTATAAAGATCTTTGTGTGTGTTGTGTGTGTTGGGCCGACAGGCAAAGAAAGAAAAGGAGGGAAGTGTTTGTTGTTTGTTTGTTGTTTTAATTCCCACCACAAACAAAGGGGCCGGCCTATGTGGCTCCTTTTCAGTCATTTAAATACCCCAAATTTGTAAATCAAAACTTCATTTAGTCAACTAAAACCCTAATTTCATATAACATTCAAAGGCTTCTAATTCAAATTACAAACTGAAATAAACCCTTAAATGAATTTAAATCAAATCAAAGTTTGGAGAAATAAGTTACTTACCAAATTTTGAGTTCTTCAGAAATAGGAAGAAAAATAGATAAATGATGATTATGATCCTTGCCAAAACCCTAAATTATTATTGAAATATGATTGCTTCCTTTGATTTTCTCTTTGATTTCACCTTGTAAATTGATTTAGAGTATAAAGATCTTTGTGTGTGTTGTGTGTGTTGGGCCGACAGGCAAAGAAAGAAAAGGAGGGAAGTGTTTGTTGTTTGTTTGTTGTTTTAATTCCCACCACAAACAAAGGGGCCGGCCTATGTGGCTCCTTTTCAGTCATTTAAATACCCCAAATTTGGTAAAATGCTTACGATTAAATACCGTTTGACCAAAAGTTTAAAATGTAAAATAAAGGTATTTTCCCTCGTCTCATTTTAGTTAAGACAAGCCAATAAAGTTTAGTCAAAGTGAACTCTATTAATATCAAGTCTAGACAGTCTAATTATTTTGTACAAGACATAACCTTTAAATATTTATTTAAAGTTATTTTTAAAGACTCGGCATTCGTCTAGATAGCTAATAGTCTACGTCAACAAGATACGTCTACTTTGACTAAGTCAAAAGTCCAAAAGTCTAATAAGTTCCACGTCAAATGACCGTCTAATTGAGATTAGGACTAACCCGATGTTAATTAATTACGAGTTGTCACAGCATCCCCGACTTCTAAGGATTTCGTCCCGAAATCAAGTCTTGCTCAGTAAAAAGATGAGGATAGTTATTCCTCATAAAGTCTTCACGTTCCCAAGTCAAGTCGGGACCATGTTTTGAGTTCCAACGAACTTTGACCAATTTGATACGACTACGTATAAGTTGTTTGAGCTGTTGGTCTAAAATTTCAACAGGTTCTTCAACGAATTGAAGAGAGTCAGTCACTTGCAGCTCTTCGACAGGTACGACTAAAGTCTCATCAGTCAGACATTTCTTAAGATTCGAAATGTGAAATGTGTGATGAACGTGTTCTAGCTCCTTAGGTAAATCGAGCTTGTAAGCCACGGAACCAATTCTTTGAACAATTTCGAATGGTCCGATATAACGAGGACTAAGTTTCCCTCGTACGCCAAAACGTGCAGTGCCTTTCCAAGGTGACACTTTCAACATGACTTTGTCTCCCACTTGAAACTCAAGTGGTTTCCGTCTACGGTCGCATAGCTCTTTTGACGATCTTGAGCCGCCTTCAGCCGTGCCCTAATTTCGACAATTTGATCAGTAGTCTTCTGAACTAGTCCATATTTAAATAAACGACGTTCTCCAGCATCAAGCCAACAGACAGGAGATCTACATTTTCGTCCATATAAAGCCTCATAAGGCGCGCATTTGATGCTAGTGTGATAGCTGTTGTTATATGAAAATTCAGCTAACGGCAAAAAGGTATCCCAACTACCTTTGAAGTCAATGACACATGCCCGAAGCATGTCCTCTAAAGTCTGGATGGTACGTTCACTTTGTCCGTCAGTCTGTGGATGGTTAGCCGTACTCAGATGCAATTGAGTGCCTAGGGCGTCTTGAAAATATCGCCATGATTGTGAAGTGAAACGACCATCACGGTCAGAGATAATAGACAAAGGAACGCCATGAAGAGATACAATCCTTTCAATGTATATTTGAGACAATTTCCTTATCTTCCAGTTCTCCCGAATTAGAATGAAATGAGCAGACTTCGTCAATCGATCGACAATGACCCAAATAGTATCATATCCTTTCAGGGTTCTAGGTAACTTCGTAATGAAGTCCATAGTAATCTGTTCCCATTTCCAGTCAGGAATTTGGGGTTGTTGGAGCAGCCCAGAAGGCTTCTGGTGCTCCGCCTTGACCATTGAACAATTTAGACACTTCGAGACATAAGTGGCGATATCTCTTTTCATACCAGGCCACCAATAAAAGTCCTTCAGTCCATGGTACATTTTGTCAGCACCAGGATGGATTGAATATTTAGATCGATGACTTTCGTTCATTAAAAGTTCTCTAAGTCCATTATACTTGGGAATCCACACTCTGCCCTTAACATGTCGGATTCCATCACCATCCAATTCAAACAAACGTTCAGCATTCCACAATGCTTCCTTCTCGATACACCCTGGCCGTAGGGCTTCGCTTTGATCGTCTAAAACTCTATCCCTTAATGACGAGCCAAGATAAGAACTTGCTCTTGTTATGACAGATAGTGAAATTCTATCTTTTCGACTTAGCGCGTCAGCAACAACATTTGCTTTACCGGGATGATATTTGAGTTCACAGTCGTAGTCACTGAGTAATTCTACCCACCGTCGTTGTCGCATATTCAGCATTTTCTGATCGAAGATATGCTGAAGGCTTTTGTGATCCGTGAATACAGTACACTTGGTACCATACAGATAATGTCTCCAAATTTTTAATGCAAAGACAACCGCTCCGAGTTCTAGATCGTGGGTTGTATAGTTCTTTTCGTGGATTTTGAGCTGTCTAGAAGCGTAAGCAATGACCTTACCTTCCTGCATAAGTACACATCCCATGCCCTGATGTGAGGCGTCACAGTATACCACGAAATTTTCAATGCCATTTGGTAATGCTAGAATAGGAGCATTACACAGTCTGTCCTTTAATGTTTGAAAGGCCTTTTCTTGGGCATCCTGCCAAATAAACTCCTTAGTCTTCTGAGTTAATAAAGTCAAAGGTTGAGCAACCTTAGAGAAATTCTCAATGAATCTCCTGTAATAGCCAGCCAGTCCAAGAAATTGACGAATTTCTGTCGGAGTCTTAGGGGCTTCCCACTTCTTTATTGCTTCAATCTTAGATGGATCTACATGGATCCCATCCCCGTTCACTACATGACCCAAGAAGTGCACTTCCCTAATCCAGAATTCACATTTTGAGAATTTCGCGTACAACTTCTGATCCTTGAGCAGTTGCAGAATGGTTCTCAGATGACCTTCATGTTCGTCTTTATTCCTTGAGTATATCAGTATGTCGTCAATGAATACAATGACAAACTTGTCAAGATACGGTCGACATACTCGATTCATTAAGTCCATAAACACAGCAGGTGCATTGGTTAAGCCAAACGGCATAACCAAAAACTCATAATGTCCGTAACGAGTTCTGAAGGCTGTTTTAGGAATGTCCGTCTCTCTGACTCTGAGTTGATGATACCCAGATCTGAGATTGATCTTGGAAAAATGTGATGCACCTTCCAATTGATCAAACAAGTCGTCAATACGAGGCAAAGGGTACCTGTTCTTGACAGTCAACTTGTTCAATTCTCTATAATCTATACACATGCGCATAGAGCCGTCCTTCTTTTTGACAAATAGAATCGGAGCTCCCCAAGGTGATGAACTTGGGCGAATTAGTCCTTTAGCTAACAACTCTTGAAGTTGTTCGGATAATTCTTGCATTTCTGACGGCGCAAGACGATAGGGTGCCTTGGCCACGGGTGCAGCTCCAGGGACTAAGTCTATTCGAAACTCAACCGGTCTGTGAGGTGGAAGTCCCGTCAAATCTTCAGGAAATACTTCTGGAAAATCTTTAACTACTGGGATGTCTTGAATGTCTTTACCCTTCGGCTTCCTTTCAACAACTAGTGTCAAGAAGGCAGGGTATTCTTTTTGTAAATATTTATTCGCCTTTATCGCCGATACTAAAATCAATTCCTTTCCTGACTTGTCTCCTTGCACTATTAGGGTTTCGTTATTCTGAAGGGGTATTCTAACAATCTTCTCGTAACACATTATTTCAGCTCTAACCTTCGATAACCAGTCCATTCCAACAATTACATCAAAACTACTTAGTTCTATGGGAATAAGATTTATTTTAAAGGTTTCACCAGACAATGTCAAATTGCAATCTACTAAATGGTCTCTAGCAATGTACTGTTGACCGTTTGCATATTCAATGATATAAGTTTCTTTCATGGGGATTGCTACTAAGTTAAACCGAGAATAGAATTCTAAGGATATAAAGCTTTTATCAGCTCCGGAGTCGAATAGCACAAAAACATAATGATTATTGAGTATGAATGTACCTATCACAACGTTGGGATCACGTCGTGCATCAGCAGCATCCAAAGCAAAAACTCGGCCTCTACCTCGTCCACCTTGATTCCTTGCTTGATTATTCCCCGCATGGTTCCTTACTGGAACTATTGCATTGTTGTTCGGGTTTAGATTGAGTCTTGGACATGCAGGTCGCAGATGGGTTTCGCTCCCACATTCGTAGCATTGAGCTTGTGCCTTGCCCCTACAAAACTTTTCCAGATGTCCCGCCCTTTTACAACGGCGACAAGTAGGACAATTTCCTCTATGATGGAGATTACACCTATTACACCTAGGATCTGCGCCAGTGTACCTCGTGACGTCCTGAGTAACTACCGCAAAGTTTCTGGCAGTCTTAAACCTCTTGCCATTTCCACCGCCACCATATCCACTACCAGAGGCATGATCACTCCTTCTCTTGACCACTTCTGTTCCAACAGAAGAACCAGTGGTTCTTTTCAAGTCTATCACCATCCGGTTGGTTGCACTAACTGCCGCTTGAAGAGTCATAGGATTAAAAGCAGCTACCAATCTTCGGACATCAGGTGACAAGCCATAACAGTATCTCTCGATCAGTTTCTCCTCCGTATCTACCATACGAGGGACTAGTCTTGTCAGCTCGTGAAAACGAGTAGTGTATTTCTCGTTGTCTAGCCCGACCATATTATGATTCCAAAATTCGCCTTCCATTTTCTGTACTTCCTCCCTAGGACAGTATTTTTCCATCAACATACTTTTAAAATCAAACCAAGGTATCCTATTAGCTTGGTCTCGACCTCGGGTCCTAACCTGCTCGTTCCACCATGATAGAGCGTGCTTTTGAAGTTGAGTGGAAGCATATTCCACTTTGTGCTCTTCGGCACAACGACTAATATGAAGCACCGCCTCTATGCTTTCTAGCCAGTTGATTAGACCTACCGGACCCTCGGTACCATGAAATTCCTTTGGTTTACAATAGGTAAAGGTCTTGTAGTCACCCACTCGAAGTTGAGCTCGAGGAACAACTTGCTCAGCAGTAGGTTCAACATTGTTACTATTATCAGTATGATGATTATTATTGGCGTTCATGCTTGCCGTGATCTGAGCAACTAAAGTAGGCATGGCGGCCAACAGTTGCTGTGTCACAAATGCTGCCATATTATTATCCCCGCCAGTATTTGGGGTAGGTCCAGGACCAGTGTTCACCTGGACAGTAGCAGTTTCTGGTTCTTGCTGATTACAGGTTCTTCCTGTTCAGCTTCATTATTCAAAGGAGTGGATCGAGTAACTCTCTTTGGTGCAGTTTTCTTGACTGGAGTCTTTTTCTGAACCTTGCTTTTCGTCTTAGGAGCCATAAGTCTAAGATATGAACAAAAATGTCATTTAGAGATTTCCTTGATAGGTTAAATAGAAAGTAGCTTTGCAAGACAGATGACAGTACAATGCAAGTCACAATTTGTTGACTTGTATGAATTCATGTACTAGACAAGACAAGAAAAATATGAAAAATCATATTTCTAGAGCTAAGAATAAGCAGTTGACATAGTCTGAACAAGTAAGTAAGCCAAAAGACAATCGTATTTCATTGATGTTCAAAATTTTACATAGTCTGGTATGTACAGTCCAAAAACATGTGGGAAACTTCATCCACAACGATAGACTACATAGTCGGAGCAATACGATTTATAGACACGTGGGAAATACATCCACCAAAAAGATTACAACTCAAAGTACAGAAGTACGAGTTGTTATAAGTTCTAGGCTTACAATAGAAAGACTTATTACAAAATTACATCTTGCAAATAACAACGACCAGCAAAGCCACCACCAAAACCACCACAACCGACAGTATCCAGATCAACCTCCCAATAGTTTCCTTCCCCTCTCTAGCAACAGTCAACGCCTCCGCCGCCTGATGATAAGCTCCAGTCAACGCCTGAGCTTGATTCTCTATTTTCTCCCTTGTACAGATGAGGGAATTGTTCATTCTTGACAATTGTCGGCGATAATATTCCGACCTATCAGCTGCAGATGCAACTGGCATAACCGCACTTGGATTGTAGACAGGCACTCTGGAGGGACCCGCCGCATATGGATCTCCCTGAAAGAATGAAAGACCAAGTCCACTGTTGCCCTGAACTGGTGCAGAAGGACCAGGAGCATAAGGGCTAGGAGCATAAGGGTCTCTAGGAGCATAAGGCAAATGAGCTCCCTCGGTAGTCCTCCTCTGATATGGAGATACCGGTGTTACAGATGATTGAACATGGATAGACACATGTTCGCCTCCAGATTCACTGGAAGATGACACAAGATTGATAGGGCGTGATTCATTGCCCGATTCCTCCATTGGTTCCTCTTCATAAGAGTCAGGAACATAAGGAATGGAGTTTGCCAAGACAGGAACTGGAGGTGTACAAGGTACAACAGCATTTGAGCTAACTCCATCCGACATGACTAGTCTGAAAAGATAGTCAAAGAATCCATATAAGTCAAATGGATAAGGCAGTACGTCTCAAATGGATGATACAGTACGCAATTTGAGTTTTAAAGAAATCTTTGTCTAGATTACACACATTTGGTTTGGGTTTCTATTACCAACATATTTGAAATGCTTATATATAGGGTCACCCGCAGCCTTCCCACCACATTTTAAATATGCTGTTAATATAATCCAAACTATCACGTATATAAACCTTATGCATACACATACGATTTGAGTTTCTATTCCTAACATACCTTCAATGTTTATATATAGGGTCACCCGCAGCCTTCCCACCACATTTTAAATATGCTGTTAATATAATCCAAACTATCACGTATATAAACCTTATGCATACACATACGATTTGAGTTTCTATTCCTAACATACCTTCAATGTTTATATATAGGGTCACCCGCAGCCTTCCCACCACATCTACAGTATGTTGTGAATATAGCTCAAACTATAACGTATATACAAAATCTAAGATATTTATTTCGAGCCTTATATTATTTTACATAATCGGGACGTAGTTGATCAAGTTAGGTCTAATTATAGACAAATAATATAACTCCTGAAATAAGTATCCTAAACCTAAATAGACTTAGATTCCCTTTTGAAACGAAATGGCTATAGATTGAGTTTTTCCAGCGGAAAAACTCGGTATTAACTATAACCTGTGTCTCTGATACCAATTTTTGTCACACCCCGTTGTAGCGGAAATACAGGGTTAACAAAGAATTGCATACTAATCAGAAGGTTAATAGAGATTACATCCATTTATACCAATACAAGTCAATACAAGTACAATCGTTCAAAGTGTGGACCCCAAAATACGGATACAAGTCATCCTCATTTGGAACTGGGCCCACAGAATACAAGTTCAATAAATTGGACAGTCAAATACAATTAAAGCCAAAAGCATGAGAGTCCTCAATGTCTGATGCTAATTGTACGTCCAAAGTCAAAAGATTGGCCCTATAATGCCAAAGACGATTCCAAGACTTACAGATGATCACCTGAAAAGCATGAAATTTGAGAGGATCAACTATCGAAATAGTTGGTGAGTTTACAGTGTGTTTGACTAAAAGATCAATCGTCGTTTGTTGTAGTTATTTAATACATGACGGTTCAGACCGAAGTCTAACCTAAATATATAGACAAGACGGTTCAGACCGAAGTCTAACCTAAATATATAGACAAGACGGTTCAGACCGAAGTCTAACCTAAATATAATGACAAGACGGTTCAGACCGAAGTCTAACCTAAATATAATGACAAGACGGTTCAGACCGAAGTCTAACCTAAATATAATGACAAGACGGTTCAGACCGAAGTCTAACCTAAATATAATGACAAGACGGTTCAGACCGAAGTCTAACCTAAATATAATGACAAGACGGTTCAGACCGAAGTCTAACCTAAATATAATGACAAGACGGTTCAGACCGAAGTCTAACCTAAATATAATGACAAGACGGTTCAGACCGAAGTCTAACCTAAATATATAGACAAGACGGTTCAGACCGAAGTCTAACCTAAATATATAGACAAGACGGTTCAGACCGAAGTCTAACCTAAATATAATGACAAGACGGTTCAGACCGAAGTCTAACCTAAATATATGACAAGACGGTTCAGACCGAAGTCTAACCTAAATATAATGACAAGACGGTTCAGACCGAAGTCTAACCTAAATATAATGACAAGACGGTTCAGACCGAAGTCTAACCTAAATATAATGACAAGACGGTTCAGACCGAAGTCTAACCTAAATATAATGACAAGACGGTTCAGACCGAAGTCTAACCTAAATATAATGACAAGACGGTTCAGACCGAAGTCTAACCTAAATATAATGACAAGACGGTTCAGACCGAAGTCTAACCTAAATATATAGACAAGACGGTTCAGACCGAAGTCTAACCTAAATAATATGACAAGACGGTTCAGACCGAAGTCTAACCTAAATATAATGACAAGACGGTTCAGACCGAAGTCTAACCTAAATATAATGACAAGACGGTTCAGACCGAAGTCTAACCTAAATAATATGACAAGACGGTTCAGACCGAAGTCTAACCTAAATATAATGACAAGACGGTTCAGACCGAAGTCTAACCTAAATATATAGACAAGACGGTTCAGACCGAAGTCTAACCTAAATATAATGACAAGACGGTTCAGACCGAAGTCTAACCTAAATAATATGACAAGACGGTTCAGACCGAAGTCTAACCTAAATATAATGACAAGACGGTTCAGACCGAAGTCTAACCTAAATAATATGACAAGACGGTTCAGACCGAAGTCTAACCTAAATATATGACAAGACGGTTCAGACCGAAGTCTAACCTAAATATATGACAAGACGGTTCAGACCGAAGTCTAACCTAAATATATAGACAAGACGGTTCAGACCGAAGTCTAACCTAAATAATATGACAAGACGGTTCAGACCGAAGTCTAACCTAAATATATAGACAAGACGGTTCAGACCGAAGTCTAACCTAAATAATATGACAAGACGGTTCAGACCGAAGTCTAACCTAAATATAATGACAAGACGGTTCAGACCGAAGTCTAACCTAAATATAATGACAAGACGGTTCAGACCGAAGTCTAACCTAAATATATGACAAGACGGTTCAGACCGAAGTCTAACCTAAATAATATGACAAGACGGTTCAGACCGAAGTCTAACCTAAATATAATGACAAGACGGTTCAGACCGAAGTCTAACCTAAATAATATGACAAGACGGTTCAGACCGAAGTCTAACCTAAATATATGACAAGACGGTTCAGACCGAAGTCTAACCTAAATATAATGACAAGACGGTTCAGACCGAAGTCTAACCTAAATATAATGACAAGACGGTTCAGACCGAAGTCTAACCTAAATATAATGACAAGACGGTTCAGACCGAAGTCTAACCTAAATATAATGACAAGACGGTTCAGACCGAAGTCTAACCTAAATAATATGACAAGACGGTTCAGACCGAAGTCTAACCTAAATATAATGACAAGACGGTTCAGACCGAAGTCTAACCTAAATAATATGACAAGACGGTTCAGACCGAAGTCTAACCTAAATATAATGACAAGACGGTTCAGACCGAAGTCTAACCTAAATAATATGACAAGACGGTTCAGACCGAAGTCTAACCTAAATATATAGACAAGACGGTTCAGACCGAAGTCTAACCTAAATATATAGACAAGACGGTTCAGACCGAAGTCTAACCTAAATATAATGACAAGACGGTTCAGACCGAAGTCTAACCTAAATAATATGACAAGACGGTTCAGACCGAAGTCTAACCTAAATATATAGACAAGACGGTTCAGACCGAAGTCTAACCTAAATATAATGACAAGACGGTTCAGACCGAAGTCTAACCTAAATATAATGACAAGACGGTTCAGACCGAAGTCTAACCTAAATATAATGACAAGACGGTTCAGACCGAAGTCTAACCTAAATATAATGACAAGACGGTTCAGACCGAAGTCTAACCTAAATATAATGACAAGACGGTTCAGACCGAAGTCTAACCTAAATATAATGACAAGACGGTTCAGACCGAAGTCTAACCTAAATATAATGACAAGACGGTTCAGACCGAAGTCTAACCTAAATATATAGACAAGACGGTTCAGACCGAAGTCTAACCTAAATAATATGACAAGACGGTTCAGACCGAAGTCTAACCTAAATATATAGACAAGACGGTTCAGACCGAAGTCTAACCTAAATATATAGACAAGACGGTTCAGACCGAAGTCTAACCTAAATATAATGACAAGACGGTTCAGACCGAAGTCTAACCTAAATATATAGACAAGACGGTTCAGACCGAAGTCTAACCTAAATATATAGACAAGACGGTTCAGACCGAAGTCTAACCTAAATATAATGACAAGACGGTTCAGACCGAAGTCTAACCTAAATATAATGACAAGACGGTTCAGACCGAAGTCTAACCTAAATATATAGACAAGACGGTTCAGACCGAAGTCTAACCTAAATATATAGACAAGACGGTTCAGACCGAAGTCTAACCTAAATATATAGACAAGACGGTTCAGACCGAAGTCTAACCTAAATATATAGACAAGACGGTTCAGACCGAAGTCTAACCTAAATATAATGACAAGACGGTTCAGACCGAAGTCTAACCTAAATATATAGACAAGACGGTTCAGACCGAAGTCTAACCTAAATAATATGACAAGACGGTTCAGACCGAAGTCTAACCTAAATATAATGACAAGACGGTTCAGACCGAAGTCTAACCTAAATATAATGACAAGACGGTTCAGACCGAAGTCTAACCTAAATATAATGACAAGACGGTTCAGACCGAAGTCTAACCTAAATATATAGACAAGACGGTTCAGACCGAAGTCTAACCTAAATATAATGACAAGACGGTTCAGACCGAAGTCTAACCTAAATATAATGACAAGACGGTTCAGACGAAGTCTAACCTAAATATAATGACAAGACGGTTCAGACCGAAGTCTAACCTAAATATAATGACAAGACGGTTCAGACCGAAGTCTAACCTAAATATATAGACAAGACGGTTCAGACCGAAGTCTAACCTAAATATATAGACAAGACGGTTCAGACGAAGTCTAACCTAAATATAATGACAAGACGGTTCAGACCGAAGTCTAACCTAAATATAATGACAAGACGGTTCAGACCGAAGTCTAACCTAAATATAATGACAAGACGGTTCAGACCGAAGTCTAACCTAAATATAATGACAAGACGGTTCAGACCGAAGTCTAACCTAAATATAATGACAAGACGGTTCAGACCGAAGTCTAACCTAAATATATAGACAAGACGGTTCAGACCGAAGTCTAACCTAAATATATAGACAAGACGGTTCAGACCGAAGTCTAACCTAAATATATAGACAAGACGGTTCAGACCGAAGTCTAACCTAAATATATAGACAAGACGGTTCAGACCGAAGTCTAACCTAAATATAATGACAAGACGGTTCAGACCGAAGTCTAACCTAAATATAATGACAAGACGGTTCAGACCGAAGTCTAACCTAAATATAATGACAAGACGGTTCAGACCGAAGTCTAACCTAAATATAATGACAAGACGGTTCAGACCGAAGTCTAACCTAAATATAATGACAAGACGGTTCAGACCGAAGTCTAACCTAAATATAATGACAAGACGGTTCAGACCGAAGTCTAACCTAAATATATAGACAAGACGGTTCAGACCGAAGTCTAACCTAAATATATAGACAAGACGGTTCAGACCGAAGTCTAACCTAAATATAATGACAAGACGGTTCAGACCGAAGTCTAACCTAAATATATAGACAAGACGGTTCAGACCGAAGTCTAACCTAAATATAATGACAAGACGGTTCAGACCGAAGTCTAACCTAAATATAATGACAAGACGGTTCAGACCGAAGTCTAACCTAAATATATAGACAAGACGGTTCAGACAAAGTGAACTCTATTAATATCAAGTCTAGACAGTCTAATTATTTTGTACAAGACATAACCTTTAAATATTTATTTAAAGTTATTTTTAAAGACTCGGCATTCGTCTAGATAGCTAATAGTCTACGTCAACAAGATACGTCTACTTTGACTAAGTCAAAAGTCCAAAAGTCTAATAAGTTCCACGTCAAATGACCGTCTAATTGAGATTAGGACTAACCCGATGTTAATTAATTACGAGTTGTCACAACCTTGACTTAAACTTTCTGATTACAGGCTCCCAGTTTCGAGCCAAGGTCATATTCGCCCCCACATACTGTTATTTGTTAAGACGTTGAATTCGTATATTACCATTTTTGCCCTGTATCATTAAATATGTTTTAAGATAGTGATCACCACCTTGTTGGTAAAGTAATTACATTGGATTACTAATTTAGTTTAATTTTTTTTTTAATGGGATTACTAATTTAACTTAGATTTGAATTTTGGTAATGAGGTTGATGACGACAGGGTGGATCGTAGTGGGGTGATTATTCATCTAAATTTTTTTTGATTTAAAAAGTTTAGTGTAGTTATTTTATGGGTGTGCGGTAGAAATTGTTTAGGGTATTTTTGATAGATTATTGGGCGAGATGTGATGAAGGTAAAATGTTTTGGGGTATATTAGTTTTATCAAAGGCTGGAAAATTTAAGGAAAAAAAAAAGAGTGAAATGCTTTATTAAGGAGTTAGGATTAGGATTAATATTAATTTGTTTTAAATTTCTGTTAAGGAGGAGTATATAATTTCTGTAATGAAAAATAAATCTTGTAACATTAATTAAGGTCGAGAGTTTCGGCAGAAAATGTACATGGATGGATGTTAGAAGTTGCGGAAATGAGAGTATTAAGGTGAACGTATTGTTAAAGAACCATGTTAAGCATAATACAAAATGATTTTTATGGATTAAGTGAAGAGTTTAACCTGTCACCGTTTGTATCTGAGAGATGAGAGATTGCAATGGTTTTGACACGTCCAAAGGAGACAATTGGAGGTGCTAGGAGTGGTGGTTTTACATAATTGTTAGGAGTTTCATTTGATCACCCTTACAAATAAATTCATTTTAGAGAACTTTTTTGATGACCTTTCCATATATTATTCGTTGCAACTCCTTAAACAAACCCAAGTGACTTACTTTTATAAAAAGCCCTTTGCCATTTTGTGAGTTTTACTGATCATCTGGCTAACAAGAGTTAAGTAATGAATTGCGAAGAAGTGTTATTAATATTATAGATAAATATGGAATGGATGTCCATGTCCTTTAATAGATTAACGAGAGATAGTGTCTGCACGTTGCGGCGGTAAGATGGTGGGGTGATAGGTCATAGGAGGTGATAAGTCATAGAGTGTGATAGCCAAATGTTTTAGCCGTACGGGCTCCGCCATCGGATTTAAAAATTCGTCGAAAGTATATCGAATAACATTTCTAATGAAAGAACATGAAATTTTAAGAACACCCATACAATTTTTATAATTTATCGATATACGATTTTTGAGATAAAAGATTTTGAATGAATTAGAGGAATAAAATGATTTATGGAGGAGAGAAAAAAAAAATGAGTGGTTGAGATTTGAGGAGAGAGAAAAAAATGAGTGGTTGAGATTCAAGGTTATTATAGGTATATTAGGTAGAGATGTTAAATTAGTGAATAAGGAATAGGGGTATTTTGGGTAGTTCAAATCATCTTTTCTTAATAAAAAAGACAAAATGCTTTATAAGATAGTATTAGATTAGAGAGATATTTGTATTATATTAGAAGATCTATTTTTCTTGGAGAATAAGAATCATTGTATTATATATCGATCCTCTATATGAGATGAATATAGAACTCTCTCCATTCTCTCTATATTCTTGTGTCTTCTTTATTGTTTGTTCTTTATAGTTTTACAACACGTTATCAGCACAAGTCTCTAACCCTAAATAAAATTTTGGCCGTAACAATCAAAAGTTATTTGCTTTCTTCTTTTAATTCGTAAAGACAACTTTGTTTTCTTCACTATTGGTAGCCAATACAAAAAGCAAAGGGCATGTATTGGTTAATCGTTTTAGTTTTCGTTTGATGTTGATTACTTAGTCACAAGAAAAAACAATGATCTTAGTCACAAGAAAAAACAAAATAAATATTTTGCCATGACACTCGACAATTTTTTTTCCCTAATATATTTTTTTCGGTCGACAATTTGTTAAGTGTTTTATTGTTCTCGAACATGACTCTCGACGGCCGTTGTTAAACTTTATTAAATATCTGATGTACTTCGAAAATTTTGTCTTTTACATTCGATTGCCATTGAAGGCCATTAATTTACATCTCATTATTAAAAGTTTCATTATATCTTTACAATTAGAAAGCAAAGTGATGTGGAAATGTCTAGGTTCACTGAGTTGAATGACACCAGTGAACTGGAGAAGTCAACTAAACTGAAGGGTAGAACTAAACGAATAATGTCATCTGAGCAGGCCATGCTAATCCTGCCAGCAATAGCTCATTTCAGACAAGTGTTCACTGAACCAGTCCAGTCACCAGTGGTAACACTCCTCCAGTGGAAAGAGTCTCCAGTGACAACCAGTAGTGATCCATCAGTGAAGTTCTCCACTGAAGCACTCCAGTGACCAGCTCCAGTTTAGTCTCCAGATGGATGCTCCATATTTAAAGTCTCCAGTGAAAGCTCTAGATTCACGTTCCAGTTTTCAGTAATAAAGTTTGTTCCAGTCACGTGTTTGTGGACCCAATAAAGAAGGAATGACAGCTGTCAAAGAAGATAAGGGAGGAGCGTGTGACAACGTTAATCCTAACGGTTTGTGGGCCCTTGTGCAGAAGGAATCTTTCTAGAAGCTTTGTCTGTCCATTTCTTATTGGTTGATAAATTAGTGGCTGTCCTTAGCACATGACAGCTTTTTGATTATTTTATTGTATTTCGTTAATTCCTAGGTAATAGCATGTGGCTATAAATAGGGGCTCTTTTTCATTGTAAAAGTTATGTTATGTTGAATTGAATGAAATTAATAGAGCAGCCTCTATTTCTTAAAATCTTCTTTTACCTTTATAGATCTTTTGATCTTGGTGGTTAGGAGTGACCCCTTTATCAATATTTGTGGTGGTTCGTCCTTTATCAAATATTGTGGTGAGGTCTAAATCTTTGGTTTCCTTTATCTGTAATCGTGGTGGCTAGACCTTTATCGATTATAGTGGTGGGACGGAGTGTTTCCTTTATCCTTGATTCCGGTGGCCTAGCCTTTACGAATCTTGGTGGTGGATTCTTTTATCTATCATTTTTATTTTATAGTCTTGTTTTATTGTTTGTTTCATATTAAAATCCAGAAAATACCAAAAATAGTCTTCCGCTGTCGTTTGTCGCGTGATTTACGCATC
The DNA here is from genome assembly GCA_034093135.1 of Erigeron breviscapus. Lineage (NCBI taxonomy): Eukaryota > Viridiplantae > Streptophyta > Magnoliopsida > Asterales > Asteraceae > Erigeron > Erigeron breviscapus. The sequence continues at coordinate 19,090,533 of CM067173.1, forward strand.
AAATTTGGTATCAGAGACAGGTTTGAAAAAGGTTTCTTAATCTTTTTATCCGTGGATTTTGTTTGTTGTTGGGTCAGATCCAAAAGGGTTGTTCTAATCTTTTGATCTGTTGGAGTTTTTGTTTAGATCTGTTATTGTTGATATTATTTGTTGGGTATAAATGGCTTTTAGAAGAAATCGGACATTAGAAGAGGCTCATAATGCTAGGAGAGATAGGCAGATTGAAGATCTACAAGAAGCACTTGGTAGAATTGTTCATATGTTAGAAGATGGTGGTTTAAGGTTTAATAAAGACCGTGTTGTTGCTAGTGAAAGAGATTCTGAATCTCAAGGTCCTAGTGAAAGATCTGATAGTATACCCAGAAATTCTAATGATTCTGATAACCCACATCCTAGAGAAAGACGAAGGAGACATAAGGTTGATGATACTAAAGATATTAAGATAGATCCACCAGATTTTGTTGGTTCTTCTAACCCAGAAGAATATTTTGAATGGGTTCAGGTTATGGATAGAATTATGGAAATAAAAGGTTATGATGATAAAAAAAAAGTTTTAAGGTTGCCATTATTAAGCTAAAAAAATATGCTTCATCTTGGTATGACAATATGAAATCTGAAAGGGAGTATAAAGGTAAGAGTAAAATCAAGACCTGGTCCAAACTGAAAGAAGTTATGCAGAAAAGATTTGTTCCTCAGTCGTACAAGCAAGATCAGTACCTTCTGATTAATAATCTAAAGCAAGGCACTAAAGAAGTTGTGGAGTGTGAGCAACTGAACACGAGAACTGGTGTCAAAGAAACTGAAGAGCATACTATCGCCAGATTCCTTGGTGGGTTGAATGCTACCATTACTGAGAAGATAGAATTGTAGCCCATCTGGACTTATGAAGGTAATTGCAAACTGGCCCTCCAGATTGAAAAGCAACTGAAGAAGAAGACCCAGTACAAACCTTTCACTAAGATTACTTCCAATTCCAGTCAACCAGTTACCAGGCCCAGTGAAACTGTTCAGAAATCCTTCAGAGGAAAGGAGAAAGAAAATTGGAGGATCAAAAGAACCAGTTGGAAGAAAATGCTTCAAGTGTCATGGTTTTGGTCACTTCCAAGCGCAGTGTCCCAACCAGCGAGCACTCACTGCTAAGGAGATTGAAAGCTTACCAGATGTTGATACTGAAGAAGGTGAACCAGTGTATGATGATGATGAAAGTGAAGAGGCATATGTAGGTGCAGATGTTGGAGAAATGTTGGTAGTCAGGAGAGTGATGCATACTGATGAAGTTGCAACTGATACTGCTCAGAGAGAGAATATTTTTCATTCCAGATGTACTGTTAAAGGCAAGGTGTGTAATCTGATCATTGACGGTGGGAGTTGTGCTAATGTTGCTTCAACTTACATGGTAGAGAAACTGGAACTGCCTACAGTAAAGCACCCTCGTCCTTACAAATTGCAATGGCTTAGTGAAGGATCTGAGGTAAAAGTTAATCGACAAGTTACTATTCCTTTTTCCATTGGATCTGTTTATCAGGATAAAATTGTTTGTGATGTTGTTCCTATGGATGCTTGTCATATATTACTGGGTAGACCTTGGTTATTTGATAATTATGTATTTCATAATGGTCGAATGAATTCTTATTCGTTATTTGTAAGTGGGAAGAAGGTCACTTTGACTTCTCTGAAACCCAATGAGTTACTGAAAATTAATAAGAAAGACCAGCCCAGCAAGTCTTTGTTTATGTCTCAAACTGAAGTTGAAGAAGAGTTAACTGGAGGCTCTCCAGTTATGATGTTACTGATGCTTGAACGTACCGAAGAGAAGGAGTTCACTGGAGTCCCCAGTCTCCTGAAGTCTCTACTGAAGGAATTCACTGATGTTTTCCCAGAAGACCTACCTGAAGGTTTGCCACCAGTAAGAGGTATTGAACACCAGATTGACCTGGTTCCAGGTTTAGTTCTTCCAAACAAAGCTGCTTATAGTTGTTCACCTACTGAAGCAAAGGAGTTGCAAAGGCAGGTAGATGAGTTAGTTGCCAGAGGTCACGTGAGAGCAAGTATGAGTCCTTGTTCAGTTCCAGCTCTCCTGGTCCCAAAGAAAGATGGTTCGATGAGAATGTGTGTTGATAGCAGAGCCATAAATAATATAACTATTAAGTATAGTTATCCCATTCCCAGATTGGATGATATGCTTGATGAGTTACATGGCTCTAGTGTATTTTCTAAGATTGATCTCAGAAGTGGCTATCACCAGATTAGAATGAAAGATGGAGATGAGTGGAAGACTGCATTCAAAATTAAAGGAGGCCTTTATGAATGGCTAGTAATGCCTTTTGGTTTATCTAATGCTCCTAGTACTTTCATGAGGTTGATGAATGAAGTTCTCAGCTCACTTATTGGTCAGTTTGTTGTTGTTTATTTCGATGATATTCTGGTATATTCAAAATCTGAAGCTGAACATATTAATCATCTGAAGAGTGTATTTGAACTATTGAGAAGACACCAGTTGTATGGTAAACTAGAGAAATGTGATTTCATGGTAGAAAGTGTGATATTTATTGGCTATGTTGTTTCAAAAGAAGGAATTTCTATGGATCCCTCTAAGGTTGAAGCCATCAGATCATGGCCAGTTCCTACTACAATCACTGAAGTGAGGAGTTTTCATGGACTTGCATCTTTTTATAGAAGGTTTATCAAGAATTTCTCTACAGTTGTGGCTCCAATCACAGATTGTCTGAAGAAAGGTGTGTTTGACTGGCCTAATTCAGCCCAGTTGGCTTTCGAGTCACTGAAGGAAAAGCTCAGTTCAGCTCCAGTTCTATCCTTGCCAAATTTTGATCAGTTGTTTGAGTTAGAGTGTGACACCAGTGGAGTAGGTATTGGTGCAGTTCTGGTACAAGCAGGGCGTCCAGTTGCCTATTTTAGTGAAAAGCTCAATGGTTCTAAACTGAAGTATATCACTTATGACAAAGAATTTTATGCAATTATTCGTGCTATCACTCACTGGTCACATTATCTGAAGCCAAAGCAGTTTGTCTTATTTTCTGACCATGAAGCACTGAAGTTCATTAATGGTCAACATAAGCTTAACGCCAGACATGCAAAATGGGTGGAATTTTTGCAGTCTTATTCTTTTGTTTCTAAACATAAAGCTGGAGTGGCTAATGTTGTTGCTGATGCACTTTCCAGACGATATTCATTGTTATCAATTCTGGAAGCAAGAGTTCTTGGATTTTCTTTCATTAAAGAGTTGTATGCTGCTGATCCAGACTTCGCTGATCGCCTCACTGAAACTAACCAGAAAGGACCATTTGTTGTTCAGGATGGTTTCTTATTCAAGAATGGAAAGTTGTGTATTCCAAAGGGTTCTATTAGAGATTTACTGATAAGGGAAGCTCATGGAGGAGGTCTGGCTGGCCATTTTGGTATTAACAAAACTGGAGAGATTCTCACTGAACACTTCTACTGGCCAAGTTTACTGAAGGATGTTCAGAATATCATCAGTCGCTGTCCAACTTGTCACCAGGCGAAGGCTACTTTTCACAAAGGACTGTATACTCCTCTTCCAGTTCCAAACCAGCCATGTGAAGATCTCAGTATGGATTTCATTGTTGCACTGCCCAGAACTCAGATAGGAAAAGACTCAATAATGGTGGTTGTTGATCGATTTTCAAAAATGGCACATTTTGTTCCCTGCAACACCACAAATGATGCTTCAGCAGTTACAAATCTATTTTTCAAAGAAATTGTTCGTTTGCATGGGATTCCAAAAAAAATTGTTTCAGATAGAGATGTGAAGTTTCTGAGTTATTTCTGGAAGACCTTATGGAGACTGATGGGTACCAGATTGATGTTCAGTACGTCTCACCATCCTCAGACTGATGGACAGACTGAAGTCACAAATAGAACAATTGGTATGTTATTAAGAACACTGGTGAAGAAGACACTGAAGGATTGGGATCTGAAGCTTGCCCATGCTGAGTTTGCTTTCAACAGAGCTCCAAATTATTCAACCAGTAAATCCCCGTTTAAAATTTGTTATGGTGTCAATCCACTGACTCCCATTGATTTAATTTCATTTTCGATTGAACCAAAAGCAAGTATTGAAGCTGAAGCAGAGCAAAAGAAATAAAGAATATTCATGAACAAGTGAAGGCCAGAATAGAGAAGGCAAATGCCAGTTACAAGGCCAGGGCAAACAAGAATAGGAAGCAGTCCAGTTTTGCTCCAGGTGATCTAGTTTGGGTATACCTCAGAAAAGAAAGATTTCCAGCAAAAAGGAAGAACAAGTTGATGCCCAGAGCTGAAGGACCATTCAAAATTCTGGAAAGGTATGGTGATAATGCTTATAAAGTTGAGCTACCTGGAGATATGTCAGTTTCAAGTACTTTTAATGTTGGAGATCTAATGCCTTATCTGGAAGATGAATACACCGAGGACTTGAGGACAAGTCCTTTCTAAGAGGAGGAATGACACCAGTGAACTGGAGAAGTCAACTGAACTGAAGGGTAGAACTGAACGAATAATGCCATCTGAGCAGGCCATGCTAATCCTGCCAGCAATAGCCCATTTCAGACAAGTGTTCACTGAACCAGTCCAGTCACCTGTCGTAACACTCCTCCAGTGGAAAGAGTCTCCAGTGACAACCAGTAGCGATCTATCAGTGAATTTCTCCACTGAAACACTCCAGTGACCAGCTCCAGTCTAGTCTCCAGATGGATGCTCCAGATTTAAAGTCTCCAGTGAAAGCTCCAGATTCACGTTCCATTTTTCAGTAATAAAGTTTGTTCCAGTCACGTGTTTGTGGACCCAATAAAGAAGGAATGACAGCTGTCAAAGAAGATAAGGGAGGAGCGTGTGACAACGTTAATCCTAAAGGTTTGTGGGCCCTTGTGCAGAAGGAATCTTTCTAGAAGCTTTGTCTATCCATTTCTTATTGGTTGATAAATTAGTGGCTGTCCTTAGCACATGAAAGCTTTTTGATTATTTTATTGTATTTCGTTAATTCTTAGGTAATAGCATGTGGCTATAAATAGGGGCTCTTTTTCATTGTAAAAGTTATATTATGTTGAATTGAATGAAATTAATAGAGCAGCCTCTATTTCTTAAAATCTTCTTTTACCTTTAGAGATCTTTTGATCTTGGTGGTTAGGAGTGACCCCTTTATCAATATTTGTGGTGGTTCGTCCTTTATCAAATATTGTGGTGAGGTCTAAATCTTCGGTTTCCTTTATCTGTAATCGTGGTGGCTGGACCTTTATCGATTATAGTGGTGGGGCGGAGTGTTTCCTTTATCCTTGATTCCGGTGGCTTGGCCTTTACGAATCTTGGTGGTGGATTCTTTTATCTATCATTTTTATTTTATAGTCTTGTTTTATTGTTTGTTTCATATTAAAATCCAGAAAATACCAAAAATAGTCTTCCGCTATCGTTTGTCGCGTGATTTACGCATCACAAAGATTATTTATTTTATTTATATTAAGATATGTTTATAAGAGAAGGTAATTATAATTATTACCAACAATTCTTCGAATTAACAGATTGCTTAGATGCTCATTAAAATATATATATACGATACTACGCCATGGTCGTAGATGTGGTTTCTAGTTCGTTTCGAGTAGTTCGTTTCGTTTTTCTGTGAGGTTTGTATTGTTTCATTCTTGGCGACGGAGTTCCAAGATCCGGTGGAGAGCAGACGACTTTAATAGAAAATATTCGGATACACTTCAGGTAAAACGTTCCACTTTATATCTCATACCCGTTTGATTGATCAGGAATGCATGAAAATAGTAAAGTTAAATAATAACAATCGAATACGTGCAAATTGAATCTGTTTGAATATTGATGCATGTACACATTCGACTATTCGTTGAACATTCACGGCCTTATATATTCATTATATGCATAAATTATATTTGACTATTTGTTGTACTAAGTATATAGTAAAAGTCACAATATGCATGGTATGTTTAATTTAAAATCTATATTGTCATTAAAAGTTTTTTGGCTTTGACGATCTTGAGTTACGATAAACATAAGGTAAATAAATTTTGAATAAAATTACGAAGCTATATATGACTACTTTTAATGACCGGCTCAATATTGAGGTAAATTATTCGGTTATTAATTGATTGATATGATCCATGTATGACTATTTGATGTATTATTATGATGCAAACTTATATTCCTATGTATGTTAAGTTTTTCTACGAAATTATTTGCAAAAAGTTTCAAGTAAATCAAACATAGACGCATGTTTTATACAAAGTTTTGTTAGATTGACACTTTTACCTATCTATCGAGTTTATGAGTTTTGATTTTATATTTGAGAAAAATACTTGAAGTTGTCATTCAAGTAATCAATGCATGCGTAAATATTTTTAAACCATTCTTTGATATGCATGAAATCTGTATGCCATATTTTGTTACAAAACTCGTTAATAATTGCATACATGTATCGACGTTATGAAGATATTTTTTGCTTTCTTTGAAATCTATACATGAACATGAATGGTTGAGTTTCATTACTATTTCTTCTAGCTCGATTTGATTTGGTTTAACTGATAAACAATTGTGAGGTAAGTTTGGATTTAAAAAGAAAAAAATGGGATTAAAAGTTCATATGGACGTGAATAGAGTAGAATGCTACGGTAGTTGTGATATATAATGGAATGCCTTGTCTGAGTTTATCTATATTGGTCATTAAAAGTTTTTTGGCTTTGACGATCTTGAGTTACGATAAACATAAGGTAAATAAATTTTGAATAAAATTACGAAGCTATATATGACTACTTTTAATGACCGGCTCAATATTGAGGTAAATTATTCGGTTATTAATTGATTGATATGATCCATGTATGACTATTTGATGTATTATTATGATGCAAACTTATATTCCTATGTATGTTAAGTTTTTCTACGAAATTATTTGCAAAAAGTTTCAAGTAAATCAAACATAGACGCATGTTTTATACAAAGTTTTGTTAGATTGACACTTTTACCTATCTATCGAGTTTATGAGTTTTGATTTTATATTTGAGAAAAATACTTGAAGTTGTCATTCAAGTAATCAATGCATGCGTAAATATTTTTAAACCATTCTTTGATATGCATGAAATCTGTATGCCATATTTTGTTACAAAACTCGTTAATAATTGCATACATGTATCGACGTTATGAAGATATTTTTTGCTTTCTTTGAAATCTATACATGAACATGAATGGTTGAGTTTCATTACTATTTCTTCTAGCTCGATTTGATTTGGTTTAACTGATAAACAATTGTGAGGTAAGTTTGGATTTAAAAAGAAAAAAATGGGATTAAAAGTTCATATGGACGTGAATAGAGTAGAATGCTACGGTAGTTGTGATATATAATGGAATGCCTTGTCTGAGTTTATCTATATTGGTCACAACTCTTTAAATATTGTTGGCTTTATAACCAAAATATTCATTAGTAGGGCTCGAACCTACAATATCACAGCTTTTTTTTTTTCTACTTTTTTTTTTTTTTCTGTTTTTTTTTTTTTTTTTTTTTTTTGTTTTTTTTTTTTTTTTTTTTTTTTTTTTTTTTTTTTTTTTTTTTTTTTTTTTTTTTTTTTTTTTTTTTTTTTTTTTTTTTTTTTTTTTTTTTTTTTTTTTTTTTTTTTTTTTTTTTTTTTTTTTTTTTTCTTCAAGTTGCTGGATTTTTTTTCTGTCTTTTTCAATTTTTTCTTGAAGAAGGTTGAAAGAAAGATCCCTCTGGCAATAATCTAACAAAAGTTGAGTAGTTTTTTCTAAATACAATTGAGTAGTTTTAAGGGCAGATTCTAACCCTTGTATTTCAAGGTCAATAAAAAAAAGTTCATTGTCAATTTCAAAAAGTCGACGACTGGAATCGTAATTTTGGATTGCAAGAGGGAGGGCCATAGCTTTTCGATAGAAACAGGTAGAAAACTTATGTTTTTTTGTTTTTGTAAGAGCACAAAAGCTTATCAAATCAAGCCTCTATTTATACAGAGTGGTGGTAGAGGAATCTCGCCATCATGTGTCACGAATTGAATGGAAAGTCTAATTCCGACTAGCTGGCCACCCCACTTTCCGGCGGTTGAATACTTTCATTCCTATTTAGTGAAAGAAACTGGCTGCCCCTCAGGATCTTTCTCTGCAAGAAAGAAATCCCTGTTCTGGCTGTGTGCCTGTGTGAATAGACCGAACTGCTCAGTAGGAGGGCTTTCCCCCTTCTGTGCAGCCTGATTCTCTCTCTGGAAATGAGGGTGCCCTCGATTGACATTTATCATCGAATAAGGAATCCTTCCATGGATGAGAAGGTTGAGTTACAGTACAGACTCCGTTGGCTTTCGCAAGGAAATATCGAATTCAGTAAAGACTTGAATAGATGCCTTCCTTTAAATATAGTTCATCCTGTTGATGGTATTTACTACACTAAGGCTAGATCCGGACTAATCCTAGCCCAAGTGCGTCTTTCTATGCTATTGGACTAGGGGCCTCGCTGTCGCCTTTGGCTCGAGCTACTTTTGCTTTCCGCGAACAGATAGCTTGCTGCCCAAGTCTACCTCCCAAAAGCGAGCCATCTCGTTAAACTAAAATTTCGATATAGAAGAATCTCCTTATTTCTGAATAGATTATAGCATCATTTTCTTTCAAAGATATGAAATCGCCTTGGGAAACTTGAAAAGAAGTAATGCTGACTATTACATTATTCACACAAAGCCTTCGATGACTTATCAGCTGCCTTGCTTGAGGAAGAGTTTCACTAAAATGGAGACGAACCAGAATAACGTCCAATCTTGTTTCTAGATTGAGTAGAAAAGGGATATATGAAGTTCGTTCTGTTCCTCTATGCATCTCTGTGATGGGTAAATCTCCATAAAAAAGGGACAACTTTCGTGTAGTTTGTAATTGGATGTAACTATTCAGATTTTTTCGAGAATAAATCATTCTCTTAATAGATCTCGTCTTGTTCATCAATCTTCGAAGAATGCGGCGTTATTCTTTCTACAATTACCTCAAGACGGGTTCATACCGGAGTACGCCACTCGTGGTCAGAGGAGAGCCCGGAGGGAACTTTCCCGACGATTTGTGATCTTGGGAGATGTCCTTTACAAAAGGTCACTCGCCCTTCCGAAATAAGGAGCATTGTTGAACAAGCTCATTCAAGTGGGTGCGGAGGACACGTCAACAGCCAAATGCTTGCCAAGAAAATCATGAGGCAACTCTTCCTTTGTTTCCCCAGCCTCCGGGCACCTTAGAATAGATTTGATTGGAAGGAGGGCGAGGAACGAAGACAGTGGTTTGACTGCTGGGATCCCAATCGGCTGCACTCCATCTTTCTTCCCCCTATTTCTTTTGATTTGGAAGACGGGAGTTGCGTTTGGTTCGAAAGGCATGGTTTTCAGTATGTCTCCAGATAGGCCCCCCACTAGTCCGGCTAGCTAGTGAGTGGTTCTAACTTTGGGTATAGTACCCAACGTAAGCACAAGTTCAGTAACGGAGTTATCATGATGAAAGTAGTATACAGAGAGAATAAGTATGTCAGTCTGTTTAAATATCCTCAACTAGTCAAGGTAAATTATTCAACATTGGATAGCGAGCTAGTTCTGCTATCTGAGAAGCAGTAGTAGAGACTTTCGCTTCCTTAGCTGCATCCTTAGCAACAGTTACAGTTTGCAAAGAAGACCTGTACGATAAAGCAAGCAGTTCATCCTCACTCGCCATGCTTTCCTGGTTCTATTGGGTTAGTGTTAAGTAGGTGATTTAGCCCTCTATCGAGAGGGAAGAGGGAAGCAGGGCGACAGCTAGTTGCTTTCTGGTGAGTTGCTATCGCTCCTCTCCTTTCAGTATAGATTGATCATGTTATGTTAAAGTGTTATTTAATATTGTTGAAAGCTTATTAAATGGTTACGAAAACTATTAAAGATTATAATGACACAAGCTACTCATCAGGCTCACAATGTGTGCAGAAATATCAAGGACATCAAAAGCGAACCAGACACCTCCACAAGACCCAAGCATTGATACAACAAAGTCTAATACAATGTGGAAATATGTAAATACAAGGACTGAAGGTGTAAATACTCAATAACTTAAGGTTGCATTATGTAAACTAGTTAGTTAGTTAGTTTGTTAGTGGCGGTTAGATTAGTCAAAGCAATATATAATGTTGTAATTTCTTCTTTCTCTGTAATAATATAGATACAAAATACATTTCATATCATTTTTCCCAATTTTCTCTCCAAAATGTCAGTTTCTCATATGGTATCAAAGCACCATTGAAGCATCATCAAGCTTCAATTCGGTGATATTCGATCCTGATTAGGTGTCCGATCATCTTCTCCGGCCAGTTTTCCGGTCAATTTCCCCAAATTCAAAACCCTAATTTTTCAATTTTTCCGAAAATTACTCAATTTCTGTTACAAATCCATCCATGGCGGTTACTACCGAAACACCAGATCCAAATGCCACAAGAAACATCAGCATCACTGATCCACCAATTGATTCAATCAATCATCCCTTGTATCTCCATCAAAATGATCATCCAGGACTTGTTTTGATTGCTAAGAAGCTAACTGGTTCAGAAAACTACAATTCATGGAAGAGATCAATGACAATTGCACTGAATGCAAAGAACAAGCTTAAGATTGTTAATGGTGATTACACTGAACCAACTCTCAATTCTGAACTCAGGCCACTTTGGGAGAGAACCAATGACATGGTAATTTCCTGGATCCTCAATACTGTTTCAGATCAAATTAGCAATAATGTGAATTTCATAAGTTCTGCTTTTGCTTTATGGAGAGAATTAGGTGAACATTACTCTCAGTTAGATGGACATATGATTTTTCAAGTTAATCATGAATTAAATCAACTATGTCAAGCTAATTCCACACTTGAGACATATTATCATAAAATCAAAGGTCTGTGGGATGAAATTGATGCTTTGGAAACACCATATGCTTGTAGTTGTAAGTGTACTTGTGAGAATTCCAAAAATCATGGTGCTAGGGAACAAAGAAAGAGGTTAATTCAATTTCTCATGGGATTAGATGAGAGCTATAGCAATGTTAGGGGTCAAATTCTCTTAATGCAACCTCTACCTACTGTTTCTAAAGCATACAGCATGCTTAGACAAGAGGAAAAGCAGAGAGAAGGCACAAAATCAATGACTGTAACCCCAATTGCTCTCAATAATGTGACCAAACCATATATCCCTAGGTCTGACTTGAATATTGAGAGGAAAAGTGCATTCAAGAAAGGTACTATGTGCACCTATTGTCACAGAGAAGGTCACACTAAGGATGAGTGTTATAAACTTGTGGGTTATCCCTCTGGCCACCCTCTTTACCTGAAATATCAACCTCCACCACCAAGAAATGGCTCTGCAGGTTCTACCTACAAACACAAAACTGTAAACATGGTCACTAGTACCACTGATGTCCCCTCTACTTCTCATGAAACTCCTTATGTTGCACCTACACCATCTGCTACACCTTTAACCCAGGAACTCTTCATGACTACCAAGATTGACTAGCTGTAGAATCAACTAAACCAAGTGATGATGTATATGCAACAAGTGCAACAAGCTGGTGACCCTGCAAATGCTAATCTTCCCACTGCAGGTGTCCATTTGCCCTCTGCATGTATATTCTCTATCAGTTCTAATTCTATGCCTAAATTTCGTTTTATTGCTTCTATCATATCTAAGTTTAAAGATATCTGGATCACTGATAGTGGGGCAACTGATCACATAAGCAACAATCTTGAAAACATGCACAACACTTATATTCTCAAAATACCAATCATTCTCTCTTTACCTAATGGACAGACCACACTGGTTACCATTATTGGCTCTATAACCATCAATGAACACATTACTCTGCACAATGTCTTCTATGTTCCCAGCTTCACTTACAATCTACTTTCCATAAGTAGATTGCTCATTCCTCACACTTCAATCACCTTTACTTATAATTCTTGTATTTTTCAGGACCATGACAAAAAGATTGCCCAGGGCATCCTTTGTAATGGTCTCTACTTACTCTCTTCCAAAGCAACTCCATCACAAGTTCACTCCAAGGCTTCTCAAATCCACTCCTCTCAAGCTCACTCCAAGGCCACAATCTTAAATGTCCCCACTGCTACAAAGCTATGGCATGCAAGACTGGGTCATTGTTCTTTTCATGTCCTTAAGAAAATAAAGTCTTTAGCTACTTTTGTAAACTGTAATTCTGAATCTATGTGTACTATATGTCCTTTGTCCAAGCATCATATGCTTCCCTTTCCTTCTAGTACTTCTTATGCATCATCTTTGTTTGATCTTGTCCACATAGATGTGTGGGGCCATACAGACACCCCACAATACATAAGTCCATATACTTTCTAACCATTGTTGATGACCACTCAAGAGCAACCTGGACTTATCTATTACCTAGTAAACATCATGTCACTTTCATAGCCAAAACCTTCCATAAATACATCCAAAATCATTTCAAAATAAATATCAAAACTATCAGGACAGACAATGGAACAGAATTTGTCAATGAATCCCTTCAAACCTTCTTCAAAACCAATGGCAACACTCATCAAACAACCTGTCCATACACACCACAACAAAATGCCAGAGTTGAAAGAAAACACAGGCACCTTCTTGAAATGGCCAGATCGCTCCACTTCCAAGCAAATTTTCCAAAACATCTATGGGGGTACTGCATTTTAGCTGCCACATACCTTATTAACAGGCTCCCATCAACTGTCCTTAATCACAAAAGTCCCTATGAAATTCTATATGGTGAACCACCAAATCTTGATCACCTCAAAATTATTGGCTGCCAAGCTTTTTTATACACCAAAACTTCTGACAAATTTGCTCCAAGAGCCTTGTCCACAATTTTTGTAGGGTATCCCAATGATCAAAAAGGGTACCTACTCTATGATCCTGTAACCACCAAAGTCCACACAAGCAGACATGTTCTCTTTGATGAAACAATCTTTCCCTTTCACACAAAACCTGCTTCAAATGCCCCCTCCCCCACTGTCACTACTGATATTCACCCTACTTTCCCTACTCCTACTACTTCCATCATTCCTCAATCCACATCGAGTACTTCTACCTCACAAGACACACCTCCCACAACTTCTCTTAATCTCCCAACACCACCAGATTCATCCACAAACACTGATACAACAACACAACAATCATCAATGCAACCACCTCCAACACAACAGTCATCAATACAACCACCTCCACTCAGAAAATCCACAAGATCTAAGACAATCTCTTCTATACTCAAGGACTTCTCTCATTCTCTTCCAAAATCTCTCATTCACAATGTCACATCTTCCAAGTTTCATCACTCAAATTACATCAATTACTCCAATCTGTCCCCCACCTCACTCCACCTTGTTCATAATATCACCACTACAACCCACACATACCATCAGGCATCTAAGGACCCTAGATGGATAGAAGCAATGAACAATGAAATTAAAGCATTAGAACAGAACCATACATGGGATATTACCAAACTTCCTTCAGGAAAATCCCCCATAGGATGCAAATGGGTATATAGAGTTAAATACAATGCAGATGGTTCCTTAGACAAATTTAAAGCAAGACTGGTAGCCAAGGGATTCACTCAAAGAGAAGGCATTGACTACAATGAAACTTTTGCACCTGTGGCAAAAATGACTACTGTAAGGACCCTCCTAGCTGTTGTTGTCCAACAAAACTGGACCATTGAACAATTGGATGTCAATAATGCCTTCCTTCATGGTGATCTACCTGAGGAAGTTTACATGACAATTCCACCTGGCTATCCTTCTCAAGAACCCAACTCTGTTTGTAAACTCACCAAATCACTATATGGACTCAAACAAGCAAACAGACAGTGGTTTGAAAAGCTAACCACTTCCCTTGTGAGCATTGGTTTCAAGCAAAGTTATGTTGACACTTCTCTGTTCACCTTTGCTAATGTAGTTCATGGAGAAGGTAATTTAACCAGGATATTTCACAAGAAGTGTCAGCCATGGCCCTGTATTCTGCTTCAGTGGATGACCTAGAAACAACAATTTGTTTCTTTGACTGCCAGGATATGAGATTGGATCCTAAGAAAATGGCAAAGCCTATAACAGATAGTCTGGACATGGGGCAGCTTGCCCAATCACTGTCACATTATGTGAGAAACTGTGAAGAGCTGTTAGCAGAGAAGAAGATGCCTTGTCCAGGGCAGTTTTTGAGATACCTTAAAGTTCTTAATAAAGCTTTCATATGAGATGTCCTTGGTGAATGAGGGAATTGGCCGAGTGCTTGTGCAGCAAATGTGATGTCTGGCCTAGTGATGGTGAGATATATTAGCTTGCCAACCAGTGTTCTGTAGAGAGAAGGATCTTCAAGAGTTGTGCCTTCATTATTGTCAAGCTTGATGCTGGGATCAAGAGGAGTTGCAGCAGGCTTGGAATCTAGTACTCCAGCTAAAGATAAGAGCTCTAGAGTATATTTCCTTTGGCTAAGTGTAAGACCAGATTTATTTCTTAGAAACTCAATGCCCAAATAGTAATGGATGGGTCCAAGATCCTTGATGCCGAAAGCATTGTCCAAGTGGTTTTTAACATAAGTGGTGTGTTCAGGGTCATTTCCAGCTAATAAGATATCATCAACATATACCAATAAAGCTGTAAATTTGGAACCATTAGCAAAGGTGAACAGAGAAGTGTCTAAAATGCTACCCCAAAGATATGTGATGTTATGATATGATATGATATGATATGATGTGAAATGCTATGAAATGCTTTAAGATGTTATGAAATATGATATAATATGATATGTATTGTTATCAGATGCCATGATATGATATGTATTGTTATAAGATGCCATGATATGATATGTATTGTTATGAGATGATAGATGATATGCAAGGATATACGATATGGGATGAAAGATGATATGAAATGGCTTTTGATATGTGATGAACTATATGTGCATGTGTAGATGTGATGATTACATGGCTTGTTCATCTAGTTCACTAGACTTTGTAAGTTGCCATGACACGTGCACGTTTAAGGGCCCAAACATTAAGATGTATATGTGATAATTTTTTAGGTAGTGTAAAAACCTAAACTATATGAGATGTGAAATCGAGCTCGTAATTTAGATGTGAAAGTGTTAAGCTTAACCCGTACTTGCCCTTGCCCGGCTAAGTGCGTAGATGTGGTTGCTTGGGTGGCTCCTTGCAACATGGTTTGAGATGTGAAGAGTAATACGGGAGGTCTGACCAGCCCCATTTGTCTTGAACATACGGATTACTCCGGGATTGGCTTGCCATTCCTTAACGACATTGATGTACAGCCGTAAGGTTTGTCCATCTAGTCGGGTGTGACTTATGTCACCCTTACGAGATGTATATGTTATATGAGATGCGTGACTTATGTCACAACTACAAAGATGTTTAGATGTTATATGTGAGATGCAAAAGATGACTAGGCACATTTAGGATGACCCATCCTATATGAAAGATGTTTAATGCAAGATGTGATATGATAGATGTGATGACTTGTGATGATATGTGCCTTAAAGATGAAATATGACTTTTCTATAATGATTAAATGGACAAATGTTTTATTAATGATGTGTTATCTTACTTAGCTAATTCGTTAGCTAACACTTGTTCTTTTTAAATGTGTTGTGCCCTCGGGTCCAACATATTGAGCAGGTAGATGTGAGAAGATGCGAGGCATGGGTAGATGGTCTTGGCGCTGGCTTTAGTTTACCCATAGATGTTTCTCATTAGACACTTGATGTTTATTAGATGTTATTGACTATGTAGTTAACTTTGATGTCGGTTGTTTAATGTTGGGCAACCGTTGGATTTTTATTTGAACTATTTGTTATGACATTGCTAGTAACACCATTTAATAAATGAACCAAACACTTCCTTTTGGTTTGGTCATTTAAAGTTTACTTCCGCTATCTTCTGACGCCGTTAGGCGAAAATTTTTGGAAATCCATAATTTTAAACGACGGGTGTTACATAAATACATTGAGATTTGAGAGTTGAGTGTATACATGTATACTAGAGGGTGTGACGGTAGTGGTAGATGTGACAGCGGTGGTGTATTGTAACACCCATCATTTAAAAATAAGGATTTCCAAAATTTTTCACCTAACGGTGTCAAAGAAAGCGGAACAAACATTTAAAAGTCCACACCAATAAATTCAGTTTGGTTTATTCATTAAACGGTGTTACTTGCCATATCATTGAAATAAGTCTAAATGGAAATCCATCGGTTGCCCAACATAAAACAACTGATCACAAGTCTTAACAATTCATAAAAATCTTAACACAAATCAAAGGTCTAAAGGAGCAGCCACTATGGGTAAACTATGATCATCTTCAAGCAATCTACCCATGCCTCGCTCTTTATTCATCAACACTCAAAGCTTGCTAAACCTGAGGGAACAACACATTTCAAGAAACAAATGTTAGCTAACAAATTAGCTAAGTAAGATAACACAAGATTATGAAAACGTTTGTCCAATTAAAACTTAATAAAAGATGTATTTCATCATTAAGGCACACATCATCATAAAGCATCTCATATAGCCATAAACATCATTCATATAGGATCGTTCGTCTTAGTTGTGCCTAATCATCTTTTCATCATCACATATAACATCATTTCAGGTGTGACTTAAGTCACGCATATCATATAAGGTGTAAGTTTGTGTGTAGGCGGTCATAAGACCTAACGGGAACCTCACACCCGACTGGATGGATAAGCCTTTCAGCGGTCCATCAGTGTCGTTAAGGAATGGCAAGCCAATCCAGGAGTAGTCCGTATGTTCAAGACATTGGTGGGTAATCACTCCACCCGGAGATACTCAAACCACGTAATTATGTTGCAAGGAGCCACCCAAGCAACTACATATACGCACCCGTCGGGCAAGGGCAAGTACGGGTTAAGCTTAACACTTTCACATCAAATACGAGCTCGATTTACATTACATATAGTTTAGGTGACCACATTACCTAAACATAACACATATTCATCTTTTACGTTTGGGCCCTTAAACGTGCACGTGACATGGCAACTTAAAGAGTCTAGTGAACTAGATGAACAAGCCATACACTCATGCACATTTCAATAGTCATCAACATGTGTCACATTTCATTACATCACAAGACCTTACATATCATTTCATAGCATAACATCACATCACATATCATTAGGACTGCATTTCAGGTCTCAATGGTCAAGTACATAGCCCATATCACCTCCCGTGTAACCCCGAATACCCTTAAGCAAACAAGATATCATTAGGGAAGTTAAAATATGAAAACCATGCTTTTGTTGAACCCTCAGCGTGTCAAAGTAGTGTATCTTACCTTGGTACAGCTTACCAACGAGTTAAAGTGTCTTACGGTGCTTGCTAAGTGCTCCCGGCTACCTATAATGAGTATAAGATCGTTCTATAAGCTAAACAAAACTTAGGTACCAAACTGAACCCATTTGTGCGCCGCATGGAAGTCCTATGCGACGCACAAAACCATATTAAGCATTTGTGCGCCGCATGGAAGTCCTATGCGACGCACAAAACCATATTAAGCATTTGTGCGCCGCATGGAAGTCCTATGCGACGCACAAAACCATATTAAGCATTTGTGCGCCGCATGGAAGTCCTATGCGACGCACAAAACCATATTAAGCATTTGTGCGCCGCATGGAAGTCCTATGCGACGCACAAAACCATATTAAGCATTTGTGCGCCGCATGGAAGTCCTATGCGACGCACAAAACCATATTAAGCATTTGTGCGCCGCATGGAAGTCCTATGCGACGCACAAAACCATATTAAGCATTTGTGCGCCGCATGGAAGTCCTATGCGACGCACAAAACCATATTAAGCATTTGTGCGCCGCATGGAAGTCCTATGCGACGCACAAAACCATATTAAGCATTTGTGCGCCGCATGGAAGTCCTATGCGACGCACAAAACCATATTAAGCATTTGTGCGCCGCATGGAAGTCCTATGCGACGCACAAAACCATATTAAGCATTTGTGCGCCGCATGGAAGTCCTATGCGACGCACAAAACCATATTAAGCATTTGTGCGCCGCATGGAAGTCCTATGCGACGCACAAAACCATATTAAGCATTTGTGCGCCGCATGGAAGTCCTATGCGACGCACAAAACCATATTAAGCATTTGTGCGCCGCATGGAAGTCCTATGCGACGCACAAAACCATATTAAGCATTTGTGCGCCGCATGGAAGTCCTATGCGACGCACAAAACCATATTAAGCATTTGTGCGCCGCATGGAAGTCCTATGCGACGCACAAAACCATATTAAGCATTTGTGCGCCGCATGGAAGTCCTATGCGACGCACAAAACCATATTAAGCATTTGTGCGCCGCATGGAAGTCCTATGCGACGCACAAAACCATATTAAGCATTTGTGCGCCGCATGGAAGTCCTATGCGACGCACAAAACCATATTAAGCATTTGTGCGCCGCATGGAAGTCCTATGCGACGCACAAAACCATATTAAGCATTTGTGCGCCGCATGGAAGTCCTATGCGACGCACAAAACCATATTAAGCATTTGTGCGCCGCATGGAAGTCCTATGCGACGCACAAAACCATATTAAGCATTTGTGCGCCGCATGGAAGTCCTATGCGACGCACAAAACCATATTAAGCATTTGTGCGCCGCATGGAAGTCCTATGCGACGCACAAAACCATATTAAGCATTTGTGCGCCGCATGGAAGTCCTATGCGACGCACAAAACCATATTAAGCATTTGTGCGCCGCATGGAAGTCCTATGCGACGCACAAAACCATATTAAGCATTTGTGCGCCGCATGAATTTCTATGCGCCGCATAACGGGCACCCTTCAGAAATCCATCTTTCAAAAATTGCATCTGTGCGCCGCACAAAGCGCAGTTCGACCAAAAACCAACTTTTTAAACCCTTTAATCGAATCCCATACGAACATCAACCATTAATTCGACCTGGAGACATAAAATTAACCTTTTTGACAACACTTTTAATGACTTTAATCCATCAATCAATCCTTTAATCCTTTACAACATGAATCACTCATTCAAACACCCGAATTACATGAAATCGGTAAACGTTTAATCAAATAAACCAACCCACACCCCATAGCCTGGGTTGAATACTCATCTATGACTCAAATAATCAGATTTCAAAGAGGATTATACCTATATTATCTGCACTTGATGTAGGGGACTCGAGATCTAAACAACACTTGATCAAAAACGGCACGAAACGAATGGATCTTTGCTTGGAGAGGGAAGGGATCGGCTAGGGCTTTTCTCACACACTAGTTACAGCAGATTTGTGACAATTAGGGCTGCCTAATTGCCCTCTAATCCCTGGCCAGCCATTACTAATCTTACACTTAGGACCCCTCAACTTCTAAACTTAACTTTCTTAGCTTATCTTTCTACCGGGAGTCTTAGCACACTAACAAGCACTTAATTACTTAATGTCACTTTGATTACTTTCATTAAACATCACATTACTCATTTCACACTAAACACATAAGCACATAATCTCATAATCACATATAAGGCACATAACTTAATGAACCTAACGTCAACTAACGGAAAGTCAAATAGTCAAACACGAAAAGTTCGGGATGTTACATGTATTAATGGGGGCGATTGATGATGGTGGTGGTGAAAATGTTATTAAAAAAAATTGTAGCTATTTGAGAGAATTGGTTGATGAAGTAATAATATGTAAAAGGGGTAAAATAGGTAGTTTCTTCTGAATAAAGATAGAAGGCACCATCTATATTATAACTAAAACAGGAGGTTTGGGATACACTTGGCACCCCTAATCCTCCTCCCTGAGCCTAATTCTCCTTCCTTATTAATCCTCTATTTTTTTATTTTTTTAAAAAAAATTTCTAGCAACACATGTTAACAATCATCTACGACTCCGTGTTGTGCATGTATGGACTGTTTCGGATTGGAACAACCTGAATAAAATCAAAATATTCGAGATGGTCTTTGTTGATGAATTGGTATGTATTTTTATAATTTTTTAAAAGTTTCTACTATATCTGCATATTTGTTTTTGGGTTTTTTTCCTAAACATGCTGCATATTTGTTTTTAGGCTTCTTTTCTTTCTTTGGACACACATATAAATATATAACCTAAGAAAAAAGGGTAAGAATTTGTATTTGGTTACAACTTCATAAGATCGAAAAGATCCAACTGTTTTTCTTCACCCCTTTCATCATCTGACATATTTCTTTCTTTCTTTCTTCAAACTGCATATTTTTTATCTAACTAATTATTACAAATTAATAAACAAAAGTAACGAATTTGCCAATAAAAAAGAAGTTGAAAAAAAAGGTTAACTCGAATCGATATTGATATGGAGTTAATCTTCACATGTTTCGTTCTTTAAATTGTACTTTATCTATTTGAATTTTATTTCGTTTTTATTTAACATACTTCGATTTTTTTAAAAACATTTGATTTATATATTTTGAGACTACCCGTCCAATGGACGGGCCTGAAGACTAGTATGTTTTATAAAGTATTTGGACAAATTAGATATTCTAGATGGGTAATAGGAGAAGATAAAGTGAGGAATACGCGTTTATGGGTTTGTACTTTGTAAGTTTGTAAGCTTGCTCAAGTGGGTGTATATGCCTATATCATTACCGTGTTCACAACATTCCTTCAAATACACACTTTAGTTACACATTATCAACAGACTACATTAATGTTTTGTTATAATGTCTTAAATTTGTCTAACTTATATTTTTATACCCCACACGGCCACACATATGTAAAGTTAGTTTTGTTGATACTGTGTTATAGAAAATATAATTAATTCTTCCTAGTAGTGCATTTTAAAAGTTAAAGATGACATGTGCTGATGTGCACATAATTATCTTTTGCACAACATTTATATAAAGTAATATGATACGCCATATACAAGTAGATAATATGTAGTCTTAACAATAAACGGGTAAACAAATGAAGTTATCCCTATTCGAGCTATCCGGGGAAAGCAAGTTTCTTTATCAATCCTCTCAAATTCCACCAATAAAAATCATCCAACTCAATTTAATCTTTCAACCCTCCCAACCAATCCTTCATTTTTACTGGCGCCCCATAAATTTTCAACCCTCTCAAATTTATTATTTTTTTATTTAAAAAATAAATTTAAACAATTTTATATAAATAACTTATTTAAAAACAATTTTAAATAGAAACAAACTTATCTCAATAATAATTAATTTAAACTTATAAAAATAATTACTAGATTTGTATATATGTCATATTATAAGGTCTGTTTTGGAAATAATAGTATTAAATTAAAAGAAAAAGCATATAAAAAACACACTGCCACACATGTATCATATAAATCTTCTTCCACTATTGGTGTTTACAATACATATCTATACTATCTTATAATAATTATCTCTTTCTCTCTTATAAAAGTGTTAGATACAAAATTACCATTTTACCCTTAATAAATTAATTTACATCATCAATCTCTTATCTTCTAAATTATCTCTACCACCCATTTACATCACTTACATTTACATCAATTACTTACACAGTTACATCCACCACTAACAACAGCACCACGACCGCCAGTCGCTGTCACCACCAAACTGCCGCCGCATCGCGCGGGTACAATACTACTATATAAAAACACACACAGCCACATATATATACATACATACAGACAGGGGTGGGATAAATTGAGTCTAACAAATAAAAAAAAGTCCAAAGTTCCTGATCTGGATCGTCCATTTTGATGATCCGAGTAAAAACGCGGAGGGGTATTATGGTCAAATTACAAACACATTTATAAATAACCTAGTCCTATACACAGACTCTTCCACCATCACGCGAGATACAACTCTTCCACCGCCACACTGCTCCCCCGCCACCACCAAATCACCACCATCAGTTCCACGAATCTCTGAATCTCCGTCTGCATTTCCATTAAAACATGAAGAATTGCCATACTACTCCGTCAATTATTCGTAAGTTTAACCTAATTTTGATAATTTTGATGATTGTTTAATTAAACAGTTTTCAATTTTTTATATTTATTTTTTTAATAATTAGATTAATACGTTTTGATACATTGATTGTAGTTATATGATTGTTTTTTAGTATGATAGGAGTAATTGATTTGTTTGGATTTTTGGATTTTTTTGTTTTGTTTTGGGATTGTGAAATAAGTTACCTTGGTTTTAATTTCAAAAAAACGTTAATACATTTTTGGTATGGTAGGAGTAATTGATTTGTTTGAACTTTAGGATTTTTTTGTTTTTAAGATTGTGAAAAAAGTTGACCCTGGTTTTAATTTTAAAAAAACCTTGATACATTTTTTATGTACAAGAGAATAACAGCAGTTATGCCCTTTACCTTCATCATTCTGATCACTAAGCCAAAAGACTATAAATTGAAGTAGTATTGTTATAACATCAAATTTAATGAAAGTCGTCCAGACCCTAAGCCTACGTCATGAAAATGTCACAAGCCAGGAGGTATTGTACATTCACAGTTTCACACACACATACAGAGTTCATCATTATATTCGACTTTAATCTTGTTTTACAGTTGGATGCGTCTGGGAAGATTGGTCGACTCAAAGAGGTGGCATGTTACTCAACTGATGATGACCCGATGAACAAGATACTGTATGGCTGAGACTGTTGTCCATTTTTCTGCAAGTAAGCTCCTATGACCATTTTCATTATCTAGTACTAGATGTGGACGTGTGTGTACTCGAGTTCTTATGATACATGTATCCTCCTTTCTTTTAATCTATCTGAGTTCGTCTTGCTCCAATGGTTCCAAAAAAATATCGGTTTTGTGTGTGAGACATTCATGAATAACCATCTTGATGTATTTTGCAACAATAACTTACTTATTGTGGCAGCTTCTCATTAAAGTAGTGTTTGTATCACATGTCAAATACATGTATATTTTGTCGTGTGATAGTTTTGTCTAGAATTGTCTTGCAGAAAAAGTGTTGTTTACTACTGCATGTTCGAGTTGTCTATACATATTATACTCTAATAGACTAATATAAAGAAATCGTTTTGGAGTATAGTTTTGCCAACCACAAACTTACTGTGATAAGAGTCGGCACATCTTATGTCAAACCGTTCAGCACCAAGGTCCTGAGGATCAGACCGGGTCAAACCCCAAATGTACTCATCAAGGCTGACTAGGTATCTAAATGAGACGCTACCTAAGTATCTAAATTAGAGAGCTGTAAAGGTGTGTATTGTTTTTTTTAAGTGTATCGTGTTGATTATATTAGGTATGCAATGTGCCTGGGTTAGTACAAAAAACCAGATAACCCTTTATTGCCCGATGATTAACGTGTTCTATAAGTAATTATTTCATTAAAGTAGTGTTTGTCAAATACGTATATATTTTATCGCGTGGCAGTTTTGTCTAGAATTGTCTTGTAGAAAAAGTGTTGTTTACTACTGTATGTTCAAGTTGTCTATACATATTATACTCTAATAGACTAATATAAAGAAATCGTTTTGGAGTATCATTTGGCCAACTATAAAAGTGTGTCGTCGCTAATATAAAGAAATCGTTTTGGAGTATCGTTTGGCCAACTATAAAAGTGTGTCGTCGTATATGGATATATGTTTTTTCTGTTCATGATAAAACTAATAGATATGTATGGTTAACTGTTTCAGGCAGGCACGTAGTTCTCCTAGCATATATGCTCTAGCAAAGCGTTGGGATGATGCGAGAAGTGCATGTTAGATTATTGTGGAACATAGGTTATTACCACTTGCGACATTATTAGTGTTGTAATCTCTAGCAAGAGATGTTAGGCCATCATTGAACCAAAACTGTTTTTAAGGTCTCTTGCTTTTTTTTTTATCTAAATATACCGAGAACATAATCAATACTTATGCAAAGTTGTCACGAGTCTATAAGAAATGGTGTTATATTCATATTTCTTGCAACGGATACCATGCCTTTGGTTCAATCACACTATTATCTCTTTTGTAGCACTCTAAAATTGCATTCCAACAACAGTAGGTGGTCCTTATATAATATTTCTTGAATATGCAAAATCCTTCAACTCAAACCTATATATATATATATTCAATCAATCTGCATTACCAATCAGTTCAACAATATATACTACAGCTTTCAGCTCATTCTTCAGCTAAAGAGGGAGATAGATGGCTGGCTTTATTATGAGACTTATATTCCCATTAGTTACGATAACTTTACTTCTTTCGGTATATGTTGTTGTTGGCACTACCAGGAACTACGAGTTTAATGTACGTGTGTCTAGTTTGATATGATCACGATGTCAGTTTATCTAGTTTGTTCTTTTTGATATATATGCTTGCAGTTGGCAGTTTAACATTTTGATATGAAAGGCATTTCTGTATGCGCGCAGATCCAGCTGCAAAATGTGACACGGCTATGCCACACCAGGAGCGTGGTTACGGTGAATGGGAAATTTCCAGGTCCACGTGTCGTGGCCAGGGAGGGTGACCGCTTGCTTATCAAAGTTAACAACCATGTCTCCGATAATATTACAATCCACTGGTACCAGAGCTGCATCTTTTGTATTTTTGACAAACATTATGATAGATACATTTTTAATTACCTTGTTTATAATCATTTTTTCTTATGTTTTCCATGCTAAACAGGCATGGTATCCGGCAGCTAAGAAGCGGATGGGCTGATGGGCCAGCTTACGTTACACAATGTCCCATTCAAACTGGACAGAGTTATGTGTAAGTTGTTGGACAAAGAGGAACTTTGTTCTGGCATGCACATATATCATGGCTACGTGCGAGTGTTTACGGTCCTCTGATCATTCTCCCCAAGCTTCATGTCCCATACCCTTTTACAAAGCCCTACAAAGAAGTTCCCCTCATCTTTGGTAAATATATATCCTATTACAAAGCCGAATTTTTGAAGTCACTTTATAGTAATTAGTTAGTTGTATTGTATGAGATCCTATAGTATGACACTTTAATTATTTGTCCCTGCAGGTGAGTGGTTTAATACAGATCCAGAAGCCATAATTGCGCAAGCAACACAGACTGGTGGAGGTCCAAATGTTTCTGATGCCTATACTTTCAATGGCCTTCCCGGTCCTTTGTATAACTGTTCTGCTAAAGGTATATATTGCATGCATTTGTAATACAAGAAATGTAAATTGGCATCTATATAATTCAGTTATATATACACACATAAATCCTGATTATTATGTTCATGAAATTGGCAGATACGTTCAAGCTGAAGGTTAAGCCCGGAAAGACATACCTCCTTTGGCTAATCAATGCAGCACTCAATGATGAACTGTTTTTCAGTATAGTAAACCACACCCTCACAGTTGTTGAAGCTGATGCCATTTATGTAAAACCTTTCGACACTCAAACACTTGTACTAGCTCCTAGTCAGACAACCAATGTCCTGCTCAAGACCAAATCGAAAACTCCTGGTGCCAACTTTCTCATGTTAGCTAGACCATACGTAACCGGCCAAGGAACCTTTGACAACTCCACAGTTGCTGGTATCCTTGAATACGAGTCATCCATTTCCATGAAACATCTTCCTCTTTTTAAACCAACATTGCCGTCTTTGAATGACACTTCATTCGTGACGAAGTTTTCAAATAGACTTAGAAGTTTAGCAAGTGCACAGTACCCGGCTAATATCCCACAAAAGGTGGACAAACATTTTGTTTTTCACCGTAGGTCTAGGGACAAGTCCTTGTGAGAAAAATAAAACTTGCCAAGGACCGAATGGAACTAGATTTGCAGCCTCTATAAACAATGTGTCCTTTGTACAACCAAGCACCGCCCTTCTTCAATCACACTAGTTTGATCAATCAAAGGGTGTTTATAGTCCCTATTTTCCGGTCAGCCCATTAAATTGGTTCAACTATACAGAATCATGGCCAGTAGTTTAACCATACAGAACACAGAAGGTCCGGGCGTACACCAAGCTCTGGCCTTTGTGTTTGAAATCGAACAATCAATCCTGGTCCGTCCACGTCAGATGAAACCCAAGAAATGTGAGAACTATGCATTAAGATCTCCTTTTTTTTCTAATGTACCGAGAACATAACCAATACTTATGCAAAGTTGTCACGAGTCTATAAGAATTGGTCTTATATCATATTCCTTGCAAACAGGGTATTCAGAGACAGAGTCATGGCAAATGGTTTAACCATAAAAAACACAGCAGGTCCTGATGCACACCCAGCTGTGGTCTGTGTTTGGTAGCTAGTACTAATCCATCCTGGTCATATGAAACCCGATAAAGGTGAGAACAATGCATTAACAGCAAATGGATGGATTGATCCTGCACGGGAATGGGTAGCCGTTTCAGAAGCTAGCCCGGTAATATATAGGAATCGAATCTCCCAAATATTTGTAGACTTCTGTTGTATAGATATCGGTTTTGTGTTATTGAATAACTCATTTAGTTAAAAATTTATCAAATCATTTGTTGGTCAATGTTGTATGTTACCCTTTATTAATAAAAGTTGGATGTGTACTTTTGTTAATTTATTGTATTTTTATCGATGAATTTGAACTTGTTTCGTGTACTTTTTAGAATTGGTATCTAAAACAATAACCTATGGTAAGTTTGAGTTTTTAACTTACACATGTTAAGTTATATTTACGCGTTATATTTACGCATGTGTAAGTTATACTTACATATGTGTAGGTTACCTGTTCAGAATAATCATTTGACTTGGATATCTAACTTACACATGTGTAAGTATCCAACTTACACCGGTGTATGATATACAACTTACGGTTTAGAAAATCATTTGATTTTATATCTAACTTACACATGTGTAAGTTATAATCATTTGACTTATATCTAACTTACATGTGTAAGTTATACTTACACATGTGTAAGTATACAACTTACAAATGGGTAAGTTATACAACTTCCAGTTTCGAATAATAACTTGATTTTGATGTCTAACTTACACATGTGTAAGTTATACAACTTACGCATGTGTAAGTTATACAACTTGCCAGTTTCGAATAATCATTTGATTATGATGTCTAACTTACACATGCGTAAGTTATACAACTTACACATGTGTAAGGTGTACAACTTAACAATTCTGAATATTTATTTGATATTGATATCTAGCTTACACATGTGTAAGTTATTACTTACACATGTGTAAGTCATATTATTTACACATGTGTAAGGTATAATATTCATGAATTACAACTTTATTTATAATATTAATAACAAAATAAATAAAAAAACTTATGTGAAGCAACAGTATCTTACATCATATATTTTAAATAATAAAAAACAAAAGAATGATGAAATAACTTGTATTCATACAAACTACCCCTAATAATACAAACAACAAAAAGCCAGTGTAATCAACTTCATGCTTCTAACTGTTCTAAGCCTTATCTTCGTTTTATCTTATAAACCTCTAACTTGACCAAAAGAAATTGGTGTACACTTATCATTCAAGGAAGGCTAGTGCTACTAAGGAGAAAAAGGCACGAGTAGCAGAGATGGTCTTTTTCTCGGGCGATGATCCTCCCTCTTCCGTTTCTACACGGTCTATAACAAATCAAATCAAACGTTTAACAATTTTATTATGATAATTTCTAAAAATGTATCAACTTTCTTAAAAAAATATATCAACTTATTGGTTATTATTGTGTATCTGCATTCTTAATGTGTATAAGTTTCCATTTAAAGAACAACATCAATCAAACTTGTATACAATTATTGAGCCAAAAACAAAAAAAAATCTGGTCCATACATTGGTATGACCATAAAAATAAAACTATGAACATTATGTATACACAGATCATTGTAATAATTGTTAGTACATAGTTACCAAATATTTATGTACTAAGAACACAAAATGAAAGGAATATGCTAGTGTGAATCTCCTTTTTAAGAGTTCTTATCATCCTTTTCTATCTTCTCTTGTTCTGGTTCTAACAGTAAATCATGTAGACATTCTAGAGAAGTTTGATGTGATTCTTAGAATCTCGTGGCCGGTTCTAACCCGTATAGATTCTGTGTAAACTAGTGGGTCATTTTGCTATCAATCCTGAAGAAACCAATGCCTCCGTCTTGTATGCTGCACTCAATTGAACTTTTGGTAGCAACAGGTAGAAGATTGGGCAAGTACCGTCATAAGATATATCAATCAAATTAAAACAACACATGAGAAGAACAGTTCTTTGAATAAAATGAATACAAATAATAAGGGGAAGTTGTTTTACCAAAAATATTGGATGGGATGACTAAACTTTGACTGCCGGAGATGTTAGCACAATACCAGCTAAAGACTTTTCAATTTTTGGGTCCAGACCAGCCTATATGTCATCAATACAATATCAAAAAGTTAAGGCAAATAGGTCATTTAATATACATCACACTTGGCAAAATGGGTGGGTTAGGGCTGCCAATGATAACAAGTGAGTTTATTTGGTGGAACTATGTTCTGTATAATTACCTCATCACTTACGATCCAAACCACCAACTCATCTCCAAAGTCTTGGCTTGTCTCAAAGCACTCGCGTGCCCATAATGATGATACTTTTTTATGAAAATCTATAGATATAAGTCTACCCTCGGTATGCATTCACTTGACTATATACAAATTGATGATACATTATTATAGAATGATGATACTTTTTTATGAAATGTACCACGGGTATGACCATCTTAATTGACAAATTGCTACAACTATTGGCAAATTGCTGCAATTATTGACAAATGACCATCTTAATTAATTTGAGTTCAAGAATACATGATGAATAACAGTTGAGAAATTTGAATTACAAAAGATACCAATAAAGTTTCGGCTTTTTTACTTACATTATTGATGTCATTATAAGGTTTAGAATTCGTTTTCTTGTGGGATTATTAGTATTTGAAATTGTTTTTTGATGGAAAATCAGACTACCCAAACGTAAGTAAGCAAACTACCTGAGAACCAGCCTGATGACAAATGCCAATTCTTTCAACTTACAAAAGTTCGGCTACCTTGGATTTTTAGGATGTCGTAAAACGGCTTTTAGTTGCTGCCGCATGTGCATCAGTAGCAAGAAGCTCCAAGTGCTTGCTGTCACTAGATAAAATAGAAGAAGGCATAACAGTTTAGATCAACCTCATCCACAAAATCCTATTAATTAAACATGTCACTCATCAATAAAATATCTAAAAGAACACAATTCTTTGAAAAGCAAATATGATAAACACTACGTACCCTCACCATTTTGTGCAGGTTGTCAAGCATTGGTTCCCACTGGTCATTATCTTGACTAAAAGAAAAAGACACGCATTATACATAAAAAAAATAATGCATGATAAATCGTTTTTTTTAAGTGGTCCAGTTCAGGACATTAGACTATGGTATGCACTACCACAGCAAAGAGCTTTATTTATGAACTACTAGATACAAGAAAATTCTTTTTTAAAACATTCATATAATCAGTAGTATGAAATTCACAGTTTGAGATGGATACCTGCTCACGAAAGTTGTAGATCCTGCATACTTCTGGACGAATAAACTGCCGCCCTTAGTGATTTTCTTTTAGCCTTAGCCAGTCATCCGAGTAAGTAATAACCAGTCAAGTAAAACAATTTCTTGGAATAAAAGAAAATCACAAACAACTAGATAGGAAGAGCAAACCAAAAATGTAAAAATAGAATATAAGGATATGCTTTCGGCTATTTTAGAGATGGATCGTCCCATGTAGGCTTAGATATCATCCATACAAGTCAGGGAAAAAAATCTAAACAATATAATGCATCTGCAAGATTCACCAACATATTTTAGGGGGTGCAATGCAATAAGAACGCTGATCTTCCATCGCCTTTGGTATCCATCAATCACATCCAGACTCACAAAATGCAATAATCATCACTCCAAGCAAATTGTCAAAACTTTTACAATCTAGTACAGTATATGACAAGATCTACATGAAGAACTACGCACCCATATTTTGGTTACTTACGGTCAAATTCTAGACTTTTGATAATTCATATGAGGTTTCACATCTGCTATATTTGTCAGGTTCCTATTAACACATGAGATAATCAACTAAAAAGGATATTAGGAAGTTAAAATATGACGGTTTATAATTACAAATACAAACATTATGAACAAAAAGAACAAATCCATCAGGATGGAAAGATTGTACCCACAATACATCAAAGTGGAATAAAAAAGTACAGAGTACAAAATTTCAATCACATGTTATCAATACATGTTGCCAGGCATTCCTTTGGGTAACACACAATCATACAACTACCTATGACTCACAATAATTGCATAATCCTAGCAAGCTAAGTATCATGGGTTCATTGATCTAACTATCTAATACGACTAATAACACCAGGAGGCTACAATAATACGTAGAATAACTCAAATGAATACAATACAAGTATACAACCAACATGATCGTTAAAAATTACCAACATCACCCAAGAAAAGCTCATTGAAAAGGTTTCTATTTGTATGCATGACCAATGAGTGAGAGAATGTTTAAAGACCGGTACATATCTTGTATAGCACAAAAAAGGTAGCCAATGTCCCATTGATAAAGATCTTCAGCTTCCAAAAACTGAGTACCACAAAAAACATTTCTACGAAAAGATGAACTCACGTAGTTTTCTATCACTACTAACAAATCACATATATGTTAAAAGAATAGTTTTGGCAGCACTTTTGGCAGATTATTAAGGGAAGACTGAAAACATAGTTGTACCTAATTTAAGTCCCTCTTATAACAAATATATGCGTATCACACTACTTTAATCATAAATCATAAACAATTAAGCATGTATATCGAATTTCAAATCTATCTTGAGATTGAATCTAATACAAGGTTCTCTTTAAAAAAAATGTATGCAGATATTACTTACACATAAAACATAATCAGTTAAGGATGAGTATCAAACATTCAAATACAAACATTATGAACAAAAAGAACAAATCCATCAGGATGGAAAGATTGTACCCACAATACATCAAAGTGGAATAAAAAAGTACAGAGTACAAAATCAATAATCATCACTCCAAGCAAATTGTCAAAACTTTTACAATCTAGTACAGTATATGACAAGATCTACATGAAGAACTACGCACCCATATTTTGGTTACTTACGGTCAAATTCTAGACTTTTGATAATTCATATGAGGTTTCACATCTGCTATATTTGTCAGGTTCCTATTAACACATGAGATAATCAACTAAAAAGGATATTAGGAAGTTAAAATATGACGGTTTATAATTACAAATACAAACATTATGAACAAAAAGAACAAATCCATCAGGATGGAAAGATTGTACCCACAATACATCAAAGTGGAATAAAAAAGTACAGAGTACAAAATTTCAATCACATGTTATCAATACATGTTGCCAGGCATTCCTTTGGGCAACACACAATCATACAACTACCTATGACTCACAATAATTGCATAATCCTAGCAAGCTAAGTATCATGGGTTCATTGATCTAACTATCTAATACGACTAATAACACCAGGAGGCTACAATAATACGTAGAATAACTCAAATGAATACAATACAAGTATACAACCAACATGATCGTTAAAAATTACCAACATCACCCAAGAAAAGCTCATTGAAAAGGTTTCTATTTGTATGCATGACCAATGAGTGAGAGAATGTTTAAAGACCGGTACATATCTTGTATAGCACAAAAAAGGTAGCCAATGTCCCATTGATAAAGATCTTCAGCTTCCAAAAACTGAGTACCACAAAAAACATTTCTACGAAAAGATGAACTCACGTAGTTTTCTATCACTACTAACAAATCACATATATGTTAAAAGAATAGTTTTGGCAGCACTTTTGGCAGATTATTAAGGGAAGACTGAAAACATAGTTGTACCTAATTTAAGTCCCTCTTATAACAAATATATGCGTATCACACTACTTTAATCATAAATCATAAACAATTAAGCATGTATATCGAATTTCAAATCTATCTTGAGATTGAATCTAATACAAGGTTCTCTTTAAAAAAAATGTATGCAGATATTACTTACACATAAAACATAATCAGTTAAGGATGAGTATCAAACATTCAATACAAAAACCTTTCAAACTAACCGGGCTCTGCATTCGATACATTTTTATGAAAATTTTGATACTTTTTATTAAACAAATCAGGTTTTATGCAGATTGAGTCAACTTAACACTACATTTTTCAACAATAATCTTTGTAACTTTCTATATGCTTAGAAACTAAAATTTGTAAATTTTTTGTTATTTCTATCAATTTAATAGCAACATTTTAACTAATTTTTTAAAATTACTAAAAAAATTTAGATTAAATTTATAAAAAAAACTCTAGTTTATTCTTCTTCTGAGGTAGATGAAGAACTTCCAATTTAAAAAAAAACAAAAACAAAAAGGCAACCACTTTTTTCTAAACTTATTACACAATTTACATAGTAACTAAACTATCAGAAATATTGATTATCTTTTGAGCATTTTTTTAATTCTAGTAAAATAAAATACCTGTAGAATCTTCATATGAGGAAGATGATGACTCAAAATTACTTCCCAAAGTGATAACATCTGTTTCTGAAAAGGTTTTTGTTTTTCCTTCATGTACATCAATCTCCGACTTCTCTCTAATTAATACATTAATTTAAAGGAAATTAATTAAAAAATTAAAGAAAAAACTAGTAAAATAATTTATACTCTGTACACAAATTAAAATAAAATTCAACTTAAAACTTACGAATAGGTACAATTTTCTTCATGATTTGGTCGGAATAAACGGGGGACGGCAGCGAGAATAGCAGTCGGCGGGAGATCAGGGTGGAGGATCACGGCGGAGGATTCAAAGTGTTGTGAATTATGAATTATTCAAAGAAGATGGGAGCGTTTTATGTGTTACAGGGAAAATTACAAAACTATCCTCCTACCTAAACAGATAGAAGGCGCGTCATTTAGTCAGGTTATATCTCATCCGTCCAAAATACATAATCTGACGGTCAAGAATTGGATCCCTGGACTTCTGTTAGGAGGGGGACTCATTTTATATATATATAAATCTATAGAAAAGAAGGAAGAAAAAGCAAGAATAATGGCTGAAATTTTGTTGTGAACCCCGCTCCAACGTTAACTTCTTCCTTCTCTCTCAATTTATCACCCACGGGTATAATACCCGGCCACCATACCGTCAAGCCATAAATTTGGACGGGCGGCGGTGTTACCGCTGGTATGGCACCCAAACCGCCGGCATCGACCCCCCACTCCGCCCCCCCTTAGACTGATATACACATCCTAAGCTGGTTTTCTGTGACGGTTCCCGATTTTCTCTAGCCACCCATAAGATTCTTCAAAACTGCGACCATTTTATATTAAGGATATTAACCACCATACCATCTTGGAGGTGGTTTGTATGTCCTAATAATCTGATGGTATAACTCATACAGTCATACTAAACCTAAAACGAAACACGTATCACCAATAGTATTGCAGTAACTGAAGCAGTAACCAAAAGTCCAAAACACATTCCCATAAGTAGCGGCTCCATTTAGAAAAAAAAGTTCTTAACACGTGCATATGATGCTGATCATGTCAAAAGAAGTTTAGATTAGCAATTTTTATCCAACACAGCACAGTATGATTCATAAATACGGAAATAAGAGTCGCTACATCATCAGATTTACATTGTGAATCTATAACATTTCTATTAAGTAATATCTACCCTATAACAATAACATAGCCATAACATTTTCACAATGGATAGAACTTATAAAAACAGCCACTTTGTATACATTCCCCACATCCCATACTTATCTACAAGATGACGCATAACCATTCCTACATTGTGCTTGTTTTGACCATTTAATTAAAGTCCATGAAGCTAGGTTTGAGGCCGCCCTTCACATTTGAGTTAGGCATTTGGGCATTCGGATTAGCAAAGTGATGAAGTTGTTGGCGGTGTGATGAATATTGAGGCGGTAATGGAGCATTATAGTTCATCCCGTTATGGAGTGGCAGTTGACCTGCTTCAATTTTAAGACGATTCACTTCCTCTTTTAGTGCTTCATTCAAAGCTGTGAAACAAGAAAGAAATTTAGAATGGAATAGTAAGCTTAGACTTTTGACTGTTGACTTTGATTTAAGATACATCTAACTGTTGCATTTCTAATTAAATTAACCTTTTCTTAAAGGATGCCAACGCCGAACTTGTGGTCTTTGGTTTCAAGTCTCCTCGAAGCCATCGAACCACATATAGGTCTGTATCTAACCACATATAGGTCTGTATCTAACTGTTGAATTGTTATCATAGATGTATTGTTTGCTGTATGATCTATATAGCCATGAAAGCACCGTTCTTGGATTACCACCCGTACATACATAATATCATAATTATATAAACATACCAGAGAGTAGTATGTTTTGACTTTTTGAAGTAAATATTATTTCTTTACAAATTATATATCTCCTCTTTGTTCCAATAACATCATTTTTCTATTTGTTGCAAGGTTAACATCATGACTGATATATATAAAAACAAAAGGGTAAATGGGTGGGAACCCCCTGGTCCCATGTACCATCTTGGTACCTAGAGCGCACACCGCATAGAACTCATGCCCGGTGAAGTACCATCCTCACACATGGAGCACAAGATATATTTCTCCACTTGCTTTGGCAAGAGTTGAACCTGTTGCAGTCTTCATCTTGTGGCCCATGTGATTACATGATGACATACCAGTTGATTTATGATCAATTGGTATCATAACTAATACATATTATATAGAGTTAATGACATAAATCGTCTATGTGGTTTACCTAAATAGTCACCTTTCGTCCTTTAAAATAAAAAACCTCAAGGACAGTCCTTTATAGGAATAGGAGGATAAGGTTCACGTTTGGTCCTTTGACTATTTGACCGTCAACTTCTCTCCGTTAAACCCCTCACGTGCCTCCTACGTGAGGGGTATTCTAGTCATTTCCACTCTAAAGGACGATACGTGACTATTTAGGTAAACCACAGGGACGATTTATGTCATTAATGTTGTGTTCTTGAGTTTTTGTTGAAGAGAAAGGAAGAGAATATGAAAGATTTTTAAAATACTTGTGTTCTTGAGTTTTATTAAAGAGAAGAAGAGAAAAGAAAGGAAAGGAGTTGGAAGGAGAATTCAATACATTTTGGTTACAATTTTTTTCCTTCCACTTTTGGGATGATTTGGAAGGAAAGAAAATCTACTTCTTCTCTTCCATTCACTTCTTTCCCCTTCCTTTAAAAAAGAACTCGATAACACAGTGTAACTCTTTACAAAAACCAAAAGGTGTAATTAATTCTTTTAATAATAACAAAAAAAAATCATCCTCTTCTTTTCCAGGATCCCTTTAAACCTTTATAACACATCTTCTTATACATATACATGGATATATCTATACATCTGCATCTATCTCGTTCTCTTTCTAAGTATAAATCTATACATATATCTCTAAATTTTTCATATATCTCATTCTGTCACCCTTTCTCTCTATCATTATCTCTCTCTCTAAGTTACAGTTTGTTTTTCTGAAACTGTTTTTGGAGTTTCCGGCTACCACACCGGAAAACACACGCTGGACATCAACATCAGCAACACCTACCCCACACCTCCATCACCCCATCAGAAAACCACCTGTCATATAAGACCCACACTACCGCCACCGCTAATCACCACACCACCAAAAACCGTCGGCACCTCACAATTCACCGCCGCCGTCAGCCCTGCTCATCACCAACTCCGTCAGACCCATTCATCACCACCACCAACGTCACCCCCCACTCGACCCTCCACACTACATCTGGCCTGAAAAAGCCCAGCGGTGGTTGGCAGGAAAGTGGTGGTATCCCCATCTTCATTCATTCTTTTTTTGTTGTGTTCTCTGCCTTTGATTAATGGCAACCAATTCATTTGAATGGATGAATGAAATTGGATAGATTGATCTTCAAATAGAGATATATGTATTATTGTGTTTATGTATGTGTATAAATGTATTTAATTTTAGAATATCTAGGCTTTAAGTAAGTGAAACAAAAAGATGAAAAAATATCAGGTTTTTGTAAAGAGTTAATGACATAAATCGTCCCTGTGGTTTACCTAAATAGTCACGTATCGTCCTTTAGAGTGGAAATGACTAGAATACCCCTCACGTGGGAGGCACGTGAGGGGTTTAACGGAGAGAAGGTGACGGTCAAATAGTCAAAGGACCAAACGTGAACCTTATCCTCCTATAAAGAGACTGTCCTTGAGGTTTTTGATTTTAAAGGACGAAAGGTGACTATTTAGGTAAACCACAGGACGATTTATGTCATTAACTCATATATATATAACATATATAACACACACACACACACACAACACACACACACACACACACACACACACACACACACACATATATAATATATATTAAAGCTATTCTATTTGAACGGCAATCTATCCTACTCCTTCTAAACTACGCGAATGCCTAGGATGCAACCTAGATCTTCCAAAAACCCACCCTAAAATAGTCTTTGACCTCAATCTTGTATTATCTGGTTTGTTCGATTAAAGGGAATCTCATGCTATACATTATGGGTTGCTATAACATTTTGTCTCTGACTTTTCCATTTTTATAAATAAATGTTATCTTATGCTTGATAACACACATAGATAATTACAATAACTATCAGTAATTGATCTTCCAAAGAAGATATATGATAATTACCAGCAATTGATCTTCCAACAAAAATAAATGATACTTATCAGCAATCAATCTTCCGATAAAATCAAAGAATAATTATCAGCAAGTATGTAAGGGGCTCCTTTTAACCAGCTCAACCCGTCCCCATAGTTTAGATTTTAAACTTACCCGTTTGACTCGTTAGCATTCTATCTAGTAAAGCCCATATCAACCTATCGTCACTTAAATGAGTTAAAACTGCTACCTGTACTATGCATGATAGAATGAGGTTCCAAGAAAACATGGACGACCAAGTAAAGATGGTATTAAGTTCAAAGTATTACCATCTCTAAGGTGGGCATGCTGTTCCAATGCTTCTAACCGGAGTTTGAGCTCCTTGTTTTCAGATGTTAAGCCAGTAGTATCACGCTGTATTACATGAAAGGTCATAGCATCAGATGGTTTTCAATTTGTAATGTCTTTTCAAAAGAATATCATCCCAAATGATCGCCAAATTAGTAACATTCAAGAGATGGATAAGTACTTCACTAAAATGACAGCCAATAAACCATTAACAAGAGATATAAAAATCCATCAAACTTTGTAGCCAGCACATAAACCTTTATATGTGAAGATCTCAAACATGTAGGATTACAGCAAGTTTTATTCTCTTCAGCCTTTATCTATATGTAAATACATATGTTATGTTGCTACATAGTTATAGTAGAGTAGACTGAAATACAAGGCTAGTTATATTTGTCTCAACTAACAATACATATTGTTAAGTCCAGTGAAACTGGACTCACTCCAGACTTGAAGACTGGAGCTCTACTGAAGATTTGTCCAGAAATAATAGAAGATTAGTGAGCATCTTACTTGTATAGGAAATCTGGAGTCCACCAGATTTCAGCTCACTGGACTTCACTCCAGTCCAGATCCATTCCACTCCATTCCACTGAAGACATTCTCACTGAAGTCGAAGACTAAAGTTTGAAGAAAGAAGACTGACAAATGGCGGGGCCCACTGACAGTCTTACCAGATCTACGACTGGAGCTTTGTCAGTGTTCTAGACCTTACAAGTCTGAAAACTGATTACGGGGAATTGACTTTTGCCTTTACACGCTTTTACCCGGACAATCCATTTGTCTATTGATAAAAGTACAATACGTGTGTAAAGGTGGTTGGTTAAAAGGATGACAAGTCACATCAACATGACTTTATCCTTTTGTATGGCATAATAAATTCACTGTTGAATTTATTTGCCTATAAATACCAAGTCATTTACCTCGTTCCAATTTACTTTTTGTAAAATTGGTGAACTTGCCTAAATACTCTCGATCGCAACAAGGAATACTTCACAACTTTAAGTGTTTCGATCAAAGGAGATTATTTAGCAAGTATAGATCATTTGTAATTCATAGGTTGTTAGGATATTTACATACTTGTAATATCTTGGTTCCGCAACAACCTTGTATTTTATTTAAACATCATAAATAAAATACACTTGAAAATTACATTGTGTTCCACCTTTACATTATTTATTGCTTTAAGTCTTGTATTACTTTATTTATATTCTTGCATTTGCATTTATATTTGAAGTGATACTAGTCCTTTCTAGTTCAATACTTGACTTGTTGTATTTTACACTAGTGGGTTAAACCATCAAGTGAGGGACTTACACATATTTAGTCCCACAAGCCTACGCTACAACTTATCTATGTTTTACATTGAGGGAAATAACTGGTACAACACAAAACCTGGAGATTTATAAAGATACTTACATATCCGATCTCCACTCCACATATCCACCTATATTACCAATTTCCCATTTTTTTCTTATTGACCAAATTATTACCCTACCAAGCACAAACTGGTTACCTCGATTTGCTGAAAAAGTATATGCATCGAGTTTTACCTTGTGTTTTCCGGATACTTTCAAGAGGTAACTGGGTAGGTTGGGGAACAGGTTGAAATAGCCTAGTTCATGTTGTTAGTTTTTTAAAAAAAGGAAGAATATGGAAGTAACTACAACCATCCCCCCCCACACAAACCAAAAAAAAAGAATGATGTATGAATTTGGATACATAATAGAATTCTTTCAGCTTATTTCACCCATTTGACCCATTTCCCTTATAGCTAATGTTTTAGCTTATCCCATTTGACCTTTTTGAGATAAACCCTAGCTCAACGCACCCAATTGTATCAACAGGGCAAAATCATATATAGTTTCCGATGACCAAACCTGTTACCTAAGTAAAGGATATTGTGAGCACATAATCTTTATGAGAAAGAGACTTGCTAATACTTTACTTTGCGTGATTATGGACTCTGGTACAATGAACTCATTAACCGAACTGGTGATACATTTTGCTACAACATACATTAAAAAAACCTAGTTTCTGATAAACTTAATTTGACACCATTTCAAAATAAATATATTATAGTTTTGAGTTTTATGCCTTATGCAGTATAAGTATAATCAAAGTAGCAGTCGCACTTCATCTACTCACTTTTACGAATAAAAGGTGTAAATAATGTAATGATGTCTATGAAAACCAACAGCTAAAAAGATACAAAGTTGTGTACCATTTAGTGCAGTTTGCCCAAAGATGTAAGTAACTCTTTTTTAAATCGTTGATTGTATACTAGTGTAGTTGTATATCAGCATGATCACACATAAGTGCACCCTCTTATCTTAAAACTTCTGGTATTAATATCATATTACTTCTAGTTGGCTACAACAATATGAACTATTGACAAGTACCTGCAGCTTAGTGACTTCTGCAGAAAGAGTTGTTGCTTCATTCTGAAGGGTGTGCACTTTCTTCTCCAACTCGCTAGTATATCTTGTTTTGCGCTCCTTTGATCGAGCGGCAGACTGTCTATTTGCAAGAATCCTAAAACAAGAAAACAAAAGATCAAACACATACGATTGTTTGCATTCCAATAGCCCAGGATTAACTCAAACAATCAACCCAAACAAAGAACTACAATTTAGGTAAAGGGTATTTATGTAAATGCACTTTTCAGTCAAATTATTGGTTGGTAACCTACTTTTGCATTATTGTGCAAGTCCCATCAACTAGTTTTCATAAACATTTTTAGAACTAGCTTCAACCAAACTTATGATCAAATGAACAAAGTGAATTTAGTTATCTCCACTGTTTCTACTTGATTTAGATAAGTAAAAAAACACACATCCAAACACTCTGATTTTTCACGAGAACATGATATATACCAACCTAAGCAGTTCAACCTACTTGAAAATTTGTCCCGATATAACTAAGATACACGATAAAATACTTACCTAGCAAGTATAGTTTCAGATTTTTGTCGAAAATGTCATTTTGGTCACCAATTGAACCAGTAAAATTAAATTATGTGACACTCTTTAAGAGAAAAATTGTTCCCAAATAGTCAACATGCTTCCAGATTTAGTCCCGTTACAGTATTTCTTCCGGTAAGAAAGTGTGTTTTAACTTGATAATAACATAAAAACAAGTTCAATGACTATATTAGTACTATTTGATTGGTTTATATCAGAACAAACTCCAAAGTATGGCGCTATTCTACAGCTTAAACCATGTAAGCAAAACACATAACACTGAAAAATAAAGGGTTTATCGCATACTCCTATAGTCTTATATACTTTATGATTTGTCCCTTCCATCTAAAATATGTCCCTACTAGAGCATTTTGTTACCAAAGCAACTTTGTTTTTGGCAACAAACTAAATGTCCTATTAGCGCTCATAACGATATCTTTTCGATAACAAAATGGCCTAACAGGGGGTTCGACAGTCCAGAATGGAGAAATTAGGAATGCTAAACAAATATCCCAAAAGTACAAACAAAAAAAACATAGAAAAAGAACCAACCTTTTAGCTCTTTTGGGATCAATCAAAGAAAGCTCAGCCAACTTATCAGGGCCAAGTGCTTTCTTGGAATTATCAACCATCATTAAAACAGAATCCCCAATTCCTGTGCCATCAAACGACGTCGTTTCATCAACCGACCCACTTCGTTTATGCGCCCTAAAACCATCCTTGTCACTCTCAACAGGACTAAACTCTTCAAAAAAATCCGACCCGACTGAAAGACTTCTTAGATGTTGATGGGTCGACCCATAACCCACCTGCCTTTTCTTCTTAGATTGACCAGCGTTGACTTCCGATGATTCAGATTGAGATGGTGGGTCAGGGTCAGATGAAAGTGATGGGAGGTCAAGACTTGCGAAATTGAAGTCTGCAACGACGTCGTCTAAGAGGATGTCATCTTCTTCTTCTACGGGGTATCTGAAGAATGTCTCTGATTGGGCACGGCGGTGGTGGGGCCCACGAAGGGGAAGATGATGGTGGTCTTCGGTGGTTTCCGACATGCTGTTGTTTGACGAGGCTCCTCCGGCGAACTTTGAGTCCATCATATCATATGAGGGTTTGGTTGGTTGGTTGGTTCGATGGTCAAAATTTAGGAACTGAGTTTTGGGATGTTGTGTGATGTTTGGAAATGGGGTTTGCCACGTGGTATGTGTTGCATTTGTTTAGGTTTTTCGTTAGAAATTAATACTCCGTAATAAAATACTCAAAAAGTTTAATTCATACTACCTCCGTCTCATATTAAGTGTCCTAGTTTGACTTTTTGAGTTTTTTTCATGCAACTTTGACCGTAAATATTTTTGTTTGTGTTATATAACACTTGATATAACATATATGAATTGATTGAGTTTTAAATGTACTTTTCATTAATATAACTTTCATCAACTAATATATACACAAACAAAGATATTTATGGTCAAAATCGGAAGAAAAAGACTTGACCAGTCAAAATAGGACAATTAAAATGGGACGGAGGGAGTATTTTTTTTGGGTCGGAAGACATCGTATAGTCACCGTATAATGATAAACTCATAATGAAATAATTTAATATCTCCAATATATTTATAAAACTCATAATGAAATAATTTACAACATAAGTCCTCAATACATAAAATAATTACACTACTCTCTTTTATATCAAATACTTTTACATTAATAACTACATCATCACCGCCGTCACCACCTGTCGCCGCCGCTACCACCATTGTCGTCGAATCGTGCAGACATCTAATATCATGATAACATATATCCAATCTATAGGTTAAATGTAAATAATAATTTTCAAAAAATAGGTGAATCGTAAGTAACTATTATCATCCCCAAATAAATATGTTTAATTTGTTAAAAACAAATTTTAATTTTGAAGTACGCTTAAAGTTTAATTACTTTGGCTCCTCCTTATAGGAACTCACTTCTTCCAATATTCATTAGATTTTCTCTCTCCTAGACACCCAAGAACACCCCCTCCTTATATCCCCCTATTCTTCCACTATTCATTCATTATTTTATTATTTCATTTTTCTTTTTCACAAAATTAAACAAACAACAACTTTTATTATTAAAACACAGTACATTTATTATAAAATTAAACATTACACTAAAAACAGAAATTAAAAAAATTGTGAAAAATGACATTATTAGGAAATAAAAAACTACGCATCAACGTTGACGGACGTTTTCCGGGAGGTTCCAAACATGTTCAATCAGAGCATTTCGGAGTTCATGGTGAGCCCTTCTATCGCGCAACTCCCCGTACTTACGAAGCTGCGTTGAACACCTTTCAGCCCACGTACGGGTTGGGAGGACAGTATTAGCTATCAACTCTTCTTCAAAGTGTGTGATTGTGCGCCCGTTATCTTCAACGATCATTTTGTGCAGTATCACACAACATAACATGATACGTTTTATCTTGTCCACGCTGTATGGGCGCGCATGTTGTTCAATAATCTGCCAACGACCTTGAAGTACCCCGAATGCTCGCTCAACATCCTTTCTTGCAGCTTCTTGGTATCTTTTGAACTTGGAGGTTTTCGGGTCCATCAGGCACTTGAAAGACTTCACAAGAGTGGCCCATTTAGGATAAATACCATCTGCTAGGTAATATCCCTTTCCAAACCAGCGTCCATTCATCGAAAACTCTACTCTATGTGTAAAGATGTGAATTTGAGCTTTAGTGTGTGTTTAGTGTGTGTTAATGGCGGTTGGGATGTGAGATAAAGTAGAGAGAGAAAGTGTAGATGTCAGGGAACGATTAGATAGCATTATAGGGTAAAAGGTTACAAAACAAGTAATGGAGGGGGTTTATATACCTCTATACAATTTACATTAGGCCCCCTTCCATATTAACAACATTTACAATGTAGGTACAAAATACATAAAGGAAACAAATCAACTACTACAATTTGTATTTCTAACAATCTCGCCCTTAGTAGTGATTTGTGAAAAATATCTAATATTTGACAATCTTCAAGCTCTTGTATTCGGTCTGTCTTTGTTCGGATGCCAGAACCAGTTGTCTCCTTCAGGTCGATCATCTGGAACTATCATGTTTGCTTCATAGTTCCTTGGAGGAATATTTTGTGGTCCTGGAAGATGACTAGGTTCATACTTGATCCAGCAACCTCCTCTTCGACGTACAACATACTTTGACTTCTTAACATTCTTCGCCTCTCTCATCATTCTGATGCTGTCTCTGTATTCAAGTCTTTGATTAATCTTGGAGATTGCTTTATCAAATACTTCCTTTTTCTTTGCATCTTGATCATTTTCTGTAAGTCCCAACTCGATAGATGGTACTACTGAAGACACCTCTATGTCGATGGTGGAGTTACTTTGCAATATATGCACTGAACTGGAGACGACCAGTTGCAGTGTGTATATACCAAGTTCTAGATAGATTACTTATGTAAATGTCAATAAGTAAAGAACAATGCAATAATACAAATAACTTGTAAAGAAACTTGATGAGACAATATGTAATTTTCAATGTGTAATTTATTTATTGATGTTAAACAAATTACAAGGTTGTTGCGGAACCAAGATAATACAAAGAATGTAATATCCTAACAACCTATGAAATACAATTGATCTACACTCGGAATTTCTCAAGACAATCGAAACACTTAAAGTTGTGAAATGTTCCTTTTAGCGATTGAGAGAATATTGCACAAGTTCACCAAGAATATTGCAGGTTTGCAAAGTGTGAAGTGTTTGTATGTTTTTCACTTTGTGATTTCAAAACACTTAATATTCTCGTTGTGCAATGACTTGTATTTATAGGCAAAGTTAACATTTGGGATGTTAACTTTAGCCGTACAAATGTGGTTGAGAGCACTTAAGGAATAGCATTTAATTCCTTAAAAAGCAGTGTAAAGTCGCATGATAAAGCAACTTTAATCAACCACCTTTATGTACCTTTTATTACTTAAATAATAAGATAAGGCTTATTATCCGGGTAAAGGTACATAAAGCATACAAGTCAATTCCTCGTAATCAGTGTAAAGCTTTGTAAGGGCTTTCCACTGATGGTCTCCAGTTTGTAACTGACTAGAATGCCAACTGGGCTTCGCTGCCATTGCCATTCTCTATCTTCCATTTGTTGTCTTCGACTTCAACTGGAATGATTCTTCAACTGGTCAGTTCTCAACTGGAGGAAGTCTTCAGTTGCGTTGACTGTACGGTGCAACTGGACTTCAATATATTTCTGGACAAATCTTCTTGGTCACCAGTTTCACTGGTCTCCAGATGCAACTGGTGACTGGCAAGTGTAAACTGGTGACTGGACAGTTCCAGGTGAACTGGTCCTAACAAATTCCCCCTATTTGTCTAGAAATATAGTCTAAGTCTTTTTCTAGTTCTTGTATCTATACAAGTGTGAACTATAG
The DNA here is from genome assembly GCA_034093135.1 of Erigeron breviscapus. Lineage (NCBI taxonomy): Eukaryota > Viridiplantae > Streptophyta > Magnoliopsida > Asterales > Asteraceae > Erigeron > Erigeron breviscapus. Next base: position 19,135,026 of record CM067173.1, read on the forward strand.
AGACTTGTTCGATTTAAATCTATCTAAGTTTCCAAGGCATTTTTATAGATCAATAAATGCCTTAGGTTTTTTCTTTTAGGTTTGTTAGATTTTAATCTTTTATCTACCTTGTGGTTACAAACTGGTAACTTCATTTATACAAGGAAATGGAATTTATACAAGTTACAGAATGTAAATACAAATTACAAGTAGATAACTGAAGAAAGAACTTAATGAGATGGTCCTTCGCCAGTTCTTCTTCTCTTGGTCACCAAAGAAATAGGTTGTGAGTCTTCTGGTCAATATTCAGCTTTTGCTCCAGATTTTCTTTATGTTGAATTTTGCCCCTTAAGAAGTTCACCCAAGCTTTCTCAAACCTATTCTTTTGTGCCTTCGCATCCAAACATTCACCATCTCAACCCATTCGCTGAACCCATATTGCATAGCACCAGGATTGTCAGTTTTGACCAGTGGCCCCCTGGTATAACTAACTTCGATTTGAAAAACTTTGGTGCCTGGCTTGATTGTTACATTTACACCATTAATAGTACCACTATGTCTTTTGGTTGACATGATCTGGGAGTAGTAGCTTCTAGCTTCAGATTCATTTGTAATTCTTATACTCCCAGCACCAGCAGCCAGTACAGCGGACTTGATGTCTTCATTTGAAACCTCTCCAGTTGGTTTAACAAATGTGCTAAGGTCAGCATCTCTAGACAGTGGTCTTCTTGGTTGTGGAATCCTTCTTGGTGGATTCAAAACCTTCTTCACAACCTTCTTAACATTTTCAATTCGTTTAAGAATCCCACTGGCCCTATTCTCCTTGGCCTTCTCCACTGAAATATTCAAGCTTCTGGCATCGAATTCAGCTTCATCCTCAGGATAGTGTCTGTCTAGTTCTACATCCAGCATTTCTTTCAACTGGTCAACTATCCTGGATCATTCTTGATCCTAACATACTCCTCCTTAGTGATACCCAAAAGATTGGCATCACTCATATCAAGTAACTTGATTTGTGCAAGATGTGCCCTGGCTTCAGCTTGGTTTCTTTGTTTTATCTTATTTCTTTCTTTGATATCATTTCCAAGTCTGGCCAGTCTTCTACTATCACTATCTAAAACTGGAGGAAGTACATCAGCGTTACCAGTTTCAAGCATTACATCAGTGGCCGGCTGGGCAGATGCATCACCAGCTAAACCTTTTCCTTTATCCAAAACAACATTCCCCCTATCACCAACATCACCAGATCCACCAACTCTTTGCTCACCAGCTTCAGTACTGGTAGCCACAATCAATTCTCTTCCAGATGGAGTCCTTCCAGGTGCAACTGGTGTAAGGACTGAACTTCTTTCCCCCTTGGCAGCATCTAGACCTGCCCGAATAGCTTCCCATTCAGAGGGGTGAGATGGCAACCGGTCAAGAGGCTGCCATGACTGCATGTCCTTACACTCTTTGAAGATTCCACACATCATCCTGAAGGATCTCCACAAATGGTTCGTCTCCTTTGACTGAATCAAGACATTTGCACTAACTTGTTCTTGACCAATTTTTAGTTCATTTAAAATTTTGGAGTCTTCATCCAAACCGGAGACAACCTTATCCTTCACTTCATCATCCTTCTTCTTCAGATTTTCTACTTCAGTTGTCAGTCTATCTAAAGATTGAGCATGTAGAGATACCTGGGTGTTCAAACTTTCAATGCTGCCCCTCAACTGGTTAATCTCACTGGTGAGTGGGGCCAGATCAACCTGAGGAGTGGCCAGCTTGGTGATCTCAGATATCACCCTTTCAACCAATTGTGCTTCTCTAGCACCCAGCGTATCCTCTATTTTCTGACCAACCGAAGTCATCAACTGCTCTCCAAGTCCAGTTACATCTAGGCCAGGTCTTTCAATCAATTCTTTAACCTGCCTTTCAATCTCTTTCAAATCAACTTCTGAAGTTCTGACAGTATTTCCCAGCAAGTTGGAGATTGAACTGGTGACCTTGGAGTGAGTTAGGTCAAAGGCTTCCTTTAAAGTACCAGCCAGATTGTTGCAGCCAGTGACCAACTCATTCAGCTTTTTAAACACCAAGTCTTCATTAGATGAAAACTTGTTTATCCCCAGATCAACCACTTTAATATTTGTCAAATGATCTTTGTGGTATCTAGAGAATGACTTGGTGTTTTTGTCAAGTGTCTTCTGAATCTCCTCCACCCTGGTTATAAGGTTTTGGAGATCGGCTTGAAGTGAGACAACTTGACTGTCCAGTGACAAAGGAGAAGGTGTCACTGGACCAGCAGCAGTTACTACTGGAGCAACTGGAGGAGGCAAACTGATGGAAGTCTCCCAG
>CM067173.1:19138338-19149204 GCA_034093135.1 Erigeron breviscapus
TCAAAACCAATTTGAAAGTCTTCCAATGAAGCGTATTGAATGCAGCTTGACATATATCTTTTAATAGCTTCAAAGGCAATAACATCTTCTTTGTATCTTTGCATTGCATTCAAGAAATGATTTGTTAGGACCAGTTCACCTGGAACTGGCCAGTCACCAGTTCACACTTGCCAGTCACCAGTTGCATCTGGAGACTAGTGAAACTGGTGACCTAGATGATTTGTCCAGAAATATATTGAAGTCCAGTTGCACCGTACAGTTAACGCAACTGAAGACTTCCTCCAGTTGAGAACTGACCAAGTTGAAGAAGCATTCCAGTTGAAGTCGAAGACAACAAATGGAAGATAGAGAATGGCAATGGCAGCGAAGCCCAGTTGGCATTCTAGTCAGTTACAAACTGGAGACCATCAGTGGAAAGCCCTTACAAAGCTTTACACTGATTACGAGGAATTGACTTGTATGCTTTATGTACCTTTACCCGGATAATAAGCCTTATCTTATTATTTAAGTATTAAAAGGTACATAAAGGTTGTTATGTAAAGTCACTTTAACATCATCATTTTAGGGGGAAAGACTCAAATAATTTTCTGACTAAAATTCGTTTTGTTTGAAAATGGCAACTGGAGAACTCTCCAGTTGGAAACTGGCACTGGACTAATCCTCCAGTGACCAGATTCAGTCTTGTCTTATTTTTTTTATAACGTTAGAAATACTCGGTCAATATTTGTGACACGTGATGGTACTCGAGTGTTTTAAACCACTTGATTTTGTCATCTGACATGTTTAAAGTCATTTTAGTATATGAAAACTGTTTTTATTGGAAAATGAAAATTAGTGGGCGCGTGAGTAAGTTAAGCCGTCGTAGCATTTAATGCTGACACAAATAATTATGTTTTTATTTCAAAATTCAAACTTATTTTGTTAAAATATCTACAAAATTGATTTTGTTAAATAAAATATAATTTTTGGTATTTCATTGGGATCTTGAATTCCTTATAAATACCCTTATTTACTCCGATCACATTTACTTCCCTTTACATTCTTTCATTTACTTCCCAATCATCTAAAATTGCTTCATTTCTCTCTCTGCTTCATAAATCAAGAACCCTAATTCCTAAATTTCAATTTCAATTTCAAATGGCACCTAAATCATCCCGTTCAAGAGATGTAAATCTCTTACTGTCCCATATGCTCCTTCACCAGATGTCAAACAGGCACCTGGTGCTCCTGGTACACTTCGCTCATCAAATTAAATCCAAATAATCCAATGGCGAGTTTACAAGGAACCCAAGGGTCCAATACCCTTATTGGAAGAATCCAAAGATTTTTGAAGGATTCTCCAATTGGACCCTCATTCTCTCTAAACCCACGCAAGATGTTTCACGACTACTTGTGTGAGTTTTGGTACACTGCTACTCTTTCTTCCGATTGTTCTTCCATCACTTTTTTTTTTGGGTAAAGGGGAATTTAAACCCCGGTAAGCTTTTATAAATCACCCAAAAGAAGATTATTACAAGTAGCTTGGCAAAGTACCAAACTAATTCATACATATGACATGCCATATGTATGTGAAACAATAACGTCACAAACGGCCTAGCTGAACAATACATAAAAAAGGCTAATAACATCAAAGCATTAATAATACACCTCTAATATGTAAGTAACCAATATCAAACATCAACCTCTATCATTCTACCAAATCGAAACCAAATCTCAAACATGCACATCACAGTGAAGAGCTCAAAATGGCTAACCAAATGGAGACTCCTACCCCTTAGATAAATCCAAAGGCCTGTCAGAGGGACACATTTAGAAGACTTGTTGACTTCTTAATGGCAAAACAATAAAAGTGATGTTTAATAAATGTTTACGTGATATCCAACTTCCATTCTTCTAGGATGCTTCTTCCTTGAATCTTTTTCTTGAAATTCATAGTGGCTAACTTCATCCGGGCAGTAGACACAATAACATCACGCAATTGAGCAACCGATCTTTCTTTAGGAGAAAATAATCTGGAGTTTCTCTCTTGCCATAAGTAATAAGCCGAAGCAGCAATCAAAGCTTAGCAATAACCGTCTTAGCAAGATTAGGCTTTGATGTCAAAAATAGCATTGAAGTGATATCAGTCCATCGGTTTGGAACCGCATGAAATCCCATTAAGGGGCGAACCAAAGTCCAAATCTGCAATGAGTAATTACATTCAAAAAATAAATGTTGATGCGAATCAGGTCCACGCTTGCAGAGGGAACAGCAAAGTAGATTTAAGTTAGTAGAACCACTAACATCCCATTGCTTCATCTTATCATGAGTCTTCAGTTTTTCTCTCATAATAAGCCAGACATGAAATGAGTGCCTCGAAATACTATGTGCAAACCAAACAAGATCAACCCAAGGAACAACTGGTCTTCTAACTCGGATGGTTTCCCATGTGGAAGAGGCTGAAAAACCAGTTTCCTTCCCATTATTATCATACCAAGTAATTATATCAGAAACAACAGGACGAAGAACAGGAGGAGTAACATTTATAAGCACTGGAAATAGATCAAACCAGGCAATTGGCCATTTCCAGCGTCCATTAGTTAGAACATCATTAACAGTTGCATCAAGACGAAATCCCGCTCTAGTCATCTCTCTATATGTAATAAACTTACATAAATGGCCAATAGAAGCCCAATTATCAAACCAAGCTGAAGTAGTACACCCATCCCCTATCAGATACTTAATATGTGGTCGGATTACTTCTCGCAATTGAAGAAGCTTACGCCATCCCCATGTTGAGCCAGCTTTCAAAGGAACATCCCGGAAATTTCTTCCCTTGAGTTTATGCACATTAATCCACTGTACCCAAAGAGACTTTCGATTATTCAAGATACTCCATACATGAGAAGTCATAAGAGCTTTGTTAACATCACAAATTCTTTTAATTCCAATTCCTCCTTCATACTTAGGAAGGCAACAATCCTTTCATGCCACCTTAGCTTTACCTTTGCTCATGGGTCCTTGAGTCCATAAAAAAGCCCGCATCTTCTTTTCCAAATCAGAAATGATACTAGCAGGGAGAATAAAAACTGAAGCCCAATAAATATGCATGGAAGAGAGAACTGAATTAATTAATTGTAACCTGCCAGCAAACGAAAGAGACTTGTTCTTCCAATCACTTATTCTAGCCTCCATCCTTTCAACCAAAATTGTGCAATCTTTGTGTAAAAGTCTAGATGAAATAAGTGGAACACAAGATAACGAATCGGAAGAAAGCCTTCTTCAAATGGGAGGATCTCCAAAATAGCCCTCTTAATACGATCAGGGACATTACAAAAGAAAGCCGTGCTTTTAGCTAGACTAGGCATAAGTCCTGAGGCATTAGAAAACTCCATAAGCCCTTCCATAATAGCTTTGGCCGAAGCAAGATCACCTCGGCCAAAGAGAAAGAGATCATCTGCAAAAAAAATGTTAATAATTCGTTGTTCTCCACACAAGTTATGAAACCTGAAGCCCGGAGAATGTTGCACAGATTTGTGTAACATCAGAGTTAACACCTCCATAACCAAAGTAAAGAGGTATGGGGACATGGGATCACCCTGTCTAAGTCCTCGTCTTCCATGGAAAAGACCATGAATATTACATGCAAGCTGATAGAGAAAGAAACGCTGGTAACACAAGACATGATCCAATGTACCATAGTCGGATTGAATCCAAAACCAATTAATGTTGCTCTTAAGAAGCTCCAATTAACAGTATCATATGCTTTCTGAATGTGCAACCTGAGCAGCACGCTGGGGGGCCAAGCTTACGATGGAGAAGGATGGCAGGAAGTCGGTGGAGGGGAGAAGAAGATGAAGCCGAGAGTAAAGCCGGCCAGGAATGAAGGCGGATGGAGTAAGATCCACCCATAGTCGCCAAAACCCAGCCGGAAGTGCGAGTGAGGAAGAAGGGACGTAAGGCATGGAATAGTGTAGGCAGCAAGAAAGGGGGCGGAATGCGGGGAAACGCGAGGAGAGGGGACACGGTCGAAGCAATGCGAAAGGTAGTGGTAGTGGCGAGGCAAAAGGGCCATGCGTAAGAAAGTCATGAAGGGCAAGGAGACGCCGGGCCCGGGAGAGCCCAAGGCGGCAGGGAAAAGAGAGCGAGGAGACCCAGCAGGACCCAAGGGCGAGGTGGCATCAAGGGAGAACAGAGCGCGGGAAGGGCGAGCCGCATGGGAGCGCGCGAACCAGAGGAACCTTCGGGTGGACCGACGGAGAGGGCGTCGGAAAACGGCAGTAGGAGGAAAACCAAGGAGGGAGGCCCGGCGGCCAGGAAGGCGGCAGAAGGGGGGACAAGCCGCAGGAGCCAACACCACCCCCGCAGGAGCAACGTCCAGGAAACTGGCGGGAAGGCCAGTCACGGGCCAGTAAAAGGGGGGAACAGGCCAGTGGACCGGATGCAGCAAAGGGTGGGGACGGAGGCCGGACACCTCAACTACGGGAGAGGAGGGGGAAGCGCCAGGGAGCAGCACCCCAAACAGGAAGGGGCGCCAAGTCCGGCCGGTGAAAGGGACAGAAGGAGGGCGGAGAGAAAGGGGAGGGAGACAAAGGGGGCGAGACAGGAAGGGGCGGACACCGGCAGGGAGGGATGGGCAGCCACCGGGGGAAAGGAGGGGGGAGGGCGTGGGCGGACGGGACCAGAGGAACGCCCACAAGCAATGAGGGCAGACTGCGGGGGGAAGAGAGGAGAGGGGAGGGGGCTGAGAGCCGGGAGAGCCGGGGTCAAACTGGAAGCGCACCAGGGGGACGAGGCCCGGCGCAAGGGGGCGCTGCTCGGGTGGCGTACAAAGGCGGGCAGGGAAGGGAGGCAAGGACAGAGTGCACCGAGACACGGGCCCAGAGGGGGGAGGAAGCGAGACGCGGAAGGAGCGGAAGCGGGAGAGGCGAGAGGCCAGAGCGAAGGCGGCGGGCAGGCTCCAAAACGGAGGCACCAAGCCGAGGGTGAGGCAGAAAGACAACGGGGCGGACCGCAAAAGAAGGAAGACCCGCCAGGGCGGCGGAGGGGAGGGGGGGGAGAGAGCAACGAGAACGAGGAACCCGACGGACCGCTTGAGCCGGGGGAAGAGACTCGGGAGCGGATCCGCCAAACATAGGCACCCCAAACCAGGAAAACGGGGAAGGGCAGCGGAGACGGACCCAGTCGGGGCAGCCCGCAGGGACAGGCAGGGAGCGGGACCAGGAAGTGTGGAAGGACGAGGAAAGCCGGAGAGAGGCGGCGGAGGCGGAAGGGACGGGCAGCAGACGGGAGAGGGGGAGGCGGCGGGACAAGATCAAAAAACCGGGCAGCGCCAGGCGCACGGCCAGAGGCGGCAAGGGCAGGGGGACCAGGCCAAGAAAAGGACGCCGACAAAGAGGCGGCCCACGGAGAACGAGAGGCGGGAAACGACGGGAGGGCACCAGCACCAGCGGGCGAGGCGCACGCCGGCGAGAAAGGCCAACCACCACCGCCACCAGGGGACACACCTGAGCATGCGCAGCAGGGCCGACAAAGGGAAGGGCCAGGCCGGGCGGCGACCACCACGACGACGAGGGCGGCAACGGCGAGGAGGGCAACTAGGGGGACCGGCGCGAAATGGGCCGCCGTCAGGGCGTGCGAGGAAGAAACGGCGGCGGGGCCGATGACACCGGGCGCCGCCGGGCCACGGGACAGTCAAGGGGCCGCGGGTGCAAGCCGGATAGCAAAACCGTCGCACCAGGGGGATGGATGAGGCAAAAGACACTGGACAAAAACAGCAAGGCGGGCGCCAGAGACCACAAGGAAGCACGGGACCAAGTAGGAAAGGGGGGGAGTCGAGGAGGTAAACAAGGGCAGCAATGAAGACTGGAGGGGGGAGGAAGCGGAAGGAAGCGGGGCACGGGCGGCAAACAAGGGCAAAGCGGGAAAAGAAGCCGGGGACCGCACGCAGGCCAAGGGCACAACCGCAAGCGCTCAACGGGCGGGGGCAACAGGGGAGAACAGCGGAAGGGGAGGGAAGTGAGAGGGAAAACAGGGAAAAGGAAGGGGGACAAGCCGGGGGGAAGGAACGGGAACGGGGGCAGCAGGAAGGGACGGCAGGGGGGCAGAAAAGAGAGGAGGGCGGGTGGGAGAGAACAACAAGGGGAGAGAAAAAAAGGGAGAGCGGAGCGCACCAAGGCGGCCACGCGGCAGGGGTGAGGGGCCCACGACGACGGAGAGTGCAACCAGGGGAGGGGCAGCAGGGGGTAACGGGAACACCCAGTGAGCACGGCAGTGCGCAGGCGCGGGAGTAAACGGGACAACTGAAGGAGAAAGGGGGAGAAAAAGGAGGAAGAGGGGAAGGAGAAGGGGGCGGGGCGGGAGAGCAGCGCCAAGAGGGGGAAAGAACGAAAAACGGGGCAGGAACAAGAGGTGGGCAGCAAAGGGGCGGGCCCAGGCAAAAGAGACAACCAACCTTGGGAAGCGGGCAGGAGGAGTGGGCGACCAGATGCAAAGAAGGCAAGAACAGGCAAGCGGGGCAGCCTCGGGACCGGGGGGCCAGCCACCCGCGGAAGGGGAAGGAGGAGGCAGGCGAGAGTGCGACCAAGGCGGGGAAAGAAGGGCAGGGGTGCGGGGCACCAAAGGCAAACGGAAGGAAGCAGCGGGAACGCAACAGGGGAGGGGAAAGGGAGGGCGGGGCCGGGAGCTAGAATGCGGGGGGGCGAGACCGGGAGCGAGGGGAGGGGGGGGGCGGGGTGGCCGGTAGCCGGGAGGCCGGGGTCGGGCGCCGGACGAGGCGTGGGGCGGGAGGAGCGAGCAGGGGACGGATGGGCGCGGGAGGGGGGGGGGCAGAGAAAAGCCAGAAAAGACAAAAAGAGGCGTGCGCGGGCGGGGGGGCGCGGGAGGGACGCGGGCAAAGGGCGGGAGCAGAGCCAGGGGGAAAGAGGGGCGGGAAGCGGGGGCGGCGGGGGGAGGGGGGGGGAGAGCGGGGGAGGAGGGAGAGCGAGGGAGGGAGGGGGCGGAGGCAGGGAGGGGGAGGGAGGGGGGATAAAGGGCGGGAGAAAGAAAGAGGACGGGAGACGAGGCGAGAAGGCGAGGAGGAGGAGACAGAGTGAAAGCGTACAAAATCACGGGGGAGAAAGGGGGGTCAGAGGGGAGAGAGGGGGGGGGGACGAGGGAAGCGGAAAAGGGGGGCCAGGACAGAGAGCGGAAGCGCAACGGGCCAGGGAAAGAGCGAGAGTAAGCCGAGACACGCGAGGGAGGCGGAGGAACCACAGCGGACGAGAAAGGCAAGAGGAGGAGAAGGGGGTAGGAGACGAGGGGAGAGGGAGAGAGAGCCACCAGAGGGGAAGGGGGCGGCGAACCCAGGAAGAGGAGGCGAAGGGGGCCAGGGAGGGACAGGAAGAAGGAAAGAAAAGGGGAGGGAGAGGAAAGGAAAAGCGGCAAAAGGGCCAGGAGGAAACGGAAAGAAAAAAAGGGGTAGGTGCCCGTGGGGCAGCGGGGGGGGGGGAGGAGAACAGGAAAGGGAAAAGAAGACAAGGGCAAAAGGAAAAGCAGGACCGGGGGCCCAAACGGAAGGATGGTAGGCGGAAGAGGGCCCCAAGCGGACAGCAAGAGCAGGAGCGACGGAGGAACAAGCGGGAAGCAAGGAGCCAAGGGAAGGGGGAGACTGAGAGAGGGGGAGCAGCGGAAGACCAGAACGGGGGGGAAGAGACGTGATAATGAGCCACCCAGGACCAGAGGCGGGGGGCGGAACGCAGCCAGGACGGAGAAGAGTGGAAGGCAGCCGAGCGGGACGACGAAAGGGGGCAGGGAAACGGGCAGCCAGAAGGGAAGACAACGGAGAAGAAGGGCGGCAAGGCAGGCGGGAAGGCCCGGCAGGGCAGGCAACCAAGGGGCAGGCAACCAGGGGCCCAGAGGGCGGAAGGTGCCAAAGCGCCAGGGGAAGAAGAAACGGGAGCGGCGAAGAACGGGGGAGTGGAAAGGTGGCAAGGGGCAGGGCGGGGCATCGGTCCTAGGCCCAGGGGGCGCGAGCAAAGACAGGGACGACAAGAGAAGGAGGGGGGGCCGATGGGCGACACTGGAAGAAGGGGGAGCCAGGCGACGAGGAGAAGAAGAAGGAAGAAGCGCAGAGGGGGGCAGGAGGGGGGAGACGAGGGGGGGGGCAGAGAGAGGAAGGCAGACGGGAGGAAGGGACAGCGGAGGATCGGGGTTACGCAGAGAGGAGAGGGGCCAACGCGAGCAGGACACAGGGAAAGGCAATGGGAGGGGAGCGCAGCAGCGAGTGGGGCAGGGGGCAAAGGCGGCGGCATCGGCAGGGGAGAGAAACGGGAACGACACAGGGAGGCCAGAACGGACGGGGAGGGGGAAGCGAAGGGGCGGAGGAAAGGGAACCGCAGGCAGGCGCCGGGGCGAGGGGGCAGGGACCAATGAGAAAAGGAGAGGAGGGCCAGGGAGGCGACAGGTGGGGGGGGCGACCAGGAGGGAGGGAGGGGCAGCGGGAGGGGCGAGGAAGGGCAGAGGGGCGGAAGAGAAAGGGAAAGAAGGCACACGACGGCGGGAAGCCCGACCGAACGGGAGGAGGCAAGAAGGAGCAGGCCCAGGAAGCCGGGGAGCGAAGCGGAAGGGAAGAAGAGAGGGAGGCGCGCCCAGGGCGAAGGCGACGGGAAAAAGCGGAAGAGAAAGAAGGCCACGGAAGGCCCGAGGGGACGGAAGGCGGACGGAAGGAGGGCAGAGAGAGGCCGGAAGAGCGACCGGAAGGACCGCAGGGAAGAGGGAGGGAGCACCGAGGGGACGGGGGGCCAGGCGCAGGGGCCAAACAAAGCGGCGGAGCGGGGCGCCGAAGGAAGCCAAAGAAGCGCAAAGACAAGGAGAGGAAACGGGGCGAGAAGGGGAGGGCAGAGCAGCAGGAGGCCGGGGCAGGGTCCGGGCGCGACGGGGCCCAAAGAAGAAGGGAACTAGGAAGAAGGGGACAGCAGAGCCAGGCAAACAAGAGAACGAGGAAGAGAGAGAGCGAGGCCCAGAGGCGGAGGAGAGGAGGAGGAGGGACAGGGCGCCAGAGGGCAAAGAGGAGCCGCAGAAGGGAGCCAGAAGAAGAAGGAAGGAGGGAGAGGGAGGGGAAGACGGCGGGCAAAGCAAGGGAGGGAGGAAGGGGAGGAGGCGGGCGGAGCAAAGGCCCCAAGGACGGGCAGGAGGCGAAGGAAGGAAGGCGGAGGCCACGGGAGAGGGCGGGGGGACGGGAGGAGAGGCGGGGGGACGCGAAAGCGGGAAGGCGGAACAGGTGGGGCAGCGGGAAGAAGGAGGGGAACGCGAAGAAGACACGAGGGGAGGAAAAGGGAGGAAAGGGAGGAGGGACAGGGGGAGAGGCGAGGGGGCCAAGGAGGGAAGGGCGAGGACCGGCGAAGGGAGGCGAGCAAGGCAGGCCAGGGCCGAACAACAGCACGGAAGGGAGAAGGGGCAGGACGGGCAGCAGGGAGAGAAGAGGGAGCAAGGAAGCGCGACAGGGGGCGCCAAGACCGGGGGCGGAAGAAAGGGCAACGGGCCAAGGGCAGCGCAACGGGCGGGGAAGCACCGGAAGGAAGAAGCGCAGGGGCAGCGCCAGGGCGAGCGGCCAGAGGGGACAGGAGGGGAACGGGAAGGGGAGGCAAGGGGGAGGGAGGGGGCAGGACGGGGGCAAAGGGGGCGGCCCAGGCGCAGACGGCAGGGAGAAAACGGAAGGGAGCGAAAACGGAAGGAGAGGAACGGAGGACAAAGGAAGGCGAGGCAAGGAGGCGGGCGAGCACGCACGGGGCACAGGAGCGGAAACCGAAACAGGGGAGGCGGAGCAGGAAGCAGCGAAAGGGGAGAAAGGGGCAGCAACAAGCGAAGGGGCCAGAAGGCAAAGGGAGAGGGCGGGCAGGCGGGGCAGGGGCAGCACCAAGGCGGGAGGCAGGGGCGGGAGGCACGAGCACGAAGAGAGGGCGCGAGGAGCGGGCGGGAAGAAGAGACGGGGAGGGGCGGGCAGAAAGGAGGGAGAGGGCGGCGGAGCGAGCTGTGTATGAAAGGGACGGAAGCGAAGGCGAAAGGAACCAGGCACGGGGCAATGGGAGGCGGAGCAAGAGAAAAGGAAGGGGGCAGGCCAAGGGGCAAGAAGAGGAGGGAGGAAGAAGGGAAGCACAGGGAGGTAGGGCGAGCGGGGACAGGAAGCAACCAAAACGGAGAGAGGCGGACGGAACAAGGCGACGGGCCAAGGGCGACGGAAGGACGGCCAGGGGAGCAGGCGCGGGCCAACGGGCACCAGGCAAAGACACAGGGCACAAAGGGACACGCCTGCGGCCAGGGCCAGAAACCAAACCGGGAAGAGCGGCAGAGGGACGGGAGGGGTGCCACGGCCCAGAACCCAGAGGGGAAAAGAGGGCGAGAAGGGGGGGGGAGAGAGGCGCAAAAAGGGCGGCAGAGGGGAAGACACACAAAGGAGCGGCAACGGGAGCGAAGGGCGGGAAGGAGAGGGCAGAGGACAGAGGAAGGCCGAAAGCCAGGGCGGAGCGAGAGGGGAAGGGAAGCGAGGGCGGGAAGACGCGAGGGAGACGAGGGACCGAGGGAGGGCAGACGGCGCACCAGCCGCAGACGGAGGGACAAGAAACGGAAGGCAGGAACAGAACAATGGGGAGGAGGAGAACACGGGGAAGAAGGACGCGGAAGGGAGGGAGCGGAAGCGGGCGCAGGGGAGGGGCGGCAAGAAGGAGGCGCAGGACCACAGGAAAGCCCCAGGGAAGGGGAGGGGGGCAAGGCACGGACCGCCGAGGGAGAAGGGCCGGGGCGATAACCAAAGGCAAGTGTTGAAGCAGAGACCAGAGCAAAAGAAATCAAGAAGATTCATGAACAAGTGAAGACCAGAATTGAGAAAGCAAATGCCAGTTACAAGGCCAA
>CM067173.1:19150204-19172240 GCA_034093135.1 Erigeron breviscapus
TCGATCAGGTAGAATCAGTTTCTGAGCTCCACATCTGAGCTGATTCTCTTTCTCCAGACTTCAGTCTTTGACTTCATTCTGAACGGTATTCTGATACGTTGATCTGAACTGAAGTGAAGCTTCAGTGAACTAATTCTGAGCGACCTCAGAATTCTATACAAGTATTCTTCACTGAGTTTCAGCTATTTTTGAACAAATTATACTTGGTCGATTTTCGACCTAACATATTCCCTTATAAGGTGTCACACCTTGAGTTGGCCATATGGGTGCGAAGCACCCAACACGCCCGGGCACGGGCACGGGTCGAGGGCGATGAGGCGTAATGTGGCGTTTTAGTGGCTCACTTTGCACTTAGCTCGAATAGCCACTGATCTGCTCAGTTTGAGCCGTGTACTGAAGCCACCGATAAGCTCAATCCGAGCTGTTGACTGATCAGTTGACTAGGCTGCATGGTGTGACACATGTGTTGTTGAGGAGGTGACACTTGTTGTTGTAGATGACATGTGTTGCTTTGCATGTCAAAATGCAGATTTCTCATGCATTTAAAATAGAACAATCTCCATAACAACATAGGGAAAAAAAATATGAAAAAGACACTCCAAAACACACACAACAAAAACTAGAAGGTATGATGGATCATCAGCTTGTGTTTCGACATTCTTCATCCATCTCGTTAAGGTATGATTTCCGGGTGCTATGATAACTCCGGCAGTACTAACTGCTTCGGCTGTTGTACCCTGGGAGACAGACGAGTTCACTTGGGTGTGCCCGAAATCTGTTTTAAGGGCCCTTGGTTAAACCATATCCTCAGCCAGAGTGCCCTTTCTTTTCTTTGATTTACGGTTTTTTCTTATATTTATATATGAGTTTTGTAATAGTTAATTTATTCCTTGCATGTTAATTATTATGTATTTATTCATATTGTAATTTGTTTATATTTTGAATAAATATTTTATAAATTGTGAACGGAGTTCCTACAATCTTAAAACAGATTTTCTAAAACCTCCGTTCTTTTATATTGATTCGTGGTGTAACACCCGTCGTTTAAAAATACGGATTTCCAAAAACTTTTCACCTAACGGTGTTAAAGAATGCGGAATAACATTTTAAAAGTCCAAACCATAAAATCCAGTTTGGTTTGTTCATGAAATAGAAGGTGTTACTCGTCACATCATCAAAATAGCATAAATGGAAATCCTACGGTTTCCCAACATAAAACAACCGTATACAAGTCATATCAAAACATAATAGTCATAACGAAATCAAATGTCTAAAAGGAGCAGCAACTATGGGTAACTAAAAGCATCTTCAAGTATTCTACCCATGTCTCGCTCATTATTCTTCAACACACTTCTAGCTTGCTAAACCTGAGGGGACAACACATTTCAAGAAACAAATGTTAGCTAACGAATTAGCTAAGTAAGATAACACTAAGTTAAATAAACGTTTGTCCAATTAAAACTTGGTAAAGCAGCTTTTCATATTAAAGACACATTTCGCATATCATCACAAACATATCATTAGCATCAACATCTTTCATGGTAGGATTAACCATCCTAAATGTGCCTAGTCATCATTTCATCATCACATTAAGTGTGACATAAGTCACGCATATCATATAAGGTGTAAGTTTGTGTGTAGGCGGACATAAGACCTAACGGGAACCTCACACCTGACTAGATGGATGAGCCATACGGCGGTCCATCAAGTGTCGTTAAGGAATGGCAAGCCACTCCAGGAGTAGTCCGTATGTTCAAGACATTGGTGGGTAATCACTCCACCCGGAGATACTCAATCCACGTAATTACGTTGCAAGGAGCCACCCAAGCAACAACATATACGCACCCACCCGGCTAAGGTGAATACGGGTTAAGCTTAACACTTCATCATATATACGAGCTCGATTTCATCACATATAGTTTAGGTGACAAAGTTACCTAAACATAACATATAATCATCTTTTACGTTTGGGCCCTTAAACGTGCACGTGACATGGCAACCTAAAAGGTCTAGTGAACTAGATGACCAAGCCACACATACATGCACATCATAATCAACATATACTTGCATCACATTTCATTACATTGCATATCATTTCATAACATAACTTTGCATTGCATATAAAGAAAAATGCATTTCAGGTCTCATAAGTCGAATACATATCCCATATAACCTCCCATACAACCCGAATACCCTTAAGTATACAAGATGAGAATAGAGAAGTTATATTCTGAAACCATGCTTTTGTTGAATCCCTCAGCGTGTCAAAGTAGTGTATCTTACCTCGAAGTAGCACGCGATAAAGGATAGCTAAGTTACCGAACAAAGCAACAACTCTCGTCTACCTATGAGTAGTACACGGCCATTAATACGCTAGTCATTAAGACCATAATCAGTGATTACATATTTAAGGACACACTCTAAGTTTCAGGAGTATGCTATGTGTCAAAACGAGGTTACGGTTCAAAACAATATCCTTTTCTAAAAACTGGTGAGTTGCGCCGCAACATAGAGTTGCGCCGCAGATCAAGCACTTCGTTGCGCCGCAACGAAGATAGTTGCGACGCAACTTATCTTTCTGGAAACCAGTTGCGCCGCAACTGGCCCCGATTCTGCACTAACAAAATCGATTAGGCCATCAAATCGAACCCAACCCTCTTCAGACCAAAAACTCAGTTTCAAAACATCCAAATCCTTCCTATTAAGGCCTTACCAAACCATATCAACCTTTAGGAAAATCATACATGCCTTATTTCATCAAAACCATCACTAATTACACACTAATTGATTCCCTAATGCCCAATTATACTTCCTAATGACTCTTATAATCAAAAGGATCAGAAATCAATAAAATTATACCTTCTATACCTGCAACTCACAATGGGAACGAGAAAAGCTAGATTAAACACTTCCGAAACACACTTTTGATCGCCTTTTTGCTCATGAATTGATTAGGGATGAAAGGGGGTGGGTTAGGGCTTGAGAGGAAACTAATAGATCTGATAATGACACTCAAATGACTCCTCATGTGACCCTAAACCCGTTTTTGAGTTTCACCCTATGTCAAATTTGATCCCTAGACTTCCATAAAGCTCATTACTAGTCAAAAACTCCTCTAAGGACCATATACTACCTAAATACTTCGTTAATCACTCCTAATAGGCATATAATTACTTCGTAAACATATTTTCATATCATACATTAAGACTTTCAAATCTCACATATAAAACACATAAACCACATATAAGCATTAAATCTAAAATAGACTTAACGACACGTTATGTTGACTTAACGGCACAAGTCAACTGTTAAATAAAAAGTTCGGGATGTTACACGTGGTTTTTGAAAATTTTATATTTTTGTTTGTCAAACTTTTTGTAAGTTTGATTGTTATTTAATATTTTGTCTCCTTTAAATTTGTTATGATTAAAGGTTACTAATAGCCTAGGATATTGATCATATTTTTTGGTGAAATTTGATAGTTATCCTTTGTTACGGCATTTATAATCTATATTGAAACTTTTGTGTAAAGTTTAAGTTGGTTTGAAAACTAATTTTATTAAAAGACAATTATGTTTTGTCTATATTATAACTTTTGTGTAAGGAACAAAAGATATTTCAAGTGGTTTAATGAAAAATGAATTTTATTTGTTACATGCATTGCATGTAGATTGATTAAATTAAAATTCATTTATCATGTGGTACTATAAACCTATGGTTACAAGTTTATGAGTTAAATTAGGATATCAAACTTTTTGTGTAAAGTTTGATGGGTCAAAAGATATTTCTTTTACAAATGTTTATTTACAAACTTTTGTAAAGTTTGTGACTAGATTTTTATGAGTTTATAATATTTGCTTGTTTCATCAAGCTTTTGTGTAAAGTTGATGAAAGTTTTATGGTCATATAACCTTCTAGTAACACATTTATTACTATTTGTTTTAATAAACAAACTTTATTAGATTGAAAAGCTTGAATTTTAAGATATAAATTCAAAAACTTTTGTTTTTTCAAAAAGATTAGCAAATATTATAATTTCGTTCTAATTGGTATATTAGAAAGTTGTGACAATTGTAAAAGAATATAGTTTCTAACTAGTGGGTTAGAAATGATTGTCTTGAAATGAGTTTATTTTGTATAAACTTATAAGTACAAGAACAATTTGTGTAATTGTATATATCTAACTAGCGTGTTAGATAAATATTCATAAACCAAAATCTTAACAACGATGGTAAACGGGTTTTTTCCTAAGAGTCTTGTTAGGATCAGTTTAATTAAACATTTGGTAATTGTTACATTTCTAATGTGCGCATTAGAATAAGGCGATTCTATATGAAACCGTTGGGTTGATAAATGTGTAAAATAGAATATGTACATCGAAAAACCACAGGTTGATCACGGTTTGTTATCGTGTACCATCTAATGAGGATATTAGATACCGTTTTGGTGAAACGAGTATAGCGTGTAAGGTTTTGATTTATGTAATCAAACTATAAATATAGTTAACCATTAAAACAAGTTGTTTTATAAAGACAAGATTTGTTTTGAATAACACTTGTGTTTTAATGAAAAATAGGTTGACACTCGTGTGATGTAAACTATATAATAATTCATCATGAGGAATTATTCGAGATGAACAACTTGCTTAAGTTGTGTGCGAAACAAAGTTAAGCTAAATATGAGTAGATGAATAACTTTGTTGATAAGATACAAGTCATGAGATGATATCATTGCGATTATCCTAATTGAACACCTAAGATGTTAGGTGTCACAAAACTCTGAGTTTGATATATTGCACCCACTTATATTAATTTGTACTTGGTTTAGAATGTGGTAACATTGCTTGTGTTCAATATATTTGATAACACATGCAATTTTACATAGAAACCAATCAATGGTGTTTGAGCAAACTATTTCTAAATGGATGGTACAATGTAAATTTGCACAATGTTCAACTTGCGAGTTGTTATAGTAACTGTAGTTACATATCGATATATCAAACACCAAACATACAACCATAATATTCCGTCGGTCTATAGATATGAGATACACGCATTCATGATATGCTGTATCGTGAATTTAGTATGGATTGTCAACTGTGAGTTATAAACTAATATGACATGTTATCTTTGGGATAACTTGAATAAAATTTAAGAAGATTTTATGACTAGAATTTTACAATAGTAACGAACAAGTAGATGTTTCTACAATTGTTCGTGATCTTTTGATAATGTGTAGGACTAGTTCTTTATTTTGGAAGACTATCCTAATACATGTTTCAAGGAAACAACAAAAGATTGTAAATGTGATTCTAGTCTAACTATGAGTGTCATGGAATTGATTGTCATACTAGTTTGATATAAAGCACGAGTTTAGTGACTATAATCCATGATTATTCATCTTGGTGGTGAATGTGATGTGGCTTAAAACTTCCAGATTCGATTCAGACAAGTCAAATGGTGATGCCATTACGTCAAAAGACTAAGTAGCTATGGTGCTATATTGAATGAGGGTTGTGTATATGCCATATATAATAACCTACGAGACTTAACTGGAAACAATGGTTCAATATCCTGAGTGTATATATACTGATGAATGTTAGCATAGAATATGGCAATATTCTAAAGTTGTGAAAGAATGATGCATCTTCTGTTCACATGCTAAGTATTGTAGTCTAAAGCATGCTAGACTAGTACTTGTTATTATGGTGCTCTGAAGAGACGATGAACATTCAAACTGTGAATGGTACCAGATCAGTTTGTGTATAGACAGAAGGAGAGAGAACCCAAGTTTTGTTAATTAGTCTTTGACTGAATTAGTTGTAACACTTGCGAGTGTTAAAAGCTAAAATAAAAGCATCTTGTAATCAAAACTCTTGTGCGCAAGAATAAAGTTAATTGAGTAACGTTTGTGAATGATTCTAGTGATACAGAAATAGAGGGTTGTCACAAAATGCAAGCAATGTGGGGGAAGGAGGTACTCACATTATACACATTATTATTTTGTAATTATGTAGCCACTTAAAGAAATTGTGTAGTATGGAAAGGGAGAACCTTTTACTTCCCCATCTCGTACAATATTGGTAAGACGTTAATATGGGGGAGAGATAATTTGCATTTGATGATGAGAACGTGGAGTTTAATACTTGATAAGATAGATGAGTTATGTAAATGGAGTTGCTTGAGAGTATCTCCACTCCTGGCCAGGGGATATGTTTTAAAAACTCACTAAATCTATGCTTCAATTTAAGTAAAACTCCACACAAGTGTCTTTGTGTGAGACACGTCCAGAGATCATCTTGTAACATTATGTGAATGTTATAAGCATAAGATGATACGTTCAAGGTAAGATTGACGTGAAAGACTTGGGTTATTGCGAGGTGATTCTTGTTGAAAGAATCATTAAAACCCATAATGAGTCTTACGTAAAGTCAATCTAGGAATGTGGAAAATATTCTTGAGAAATTATGAGAACATGAGTGTTGTTCAAACTCAATATTGATCTACTCATTGACTATTAGAGCATTGAGGTAAGTGTGTTGATCTAATGGAGTTCTCAAGGATAATTTATGGTCTGATATATCTTCTGACACGCACTAAATCAATTTAAGCGTACGCTAAAAGGAAATTCAAATAAGAGATTGAATTTTAGGATGATATGGTTGCTAAAGTGCGTGAGATATAGACTAAATGATGGCTAAGATTCAACTATCACTAAAGGCAATATGAAAGATTCCAAATCTATGAATGGGTATTGAGGCAACATTTCAGAATGTTGTAACTAGATCTATAATGGAATCTGTGTGATTACATTTGATATAGATCTATAATGGAGTCTAAGTGATTATGTTTATTAAAGTTGGATAAGGGCCGAATTAATACGTCGAATTATAGGATGAGTTCCTAAATTAACAACGCCTTGGGTGACTTGTTGCATACATTGTGATTACTGATCAGATAATGGTAGAGATCAATACACAATGCATAATAGTTGATCGACGTAGAATACAACTACTGCTATCAGCGTTATTGTAATTGACTTTGTAAGTTCAATGGATAACATTTCGGATCCGATGATAAAAAGGCTTAAGCAGAGAGGCAGTGTATAAGTCGTTAAGTGGAATGTGACTAAAGCCCATTGAGTAAATTTATGCGAAAGAAAACCTAACCTAGATGTAAATGGAGACCCTATGATCTAGGTTCAATAGGACAACCTAATTGTACGAATTAATGAGGTCATTGTGGGGGGAAACCCCTATATAACCAAGGGAGTTTGCAGTCAATCTAGGGAGATCACCCTAACATAATTGAATGAGTTGCAAGTTTCCTAGTCCATTCCATATATCAATTCAGTGATATGAAAGAGGTTAAGCAATAGGCTTTTAATGATTGTGAGCAATCACCTATGTTAGAGAGAAGTGGGGTCGCTTCTAATGGAATTGTGGGGGGCACAATTCCCAGAGCTCTCGCAGAACCAGGATAGTGTTCCATGACCATAACGGACATGAAAGTGAGGAGTTAAAAAGACTAGGGAAAGTATTGTGTGATGTGTAATAACGTCTACGTAAAAAGGGGTTAGTTCAAAGACATCAAGTTCTACTAACCGCTAGGAGACTATGTGCACTCACAAAGGAAAGTTCAAAGGGTAATACCTACTTCTCCTGCAATACTCGACCGTCGGAAATATATCTTGAGTATGGATTTAGATATCTATTCATGTGGGGGATTGTTGGAAATTTTTATGTTTTTGGATTATTGTATTTCATGTGTTGAAATAAGTAAATGATATTAAACATAAAAATTATCCATGTGAATAGATATCTTTGTTAAAGGAAGATGTAAAGTTGTGTTTTATAATGTGAGTTTGTCCCACATTGCTAGAGAAACAAACATTGTATGTGTTTATAAGGAGGAGTGTTAGTGGAATAATATTCCCTTATAAGGTGTCACACCTTGAGTTAGCCATATGGATGCGAAGCATCCAACGCGCCCGCGCCCGGGCACGGGCACGGGACGGGTCGAGTGCGATGAGGCGTAATGTGGGTTTTAGTGGCGCACTTTGCTCTTAGCTCGAATAGCCGTGAGCCGATTAAGATCCGCCATTAGTTTTGGCTAAAATTGGTCCGGCTCAGTCATGGGTCTACTGAAGCCACTGATCGGCTCAATTTGAGCCATGTACTGAAGCCACTGATCTGCTCAGTTTGAGCCGTGTACTGAAGTCACCGATCGGCTTAGTCCGAGCTGTTGACTGATCAGTTGACTAGGCTGCATGGTATGACACATGTGTTGTTGAGGAGGTGACACTTGTTGTTGTAGATGACATGTGTTGCTTTGCATGTCAAAATGCAGATTTCTCATGCATTTAAAATAGAACAATCTCCATAACAACATAGGGAAAAAAAATATGAAAAAGATCACTCCAAAACACACACAACAAAAACTAGAAGGTATGATGGATCATCAGCTTGTGTTTCGACATTCTTCATCCATCTCGTTAATGTATGATTTCCGGGTGCTATGTAACTCCGGCAGTACTAACTACTTCGGCTGTTGTACCCTGGGAGACAGACGGGTTCACTTGGGTGTGCCCGAAATCTGTTTTAAGGGCCCTTGGTTAAACCATATCCTCAGCCAGAGTGCCCTTTCTTTTCTTTGATTTACGGTTTTTTCTTATATTTATATATGAGTTTTGTAATAGTTAATTTATTCCTTGCATGTTAATTATTATGTATTTATTCATATTGTAATTTTTTTATATTTTGAATAAATATTTTATAAATTGTGAACGGAGTTCCTACAAAAGTTTCGATCATTATTTTTTGCAAAACGAACTTCCAATAAATGCTAAACAACCTCCATTGCTCTCAAAAAATGACCTCATTTGAATTTTTTCCTCAATTGCAAAAGGTTTCCTCTTTTTTTTTTATATCTATTTATATATTTTTAGGTTGTTACAAACTTACAATTTATCATAAAGTTTCAATACTTATATTGAGTAATGATTGATAGGTTTTCAATTTATAGGGGGTGTGGTATTTTGTTGTATAAGGTGATAAATGGGATATCATACTATTATTGTTATTTTATTATTGATATTGATTTTCATTTTGATATATTAACGTGAAACGATAGGTTGTTTCACAGGTACACTTTTTTTTAACAGTCTGTCGGTATTCGACATCAGGGGACACCTTACCGTATAGTGGTGAAACCCTGCACGTACTCTAGACTATAAAATGTAGACCATAAATCGTTACAGGTGATTCAAGGAAAAAACATCTAGGACATGTTACTCTAGAAAGTCGAACCCATGACCTGAAGTAAAACCAGGGATGACTCCAGCCAGTTGATCTAACCTTCATTGTTCACGGGTACACTTCTACTATTATTGATTGTCTGCTTGAGTTACATTATTATTATTATTATTATTATTATTATTATTATTATTATTATTATTATTATTATTATTAGAGAAATTACGTCAGTAGCCAATTTTTGTTTCGATTATACCAAATTAGCCAAGTTTTTTTGAATTTTCACAAAATAGCCAACAAAATCGCAATAAACTGAGAAAATCGCAAGTAGTTCTAACTGGAAGATGACCAGTTCAGAATACGATCCAGATATGGATGAACAATACGATTAAGATACTGAAAGTAAATGCAAGAAATAATAAGGGCTGAAACTATATAAATAATATGTATAGATCAAGTATGTAGCATTAAGACACAATGTATTTTTCAAGGTATTTGATTTATTGATATATAAACAAATACAAAGGTTGTTGCGGAACAAAGATAAACACCCAAGTGTAAATATCTAAACAACCTAGAAATACAAGTGATCTAATAACTTGGAAATACTCGTAAAGATTACTTAGAGTATATCTCACAAGTTGCAATGCAAAGGTTTCAAGCCATTTGCAAGTTGTGAGAAGACTTATATTTATAGACCAAGTTCATGATGACGTGGACCAGATCGTACAAATATGGTTGGGAATATTTAAGGAATTAAAGCTAATTCCTTACATGTGTACTTTTAAGGTTTAGGTATATAAGTCGTTGATGTGACTTATCAAACCTTATTCCCAACCTTTACTTTACCTTGTACTTTAATTAATAGTTAAATCTATTAACCGGGTAAAGATATATAAAGTAAAAAGTCTTCCTCGTAATCAGTGTAAAAGTGTGTAAGTACTTTTACACTGAGATGCTTCAGTCTTCGATCAGGTAGAATCAGTTTCTGAGCTCCACGTCTGAACTGATTCTCATTCTTCAGACTTCAATCTTTGACTTCATTCTGAACGGTATTCTGATACGTTGATCTGAACTGAAGTGAAGCTTCAGTGAATTAATTCTGAGCGACCTCAGAATTTTATACAAGTATTCTTCACTGAGCTTCAGCTATTTCTGAACAAATTATACTTGGTCGATTTTCGACCTAACAAATTCCCCCTATTTGTTCTGAAATAGTGCATGCATCTCAGACTTCTTTCTATACATGTTTGTAAGTCTGAAATGCAAGTTTTTGTTTAAGTTGTAAAAATTTTCTAAGTACGTCTTATAGATCATTGATGTCTCAGAATTTTACTTGTGGTTTTTCTAACTTAAACCTATCATCTACTTATAAGCTACAAAATGTAACATATATATACAAACTGAAGTGTTTGTTACATTTGCAAGTATTTATACAAGTACATGATAAACTGAAAAAGAAACTACTTCTTAGCAGGCCTTGAACCAGAAGGTGCTTCAGTAGGTTTCCTATTCAGTGGAGAATGATCCTTTTTTCCAAACAATCTGCCTTCAATCTCTACCTTGTCCTGCATCTTTTGTTGTATTCTTGATAACCATGCACCAATCAAAGCAGATTTCGGCTTCCCCCTCAGTATTTGGATCATCTCCCTATGCTCAGAAATCCCAAATTCGTGCACTGAAACCTGATGATATTCTTCAGCTGCCCTTCCCTCCCTTTTCACAACCAAGTCAAAAAGCTTCAATCCATCAGCTTTTGTTACTTCCATATCAACTATTTTGGCTGAATGAGATTGATGCTTCATATAATGCTCATATTGATCCCTTTCATGTTTTCTTTCAATTTCAATAGCTTCATCAAACATTGGCTTGAAGGTAGAAAGATCAGCATCACGAACATTCTTTCTTGATGATCTTGGTCCAGTCACTTTGGGCTTAATGGGTGGCCTTGACAATTCTTTTTCAACCTTCAGAACTCCAGCCAGAATTTCTTTCCTTTTAATTGCCATCTCTTTCTCTCTGTTTTTCACCAAGTCCTCAATGGACATCTTGAATGTGAGATGGTCCAGCTTTTGTTCTAAGGGAGAATAATTCACCCCATATTCATACTCGAGCATATCAACAACAGCCTTCTGCACTCTTGGATCATTTTTAATTTTCAGATATCTTTCAAGTGAGAGACCAAGAGCTGCAGCATCAATGTGATCAAGGGTTCCCATTTTCTGATGTTGAACCCTTTCTCTTTCCTTATTTTCACCCCACATAATAAATTGATTAGAAACTTACTTCTGCAAAGCTTCTAATTTCTTGCTATCAGCATTAGGATCATGAATGGGATAACCTTGTTCATCAACATTTTCACCAACCACCAAACCAGAACCTTTAGAGTCTTTCTTTGTTGGTTCTTCCACCACGGGGGCCTTGCCCTTATCTTTCTTAGCAGGTTCAGAAGCTTGCATTTCAGATTTCTGAACCTGTTCCCCCTGAACTGAGGCACTACCAGATGGTACCTCAGCTTGCTTCTTGGTTGCTTCGATTAATTCCTGAGTACTTGAGAGCAGACCAATAGGCACATTTCCCCCTTTGGGGACCTCAGAAGGCATTTTTGCATATACATCAATCGTCGTCTGAATGGCCTTCAGAGGTTCCCAACTCTGCTGCAGAAGGCAATCAGAAATGCCTTTTGGTAGAGAACTGAGCCCTTAACCTGAATGATGAGTTAAGGTTCAGATTCTCTTTTTCAGTTAGCTCTTTCAGCAATTTCCTATCTTCTTCAGAGAATGAAGGAGGAGGGGGAGCAGCAACAACATTTTCCTTCTTAAGTAGGGTCAGAATTTCATCTAACTGTTTGGACTGGCCCTTAACAATTTCTTCGAGAGTAGATACAGATTTCTGAACTTGTTCAACAGCTTTATCTACCTTCTCTGAAGTGTCTTGAGTAAGTTCTAGGACCATCCTTCTGATCCCTTCCTCAACCTTTTCAGCCACAGAAGCGGAAATCTGATCAACAAGAGTCTGAGAGATTTCAGACTTCAGCTTCTCAATCACATTACTACCAACAGCAGACCCAAGTTCTTTCTCATTGACACTTGGTCTTTTTACCAACTCATTCACCTCCTTCCCGACAGCCAGAACTTCTTGTTTTAACAATTCAATACCAGATGTCAAGTTCGCAACAACTGAAGCTTGCACATCTCTTTTGGCCAGTCTGAAGGCTTCCCTGATAGCTATACTTATCTTATTGCATGAATGTACCAGCTCATTTAGCTTCCCACCTACCAGTCCCTCATTTCCAGCAACCTTGGTGAACTCAGTTCCAAGAAACATCTGAGCACCCTTCATTTCAGCGATGGAACTGGTATTGGCAGTTAGAGATTTAGTTAAGTCCTCCACCTTGATAAGTAGGCTTTGGACTTCGGCATTTTGTTTCTCTAACTGTGCTTCTACACTCAAAGGAGGAGGGGGAGCAGCAACAACATTTTCCTTCTTAAGTAGGGTCAGAATTTCATCTAACTGTTTGGACTGGCCCTTAACAATTTCTTCGAGAGTAGATACAGATTTCTGAACTTGTTCAACAGCTTTATCTACCTTCTCTGAAGTGTCTTGAGTAAGTTCTAGGACCATCCTTCTGATCCCTTCCTCAACCTTTTCAGCCACAGAAGCGGAAATCTGATCAACAAGAGTCTGAGAGATTTCAGACTTCAGCTTCTCAATCACATTACTACCAACAGCAGACCCAAGTTCTTTCTCATTGACACTTGGTCTTTTTACCAACTCATTCACCTCCTTCCCGACAGCCAGAACTTCTTGTTTTAACAATTCAATACCAGATGTCAAGTTCGCAACAACTGAAGCTTGCACATCTCTTTTGGCCAGTCTGAAGGCTTCCCTGATAGCTATACTTATCTTATTGCATGAATGTACCAGCTCATTTAGCTTCCCACCTACCAGTCCCTCATTTCCAGCAACCTTGGTGAACTCAGTTCCAAGAAACATCTGAGCACCCTTCATTTCAGCGATGGAACTGGTATTGGCAGTTAGAGATTTAGTTAAGTCCTCCACCTTGATAAGTAGGCTTTGGACTTCGGCATTTTGTTTCTCTAACTGTGCTTCTACACTCAAAGGAGGAGGTGGTTGTACAGAAACAGAAGCAACAAAGGGAATTCTACAAAGCCCATCCAATGCCTTTTCCAACTGCATTTCAGTTGGACTCTCAGATTCAGTATCAGAGTCCAACTCTTTCTCAATTTCAATATCATAATTGATGGGCCTTGGCACTTGGTGAATTTGTGGGTGTAAGTGTTGGAGTTGTGGTTGAAAACGTGGTGATGAAACATAGGCAGGTGTAGAGCCGGGTGGAAAATATGGGTGTTGATGTGAAGTTTCTGGTTGGCGATATGGTTGTTCAACATGTTGGATTTCTGGGGGAGGTTGGACGTTTGTGAGGTTGAAGGTTGGCTCAGAATCAGAAGACTGATTCTCCTCCAGTAAGTCCTCATCAAACTCAAAGTCAGCAAAGGAATCGAGATTCCCTTGAGGTGGCTCATCTTCATCCCAGATGTCAAGTTCGCAACAACTGAAGCTTGCACATCTCTTTTGGCCAGTCTGAAGGCTTCCCTGATAGCTATACTTATCTTATTGCATGAATGTACCAGCTCATTTAGCTTCCCACCTACCAGTCCCTCATTTCCAGCAACCTTGGTGAACTCAGTTCCAAGAAACATCTGAGCACCCTTCATTTCAGCGATGGAACTGGTATTGGCAGTTAGAGATTTAGTTAAGTCCTCCACCTTGATAAGTAGGCTTTGGACTTCGGCATTTTGTTTCTCTAACTGTGCTTCTACACTCAAAGGAGGAGGAGGAGCAGCAACAACATTTTCCTTCTTAAGTAGGGTCAGAATTTCATCTAACTGTTTGGACTGGCCTTTAACAATTTCTTCGAGAGTAGATACAGATTTCTGAACTTGTTCAACAGCTTTATCTACCTTCTCTGAAGTGTCTTGAGTAAGTTCTAGGACCATCCTTCTGATCCCTTCCTCAACCTTTTCAGCCACAGAAGCGGAAATCTGATCAACAAGAGTCTGAGAGATTTCAGACTTCAGCTTCTCAATCACATTACTACCAACAGCAGACCCAAGTTCTTTCTCATTGACACTTGGTCTTTTTACCAACTCATTCACCTCCTTCCCGACTGCCAGAACTTCTTGTTTTAACAATTCAATACCAGATGTCAAGTTCGCAACAACTGAAGCTTGCACATCTCTTTTGGCCAGTCTGAAGGCTTCCCTGATAGCTATACTTATCTTATTGCATGAATGTACCAGCTCATTTAGCTTCCCACCTACCAGTCCCTCATTTCCAGCAACCTTGGTGAACTCAGTTCCAAGAAACATCTGAGCACCCTTCATTTCAGCGATGGAACTGGTATTGGCAGTTAGAGATTTAGTTAAGTCCTCCACCTTGATAAGTAGGCTTTGGACTTCGGCATTTTGTTTCTCTAACTGTGCTTCTACACTCAAAGGAGGAGGTGGTTGTGCAGAAACAGAAGACTGATTCTCCTCCAGTAAGTCCTCATCAAACTCAAAGTCAGCAAAGGAATCGAGATTCCCTTGAGGTGGCTCATCTTCATCCCAGATGTCAGTTAAAACTGCAGTCTGATCAAATATGCCCTGGTTCAGATCACTGGTACCTGAACTAGTTTCTGGTTCAACAACTGCTATTGCAGATGCATCGTCACCAGATTTATTGGTTGGCTCAGCCATAGCTTCATCGCCAGAGACAGTAGACAAGGGGATTGCCTTAATGATTCTCGTACCGTCATCAAGAATCACTTCGTCGGCCTTAGAGTCTGGATTCTCAGTCTCAGGTGGTGTCACACCAAAGTCTTCATCAATTCGTGCTGCAGAAGAGTGTGAGATTTGTGAAGTTTCAGGGGGTGCGCGTGCAGACACGGACTCTATTGTGTGCTGGGCGGACACACTAATATTCTCTTCACCATCTCCTCCTAAAGAAGTTTTGGAGATGGCTGCTTGTAGGTTTCCCTTTAGACTCGATTCCTCTGGTTCTTGTTGGGAAGATCCAGAGGGGTTTGCTTCGGTACTAGTGTCCTTGGGCTGTGAGGACTGCTTAAATTTTCGTCATTTTAAAACACCCTTTGGAGATCCTGAGGGATCTTTTGGGAGATCCTCAGGTTGGTCAATGGATGAGGGAGGTGGTGGTTGGGTAGAAGAATTTGCTGGGGTTTTAAACAACTTCAACATTTGACCACCAGGTGCACCAATGGGTCTCGCATTCTTTTGCGACCCGCTCGGTGACCTTTCTGAGCCAGCCGGTCGTGCTGTTTCAGTTTTATTTATTACCTGAAGCATTGCAGCGAAGAGTTCTGGTTCTGGATCTGAAGTAGATAGCTTTGAAAGATCCCTGCAAAACTCCGTCGCTGAAGATTCAAGCCCCTCAAAGTGATACGCATCTCCAAGCATGCTTATGAAGCAAACGCTCAGAAATCTAGGGAATGAGATATGTGGACTTCTTTTCCCTTTCAATTTTGCTACCAGCTGAGAGAAAAGTATCTCAGCAAAGTCCACCTCAATCCCATGCCACAAGTAATACCCAATTTCTACTTGTGTCAAGGAAATCTGGTCCAAGCCACCATAATTTCCTCCAAGGCACTCGACAATCTGAGTCCAAAAATATCTCCAACAGTTTCCAAATCCAGACAGAAAGATGTGTCCAGATGTCTTCAGATTGCCGTCTGCATCAACCATGTCATTATGACCAGTGGCCAGCAGAACTTCCCTAAAATTAATCCCTTTAAGCCTTTTAGCATAGGCTGAAGAGGAGGGAAGGTAGTTCAAATGAAGGGCCTCCCGAAACCCATCAAGTGAAAGGATATACTGCTTTGTGCCTTCATTCAAAGAAAAAGCAATGGATTTTTCATCCTTGCACAGAGTAGCAGTATACCAGAATTCAAGTAAGTATCGATGATACATTACCTGAGGATCAGCAGTCAAGGCGTAATGGAGATGGGATTTGATGAAGAGACGTCCAGGTTCACTGAACTGGAGGAACCCAGTGAACTGAAGAAGTCAACCGAGCTGAAGGAAACTGAGCTGATAATGCCATCTGAACAAGCCATGTTGATTCTACCAGCAGTGGCCCATTTCAGACAAGTCTTTTCTGAACCAGTTCAGTCACTAGTAGTAACACTTCTCCAGTAGCAACATCCTCCAGTGACCAACTCTGATAATCCACCAGTGAAGATGTCCAGTAGCTTGCTCCAGATGACTGCTCCAGATGAATGCTCCAGTGACCAACTCTGATAATCCACCAGTGAAGATGTCCAGTAGCTTGCTCCAGATGACTGCTCCAGATGAATGCTCCAGTGACCACACTGAAGGTCCACCAGATGAATGCTCCAGTAACCAACACTGAAGGTCCACCAGTGGCAGTCCAGATTTATGTTCCATTGTCCTGATAATAAAGTCCCCACTGAAGGCTTATATCTGTGGGTCCAATAAAGAAGGAATGACAGCTGTCAAGGAATGAGCGTGTGACTAACGGTATGGTGGGACCACGTGCAGGGGGGAATGTTTTTAAAAGCTTTACGTGTCCATTTTCCATTGGATAATTAATTAGTGGTGGTCCGTAGCACATGACAGCTTTTTGAATATTTTATTGTATTTCGTTAATTCTTAGGTAGAGCATGTGACTATAAATAGAGACTTATTTTCCTTGTAAATATCAGTTTTTGATGTTGAATGAAATTAATATAGCAGCCTCTATTTCTTACAAAAATCTTCTTTTACCTTTAGAGATCTTTTGATCTTGGTGGTTAGGAGTGACCCCTTTATCAATATTTGTGGTGACTTGTTCTTTATCAAATATTGTGGTGAGGTCTTTAAATCTTCGGTTTCCTTTATCTATAATCATGGTGGCTAGACCTTTATCGATTATAGTAGTGGGGCGGAGTGTTTCCTTTATCCTTGATTCCGGTGGCTTGGCCTTTACGAATCTTGGTGGTGGATTCTTTTATCTATCATTTTTAATTTTATTGTCTTGTTTTGTTGTTTGTTTCATATAAAATCCAGAAAATACCAAAAATAGTCTTCCGCTGTCGTTTGTCGCGTGATTTACGCATCAAATTTGGTATCAGAGCCAGGTTTTTAAAAAGGTTTCTTAATCTTTTTGTCCGTTGGGGTATTGTTTGTTTAGATCTCATTTCGATTTAGTCAGATATGTTTGTTGGTTGTTTAGGTCTAGTTGTTGCTGGTATAGATCTATTGTTTGTTGAATATAAATGGCTTTTAGAAGAAATATGACGTTAGATGAAGCTAATAATGCTAGGAGAGATAGGCAAATTGAAGATCTACAAGAAGCACTTGGTAGAGTTGTTCATATGTTAGAAGATGGTGGTTTACGATTTAATCGAGAAAATATTGTTACTAGTGAAAGAGATTCTGAATCTCAAGGTCCTAGTGTAAGATCTGATAGTACACCTAGAAACTCTAGTGATTCTGATGAACCACATCATAGAGAAAGGCGTAGGAGGCATAAGGGTAATGATACTAGGGATATTAAGATAGATCCACCAGATTTTAATGGATCTTCTAACCCAGAAGAGTATTTTGAATGGGTCCAGGTGATGGACAGGATTATGGAAATAAAAGGTTATGATGATAGAAAAAGTTTCAAGGTTGCCATTATTAAACTTAAGAAATATGCTTCATCATGGTATGATAATATGAAATCTGAAAGGGAGTATAAGGGTAAGAGTAAAATCAAGACCTGGTCCAAACTGAAGGAGGTCATGTAGAAAAGGTTGGTTCCCCAGTCGTACAAGCAAGATCAGTATCTACTGATGAACAATCTGAAGCAAGGAGCCAAGGAAGTTATGGAGTACATTAGAGAGTTTGAGCATCTGAAGACCAGAACTGGTGTGAATGAGACTAAAGAGCACACTATTGCCAGATTTCTTGGTGGTCTGAATGCTGCCATTACTGAGAAAATTGAGTTGCAGCCTATCTGGACATATGAAGGTGCATGCAAGATGGCTATCCAGATTGAAAGACAACTGAAGAAGAAGGTTTCGTACAAGTCATTCAGTAAGGTTCCTGCCAGTGCAAGTCAACCAGTTACCAGTCAACCAGTTCCCAGATTTACTGAAACTGTCCAGAAATCCTTCAGAGGCAAAGAGAAAGAAATTGGAGGATCAAAGGAACCAGTTGGAAGGAAATGTTTTAAGTGTCATGGCTTTGGTCACTTCCAGGCCCAGTGTCCTAATCAAAGAGCCTTGACTGCCAAAGAGATGGAATGTTTGCCAGATGTCGACACTGAAGAAGGTAAACCAGTGTACGATGAAGACGAAGATGAAGAGTCCTATGTTGGTGCAGATGTGGGAGAAATGTTGGTTGTCAGAAGGGTGATGCATGCTGATGAAGTTACCACTGATACTGCCCAGAGGGAGAACATTTTTCACTCCAGATGCACAGTCAAAGGAAAAGTTTGTGATCTGATCATTGACGGTGGGAGTTGTGCAAATGCTGCTTCAATTTACATGGTAGAGAAACTGGAACTACCTACAGTTAAGCACCATCGACCTTACAAGTTACAATGGCTCAGTGAAGGATCAGAGGTAAAAGTTAATCATCAAGTTACTATTCCGTTTTCAATTGGATCAGTTTATCAAGACAAAATTGTTTGTGATGTTGTACCTATGGATGCTTGTCATATTTTATTGGGTCGACCATGGTTATTTGATAATGTTAGGACCAGTTCACCTGGAACTGTCCAGTCACCAGCCAGTCACCAGTTTACACTTGCCAGTCACCAGTTGCATCTGGAGACCAGTGAAACTAGTGACCAAGAAGATTTGTCCAGAAATATATTGAAGTCCAGTTGCACCGTACAGTCAACGCAACTGAAGACTTCCTCCAGTTGAGAACTGACCAGTTGAAGAATCATTCCAGTTGAAGTCGAAGACAACAAATGGAAGATAGAGAATGGCAATGGCAGCGAAGCCCAGTTGGCATTCTAGTCAGTTACAAACTGGAGACCATCAGTGGAAAGCCCTTACAAAGCTTTACACTGATTACGAGGAATTGACTTGTATGCTTTATGTACCTTTACCCGGATAATAAGCCTTATCTTATTATTTAAGTAATAAAAGGTACATAAAGGTGGTTGATTAAAGTTGCTTTAACATGCGACTTTACACTGCTTTTTAAGGAATTAAATGTTATTCCTTAAATGCTCTCAACCACATTTGTACGGCCAAAGTTAACATCCCAATGTTAACTTTGCCTATAAATACAAGTCATTGCACAACCAAGAATATTACTTCTTTGAATACACTTCGATAGAATTCACTTTGCAAACCTGCAATATTCTTGGTGAACTTGTGCAATATTCTCTCAATCGCTAAAAGGAACATTTCACAACTTTAAGTGTTTCGATTGTCTTGAGAAATTCCGAGTGTAGATCAATTGTATTTCATAGGTTGTTAGGATATTTACATTCTTGTATTATCTTGGTTCCGCATCAACCTTGTAATTTATTTAACATCAATAAATAAATTACACCTTGAAAAATACATATTGTCTCATCAAGTTATCTTACAAGTTATTTGTATTATTGCATTATTCTTTACTTATTGTCTTTTAAATAAGTAATCTATCTAGAACTTGGTATATACACACTGCAACTGGTCGTCTCCAATTCAGTGCATATATTGCAAAGTAACTCCACCATCGACATTGAGGTGTCTTCAGTAGTACCATCTATCAAGTTGAGACTTACAAGTGGTATCAGAGCAGAAGGCTAATAAACTTGCCTAGATCTGCTAAGATGAACACTACTGAAGGTGGAGATGATTCTGGTCAAGGTGAAATCCCTTTGAATAATAATGCCCAACCTTTTCAAAATGTTAATACTAATCCTCCTCCTCCTTCTACCCCAAACCACGTCCATGTACACTACTCTAACACTCATGTTCCCAAATTCGATGGAAACAGTGAGACTTTTGGTACATGGAGGGCTAGAATGCTTTTGCATTTTGGTGGTATTGAGAGGTATATGTTGAAAATCCTTAAGGATGGACCATATATACCCATGTCTCTTGGGGTTAGTCCTCTTCTTGATCCAACTGGAAGAAGAGGTTCTAGAGAAAAGCCTGAAGACCATTGGTCTGATGAGGATCGTAGACTTGTTGATCTAGACACCAGACTCAAGAACATGATCCTTGGGGCTGTTCCTGAAGATCTAATTCCAACACTTGTGCTGTTCCCCAGTGCAAAATCAATGTGGGACGAATTGGTTATTCAGTTTGAAGGAGGTGATGATACTATTGTCACTAGAAAAGTTGCCTTGAATAAGAAGTATGAATCCTTCTTTGCCTTGCCCAATGAAAGTCTAACTGGTACATACACCAGATTTTCTAGCCTCATTAATCAGCTGAGAGGCTTGGGTGTAAAGAAGGATAAGGATATTCTTCTTGAGAAGTTTTGTGATATTCTTCCTTCCAAATGGGAAAACATGGTTCTTCTCTTGAGACAAGGTAAAACCTTGCACACCCATACTCTTGCATCGCTCTATGGAGCCTTCAGATTCACTGAAGATAATAATGCTGCAAGACTGGTGGCTGAGCAAGATGCCATGAACCATGCCCAGAGTTCCAAGGTTGCTAGTATACCTGAGCGACCTTGTGCTGCTTTAATGTCTGCAGAGAGTGTCCAGGCACACTCAATGAAGGAGATGTTAAACAGTTTCTTGAACTCTGGCCTGACCACTGAAAACAGTGATGGTTGTAATGAAACTGACGATGATGATCTGGTCGCCATGATTGCTAAAACCTTTAACAGGTTTAAGCATAAATCTAAAAGATTTAATGGCCCCAACAATGCTTCCAGCTCCAGCTCTCTGGATAAAACCAATCTTACCTGCTATAAGTATGGTAAGAAAGGTCACTTTATGAAGGAATGCAGATCTAGTCAGTTGAACAACCAAACTGGCCCCCCTGTCCCTAATTTCAATCGGCCTGATGATAGCTACAAAGAAAAATACAAGAAGCTTAAGGCCCAGATTGCCCTCCTGTCCATGGAAAAGGAAAAGGATCAGTGCTTAATGGCACAAACTGAGGAAAAATGGGAGTACTCTGATGATTCATCAGTTGATGAAGAAGAGGAAAGGGACATGTGTTTCATGGCCTTGGAAGATCAACAACAGCAGCACGTGGCAAAAGAAGATGTCATCACTGGAAGATGGGTGGACATCATCTTGAAAAGGTATGTGATTATGATCACCAGATTGACCCTGAACTAAAACTGGACCTGGCTGAATCATTAAGTGGTGATTTAGCTTTTGTGGAAACTGTTAGAGCTGATAGTGAAAGATATCTTGACACTATCTTAATTGAACTGAACATTGTTAAACCACAACTGAATGATTTACAAAGTGTCCAGTTGGCTCTCAAGGAGTCAGTTTTAAAGATTGAGGCTTTAGAACTTGATAATCAAAAACTATTTTCTGATCTTGAAAAAGAACAAAAGATTATCAAGTCATGGGTAAAAGCATCTGGTAAAAACTATGATGCATTTTCAAGAACTATCTATGCCCAGAAGAATGTATGGAAATCTGGAGATCTGGAGATGGCAGCTCTCATACCAGATCTTCATGCATTGCCTCCAGCTCTCAAGGTTGAAACACCTTATGATCAACCTGAAGCTGTTGAAACTGAAACCTCTGAGACCACCCCCATTGAGGTTAAAACTGGAGCCAAACAGGCTAAAG
>CM067173.1:19173240-19227042 GCA_034093135.1 Erigeron breviscapus
CTGGAAGAGAATTGATTGTGGCTACCAGTACTAAAGCTGGTGAGCAAAGAGTTAGTGGATCTGGTGATGTTGGTGATAGGGGGAATGTTGTTTTGGATAAGGGAAAAGGTTTAGCTGGTGATGCATCTGCCCAGCCGGCCACTGATGTAATGCTAGAAACTGGTAATGCTGATGTACTTCCTCCAGTTTCAGATAGTGATAGCAGAAGACTGGCCAGAGTTGGAAATGATATCAAATAAAGAAAGAAAATGAAACAAAGAAACCAAGCTGAAGCCAGGGCACATCTTGCACAAATCAAGTTACTTGATATGAGTGATGTCAATCTTTTGGGTATCACTAAGGAGGAGTATGTTAGGATCAAGAATGATCCCAGGATAGTTGACCAGTTGAAAGAAATGCTGGATGTAGAACTGGACAGACACTATCCTGAGGATGAAGCTGAATTCGATGCCAGAAGCTTGAATATTTTAGTGGAGAAGGCCAAGTAGAATAGGGCCAGTGGGATTCTTAAACAAATTGAAAATGTTAAGAAGGTTGTGAAGAAGGTTTTGAATCCACCAAGAAGGATTCCACAACCAAGAAGACCACTGTCTAGAGATGCTGACCTTAGCACATTTGTTGAACCAACTGGCGAGGTTTCAAATGAAGACATCAAGTCCGCTGTACTGGCTGCTGGTGCTGGGAGTATAAGAATTACAAATGAATCTGAAGCTAGAAGCTACTACTCCCAGATCATGTCAACCAGAAGACATAGTGGTACTATTAATGGTGTAAATGTAACAATCAAGCCAGGCACCAAAGTTTTTCAAGTCGAAGTTAGTTATACCAGGGGGCCACTGGTTAAAACTGACAATCCTGGTGCTATGCAATATGGGTTCAGCGAATGGGTGGAGATGGTGAATGTACTGGATGCGAAGGCACAAAAGAATAGGTTTGAGAAAGCATGGGCAAACTTTCTAAGGGGCAAAATTCAACATAAAGAAAATCTTGAGCAAAAGTTGAATATTGACCCTGAAGACTCTCAGCCTATCTCTTCAGTTGCCAAGAGAAGAAGAACTGGCGAAAGGTCATCTCATTAAGTTCTTTCTTCAGTTATCTACTTGTAATTTGTATTTACATTCTGTAACTTGTATAAATTCCATTTCCTTGTATAAATGAAGTTACCAGTTTGTAACCACAAGGTAGATAATAGATTAAAATCTAACAAACTTAAAAGAAAAACCTAAGGCATTTATTGATCTATAAAAATGCCTTGGGAACTTAGATAGATTTTAATCGAACAAGTCTCTATAGTTCACACTTGTATAGATACAAGAACTAGAAAAAGACTTAGACTATATTTCTAGACAAATAGGGGGAATTTGTTAGGACCAGTTCACCTGGAACTGTCCAGTCACCAGTTTACACTTGCCAGTCACCAGTTGTATCTGGAGACCAGTGAAACTGGTGACCAAGAAGATTTGTCCAGAAATATATTGAAGTCCAGTTGCACCGTACAGTCAACGCAACTGAAGACTTCCTCCAATTGAAGAATCATTCCAGTTGAAGTCGAAGACAACAAATGGAAGATAGAGAATGGCAATGGCAGCGAAGCCCAGTTGGCATTCTAGTCAGTTACAAAACTGGAGACCATCAGTGGAAAGCCCTTACAAAGCTTTACACTGATTACGAGGAATTGACTTGTATGCTTTATGTACCTTTACCCGGATAATAAGCCTTATCTTATTATTTAAGTAAGAAAAGGTACATAAAGGTGGTTGATTAAAGTTGCTTTAACATTCGACTTTACACTGCTTTTTAAGGAATTAAATGTTATTCCTTAAATGCT
This sequence comes from Erigeron breviscapus, assembly GCA_034093135.1. Taxonomy (NCBI): domain Eukaryota; kingdom Viridiplantae; phylum Streptophyta; class Magnoliopsida; order Asterales; family Asteraceae; genus Erigeron; species Erigeron breviscapus. The sequence goes on from CM067173.1 coordinate 19,175,069, forward strand.
CTCAACCACATTTGTACGGCCAAAGTTAACATCCCAATGTTAACTTTGCCTATAAAAACAAGTCATTGCACAACCAAGAATATTACTTCTTCGAATACACTTCGATAGAATTCACTTTGCAAACCTGCAATATTCTTGGTGAACTTGTGCAATATTCTCTCAATCGCTAAAAAGGAACATTTCACAACTTTAAGTGTTTCGATTGTCTTGAGAAATTCCGAGTGTAGATCAATTGTATTTCATAGGTTGTTAGGATATTTACATTCTGTAACTTGTATAAATTCCATTTCCTTGTATAAATGAAGTTACCAGTTTGTAACCACAAGGTAGATAATAGATTAAAATCTAACAAACTTAAAAGAAAAACCTAAGGCATTTATTGATCTATAAAAATGCCTTGGGAACTTAGATAGATTTTAATCGAACAAGTCTCTATAGTTCACACTTGTATAGATACAAGAACTAGAAAAAGACTTAGACTATATTTCTAGACAAATAGGGGGAATTTGTTAGGACCAGTTCACCTGGAACTGTCCAGTCACCAGTTTACACTTGCCAGTCACCAGTTGTATCTGGAGACCAGTGAAACTGGTGACCAAGAAGATTTGTCCAGAAATATATTGAAGTCCAGTTGCACCGTACAGTCAACGCAACTGAAGACTTCCTCCAATTGAAGAATCATTCCAGTTGAAGTCGAAGACAACAAATGGAAGATAGAGAATGGCAATGGCAGCGAAGCCCAGTTGGCATTCTAGTCAGTTACAAAACTGGAGACCATCAGTGGAAAGCCCTTACAAAGCTTTACACTGATTACGAGGAATTGACTTGTATGCTTTATGTACCTTTACCCGGATAATAAGCCTTATCTTATTATTTAAGTAAGAAAAGGTACATAAAGGTGGTTGATTAAAGTTGCTTTAACATTCGACTTTACACTGCTTTTTAAGGAATTAAATGTTATTCCTTAAATGCTCTCAACCACATTTGTACGGCCAAAGTTAACATCCCAATGTTAACTTTGCCTATAAAAACAAGTCATTGCACAACCAAGAATATTACTTCTTCGAATACACTTCGATAGAATTCACTTTGCAAACCTGCAATATTCTTGGTGAACTTGTGCAATATTCTCTCAATCGCTAAAAAGGAACATTTCACAACTTTAAGTGTTTCGATTGTCTTGAGAAATTCCGAGTGTAGATCAATTGTATTTCATAGGTTGTTAGGATATTTACATTCTTGTATTATCTTGGTTCCGCATCAACCTTGTAATTTATTTAACATCAATAAATAAATTACACCTTGAAAAATACATATTGTCTCATCAAGTTATCTTACAAGTTATTTGTATTATTGCATTGTTCTTTACTTATTGTCTTTTAAATAAGTAATCTATCTAGAACTTGGTATATACACATTGCAACTGGTCGTCTCTAGTTCAGTGCATATATTGCAAAGTAACTCCACCATCGACATTGAGGTGTCTTCAGTAGTACCATCTATCAAGTTGGGACTTACAGATAATTATGTTCTTCATGATGGTCGTATGAACTCGTATTCTTTGAATATAAGTGGAAAGAAGGTCACACTGACTTCTTTAAAGCCTAATGAACTGATGAAAGTCAAGAAAGACCAGCCCAGTAAGCCTTTGTTTTTGTCTCATGTTGAAGTCGAAGAAGAGTTATCTGAAGGCTCTCCAGTTATGATATTACTGGTCGTTGAAAAATATGAAGAGGAGGAGTTCACTGGTGTCCCCAGTCTCCTGAAGTCTCTACTGAAGGAATTCACTGATGTTTTCCCAGAAGACCTACCTGAAGGTTTGTCACCAGTGAGAGGAATTGAATACCAGATTGACCTGGTTCCAGATTCAGTTCTTCCAAACAAAGCTGCTCATAGGTGTTCGCCTACTGAAACAAAAGAGTTGCAAAGGCAGGTAGATGAGTTGGTTGCCAGAGGCTATGTGAGAGCAAGTATGAGTCCTTGTTCAGTACCACCTCTTCTGGTTCCAAAGAAAGATGGTACAATGAGAATGTGTGTTGATAGCAGAGCCATCAACAATATAACCATTAAGTATAGATATCCCATTCCCAGATTGTATGATATGCTTGATGAGTTACATGGCTCCAGAGTATTTTCCAAGATTGATCTCAGAAGTGGCTACCACCAGATAAGGATGAAAGATGGAGATGAGTGGAAAACTGCTTTCAAAATCAAGGGAGGTTTGTATGAATGGTTAGTTATGCCTTTTGGCTTATCTAATGCTCCCAGTACTTTCATGAGACTGATGAATGAAGTTCTCAGACCACTCATTGGTCAGTTTGTTGTTGTTTACTTTGATGATATTCCGGTGTATTCAAAATCTGAAGCTTAACATGTTAGCCATCTGAAGAAGGTATTTGAACTGTTGAGAAGACACCAGTTGTATGGCAAACTGGAGAAATGTGATTTTATGGTGGAGAGTGTGATATTTCTGGGATATGTTGTTTCAAAAGAAGGAATTTCTATGGATCCCTCTAAGGTTGATGCCATCAGATCATGGCCAGTTCCAACCACAATCACTGAAGTAAGAAGTTTTCATGGACTGGCGTCAATTTATAGAAGATTTATCAAGAATTTCTCTACAGTTGTAGCTCCAATTACTTACTGTCTGAAGAAAGGTGTGTTCAACTGGCCGAGTTCAGCCCAACTGGCGTTTGAAGCACTGAAGGATAAGCTCAGTTCAGCTCCAGTCTTATCCTTACCAGATTTTGATATGTTGTTCGAGCTAGAATGTGATGCAAGTGGGGTAGGTATTGGTGCAGTTCTGGTACAAGCAGGGCGTCCAGTTGCATATTTCAGTGAAAAGCTCAATGGCTCTAAACTGAAGTATAGTACTTATGATAAAGAATTTTATGCAATTATTCATGCTATCACTCACTGGTCACATTATCTGAAGCCAAAGCAGTTTGTCTTATTCTCTGATCACGAAGCACTGAAGTTTATAAATGGTCAACACAAGCTTAATGCCAGACATGCCAAATGGGTAGAATTCTTACAGTCTTATTCGTTTGTTTCTAAACACAAAGCTGGAGTAGCTAATGTTGTTGCTGATGCACTGTACAGACGATATTCACTGTTATCAATTCTGGAAGCAAGAGTTCTTGGATTTTCTTTCATTAAAGAGTTGTATGCTACTGATCCAGACTTTGCTGATCACATCACTAAAGCTAACCAGAAAGGACCATTTATTGTTCAAAATGGTTTCTTATTTAAAAATGAAAGGTTGTGCATTCCCAGGGGTTCAATAAGGGATTTACTGTTAGGTCCAGATTTAGTCCAGATTTACTGGACTCGCTCCAGACTCGACTACTGGAGTCTCACTGAAAATCTGACCAGAATTGTGTTCTACTGGACCTACTCCAGACTTGGAATCTGGAGTCCCTCTGAAGATTTGTCCAGAAATAATTGAAGATCAGTGAGCATATACTTGTATAGGAAATCTGGAGTATTCTCCAGATTAGCTCACTGGACTTCACCCCAGTCCAGATCAACTCTACTGAAGACATTCTGACTGAAGTCAAAGACTGAAGTCTGAAGAAAGAAGACTTAACAAATGGCGGAGTCCACTGGAAAGTCTTACCAGATCTGTTCACTGGAGGATTGTCAGTGTTCTAGATCCTACAAGTCTGAACACTGATATCAAGGATTGACTTTTCCTTTAACACACTTTCCAAAGAACAATCCACTTGTTCTTTATCAAAGTATACGTGTGTTAAGGTGGTTGGATAAAAGGATACACTTGCACTTGATGTGACTTTATCCTTATTCCTTATCCAATACATTTAATGTTCTTGTCAGATCATTAAATGTATGCAACCACATTTGTACGGCACAAAGTTCACTGGTGAATTTTGTTGCCTATAAATAGGAAGTCATTTCCTTGACATAAATACTTTTTAAGCATTCATTTTGCATTAAAGTGAATTTGTCCAAATACTCTCGATCTTAAACAGGGATACTTCACAACTTTAAGTATCTCGATCCTAAAGAGTTATTTGACAAATATAGATCATTTGTAACTCATAGGTTGTTAGGATATATACTTAATTGTATTATCTTGATTCCGCAACAACCTTGTATTTTGTTTATACATCAATAAATAAAATACCCATGAAACAATACATAATGTTCCACTTTATTTGTTTATTGCTTTAAGTCATGTATTACTTTATTTATATACTTGCATTTATATTTAAGTAATACTAGTCCTTTTCTAGTGATTATTAGACTTGTTGTATTTACACTTTCCTGGTTTAACCATCGAACTTAAGGGACTCACATTTACTGATAAGAGAAGCACATGGAGGAGGTTTAGCTGGCCATTTTGGCATTAACAAGACTGGAGAGATCCTCACTGAACACTTCTACTGGCCAAGTTGTAAGTCCCAACTCAATAGATGGTACTACTGAAGACACCTCTATGTCGATGGTGGAGTTACTTTGCAATATATGCACTGAACTGGAGACGACCAGTTGCAGTGAGTATATACCAAGTTCTAGATAGATTACTTATTTAAATGATAATAAGTAAAGAACAATGCAATAATACAAAATACTTGTAAGATAAATTGATGAGACAATATGTAATTTTCAATGTGTAATTTATTTATTGATGTTAAATAAATTACAAGGTTGTTGCGGAACCAAGATAATAAAAGAATGTAAATATCCTAACAACCTATGAAATACAATTGATCTACACTCGGAATTTCTCTAGACAATCGAAACACTTAAAGTTGTGAAATGTTCCTTTTTGCGATTGAGAGAATATTGCACAAGTTCACCAAGAATATTGCAGGTTTGCAAAGTGTGAATTCTATCGAAGTGTATTCGAAGAAGTAATATTCTTGGTGTGCAATGACTTGTATTTATAGGCAAAGTTAACATTGGGATGTTAACTTTGGCCGTACAAATGTGGTTGAGATCATTTAAGGAATAACATTTAATTCCTTAAAAAGCAGTGTAAAGTCGCATGATAAAGCAACTTTACTCAACCACCTTTATGTACCTTTTTGCAATTAAATTATAAGATAAATCTTATTATCCGGGTAAAGGTACATAAAGCATAAAAGTCAATTCCTCGTAATCAGTGTAAAGCTTTGTAAGAGCTTTCCACTAATGGTCTCCAGTTTGTAACTGACTAGAATGTCAATTGGGCTTCGCTGCCATTGTCATTCTCTATCTTCCATTTGTTGTCTTCGACTTCAACTGGAATGATTCTTCAACTTGGTCAGTTCTCAACTGGAGGAAGTCTCCAGTTGCGTTGACTGTACGGTGCAACTGGACTTCAATATATTTCTCGACAAATCATCTAGGTCTTCAGTTTCACTGGACAGTTTCACTGGGTCTCCAGGTGCAACTGGACTTCAATATATTTCTCGACAAATCATCTAGGTCTTCAGTTTCACTGGACAGTTTCACTGGGTCTCCAGGTGCAACTGGACTTCAATATATTTCTCGACAAATCATCTAGGTCTTCAGTTTCACTGGACAGTTTCACTGGGTCTCCAGGTGCAACTGGACTTCAATATATTTCTCGACAAATCATCTAGGTCTTCAGTTTCACTGGACAGTTTCACTGGGTCTCCAGGTGCAACTGGACTTCAATATATTTCTCGACAAATCATCTAGGTCTTCAGTTTCACTGGACAGTTTCACTGGGTCTCCAGGTGCAACTGGACTTCAATATATTTCTCGACAAATCATCTAGGTCTTCAGTTTCACTGGACAGTTTCACTGGGTCTCCAGGTGCAACTGGACTTCAATATATTTCTCGACAAATCATCTAGGTCTTCAGTTTCACTGGACAGTTTCACTGGGTCTCCAGGTGCAACTGGACTTCAATATATTTCTCGACAAATCATCTAGGTCTTCAGTTTCACTGGACAGTTTCACTGGGTCTCCAGGTGCAACTGGACTTCAATATATTTCTCGACAAATCATCTAGGTCTTCAGTTTCACTGGACAGTTTCACTGGGTCTCCAGGTGCAACTGGGAGACTGGCCAGTTTACCAGGTGAACTGGTCCTAACAAATTCCCCCTATTTGTCTAGAAATATTGCCAAGTCTTTTTCTAGTTCTTGTATATATACAAGTGTGAACTGGAGAGACTTGTTCGATTTAAATCTGTTAGGTCGGAAATCGACCAAGTATATTTTGTTCAGAAATAGCTTGAAGTTCAGTGAAAACGTTTGTACAGAATTCTGAGCCGTATCAGAATTACTTCACTAAAGCTTTACTTCAGTTCAGATCAAGATAAATCTGAAGCATTCATTCTGAAGTCAAAGACTGAAGTATGAAGAAGAGAATCGTCCCAGAAGCGAGCAAAGAGTGATTCTACCAGATCGAAGACTGAAGCATCTCAGTATAAAGTATTTACAACACTTTACACTGATTACGAGGAAGACTTTCTACTTTACATACCTTTACCCAGTTAATAGATTTATCTATTAATAAAAGGTACAAGGTAAAAGTATAGGTTTGGAACGTAGTACTATAAGTCACATCAACTGACTTATATACTCTTCCTAGTACAAGCATGTAAGGAATTAAGTTTAATTCCTTAAATGCTCACAACCACTTTTATACGATCTTGTCCATGTCATCATGAACTTGGTCTATAAATATGAAGTCTTCTCACAACTTGCAAAGTGCTTGAAACTTTAGCATTGCAACTTGTGAGATATACTAAGTAAACTTACGAGTATTTCCAAGTTATTTAGATCACTTGTTTTTCGGGATTGTTTAGATACTTACACTTGGGTGTTTATCTTTGTTCCGTAACAATCCTTGTATTTGTTTATATATCAATAAATCAAATACATTAGAAAGAAAACAATGTGTCTCAATGCTACATACTTGATTATACTTATATATATCTTTATATAGTTTCTGCCATTTAGTTCGTGCATTTTACCTTAAGTCAATTGTTTCTTGTTATCCATATCTGGATCGTAAACTGAACTTGTCCATCAAGATCAGTTGTACTTGCCAGTCGGGTTTAGTTAATCATCTTTATTTGGACTAACAATTGGTATCAGAGCAGCAAGGTTGAATTATTTCAATTCTTTAACCTTTGATCTGCATAGATGGCTGACTTTCAACAAGAACGTCCTGACCCTAATAACACTACTCCACCCCCTATCATCAACAACAATATACCATCGCATAATGTATACGTACACTTTCCAAATAATCCTGTTCCCAAGTTTGATGGGAACAGTGAAAACTTTCAAACATGGAAAGCATGCATGCTAAAGTATATTGCTGGTGTTGAAAGACACTTACCCGATATCTTAAAAGAAGGACCCTTTGTACTGTTGTCAGAAATACCGATGGGACTCCTAGGCAGTCACCTAAGGAGAAGGATCATTGGTCTGAGGAAGATCATAGACTTGTAGACCTTGACACTAAGTTACAAAATATGATTTTATATGCAGTTCCTGAAACCCTTATGCCCACTCTTGTTTTACTTAAAAATTCCAAATTAATGTGGGAGGAACTAATGACACAGTTTGAAGGCACAAATGAGACAATTGTCACAGGAAAAGTTGCTTTAAACAAAAGATATGAGTCTTTCTTTGCTGTCCCTGGGGAAACTTTAACTCAAACTTACATCAGATTTACAAATCTGGTAAATCAACTGAAAGCCCTGGGTGTTACCAAAGATAAAGAAATTCTGTTGGAAAAATTTTGTGACATTTTACCTTCTAAATGGGAAAATTTAATCTTGGTCTTGAGACAAGGCAAAACTTTGCACAGTCACACTCTTGCTTCCCTTTATGGAGCCTTCAGATATACTGAAGAGAACAAAGCTGAGAGAGCTTTGGCTGAGCAGGATGCCAAGAATCATGTTTCTACCAGTTCTGGTATGGTTCAGTATTCTGAACCACATAGTACTGCTCTACTATCTTCTGAGAGTGACATTTCTGACTCGATGAAGAAGATGGTTTCTGAAATGTTAAAAACTGGTGTCTCTGGTAATGTTACTCATGATTGTAATGAGGATGACAATGATGATCTGGTTGCCATGCTGGCTAAAATGTTCAATCGTTTTAAGGCCAAATCAAATCGAGCTGGCAAACCTTTTGCTTCCAGCGCTTCTATTGACAAGTCTAATCTTGAATGCTTTAAGAAAGGACATTTCACGAAGGAATGCAGATCTAGTCAACCATCATCATCACAATCTGCTCCTAACCATTCTATTTTTCAGAAATCTGATGACAGCTATAAGGCCAAATACAAGAAGTTAAAGGCACATATGGCCCTTCTGGCACAAGACAACTCAAGCAACAGTTGTATGATTGCCAAAACTGAAAAATGGGAAGAATCTGATGAATCATTTGATGATGAAGAAGAAGTTAGGGACATGTGTTTCATGGCACAAGAAGATCAAGGTCATTTGGTCAAATCCGATGTTGAATTTGGTCACTGGGTGGATATTGTAATGAAAAATGTCAGTAATTTTGGCTTTGAAAAGAATGAGGAACACAAACTGGACCTTTTGGTTCTTTTAGAGGCTGACATCTCATTTGTTGAGACAGTGCGTTCAGAAAGCCTAAAAATGTTTGAAAATAATGCTTCTGAACTAAACGCCAGTCATGCCAGACTGAAAGAACTGAAAGATGTTCATTTGGCTCTAAAAAGTTATCAGTCTATGGTTGCAACTTTAGAATTGGAAAAGGAAGAATTAAAATCTATCCTTGAAAAAGAACAAGCAATTATTAAATCTTGGATGAAAGCACCAAGGCCAGATGCTGCAATTAAAAATAATTTTGCATCACAAAGAGCAGCATATGAGTCTGGTGATCTTCATTTGGCATCTATAATCACTGATTTAGATGCACTTCCAAAGGAAATGAAGCCTGAAATCTTCTTTCCTAAAGTTGGCAAGCAGAAAACTGTAACTAATAAAGCCCAGGAACAATCTGAGGATAAATCTAAAACAGCTCAGACAACTGTTTCAGAAAGGAAGGCTAAATCCAAAAATCCATCCCCTCAGACTTCATCTAAGATTCCTAAAGACTTAAAGACGAAAAAAAATTTCTCCCCTACCGAGCCATCTACCTCAGATTCAGGTAAGGCTCAGGTGTCTAATGAAGAATCAATTTTGTTAAGGTTAGAAAGTCAATTTCAACTATTGGCTAGACAAGTGCAGAGTTGTAATGCACGTTTAAGAAATGTTGAAACTCCTTCTCTTCAACCTAAACAAAATACAAAACCTTTTTCTAAGCAAATCAAGCAGAAATCTGAAAAGAAAAAGGTTGAAAACCCCATCAAACCAACTATGTTTGTGTCATCTGAAATAATGACTGAAATCCCCTTTGATCCTTCTGTTCCTTATGAACCAAAGAAATCTAAGACTGCTAACGGAGAGTCTAGTGAACCCATCCAAAGATGGGTTCCCAAAAGAAACTAATCTTTGTTTGTGTGCAGGGAGACCAAAAGAAGAATATATGGTTTCTGGACAGTGCTGCTGGCCGAACCATGACTGGTTATCAGACCCTGCTAGAGGAATATAGGGTGCAAGAGGGGCCCTCAATAGTTTTTGGAAATGATGGTAATGGAAAAACTGAGGGATATGGTGTGGTGAATAATGGTCAAGTCAAATTCACACGTGTTGCATATGTGAACGGTTTGAAATATAACCTGATCAGTGTCAGTCAACTGTGTGATGATGGCTTCAAGGTTTTATTTGATATTTTACAAGGCACCATATTCAACAGAGATGGAAAGGTGGTACTGATTGCACCAAGGAAGGGAAACATTTATGTCATTGATATGAATCCTTCTACCACTGAACAATGTTTCTACTCAAAGGCAGATGAAGACACAAACTGGCTGTGGCACAAGAGATTATCCCATCTGAACTTCAAAAATATTAATAAGTTGTCTAGAAAACAACTTGTTGATGGGATACCCTCTATGTCTTTCAATAAAGACAAGCCATGTCCAGGTTGTGAAATGGGTAAGCAGAAAAGAGCTTCATTCAAGACAAAACAAAGCTTTAGTATAACTGAACCTCTTCACATGCTTCACATAGACCTTTTTGGACCAGTGAATGTTCAGACCAGAAGAGCCACAAGCGATCAATGCTTAAACGTCAGCTTCTTATCTCTAATTGAACCCAAGAAGATTGACGAGGCTATGCAAGACCCAAGCTGGGTTGAAGCCATGCAAGATGAGCTCAACCAGTTTAAAAGAAACGATGTATGGGAACTCGTTCCTTGTCCCAGTAACCTGAAGAAGGAACCAATTGGGACAAGATGGGTCTTCAGAAACAAGATGGATGAAGATGGTCATATCATCAGAAACAAAGCAAGACTTGTTGCAAAAGGATATGCACAAGAAGAGGGAATAGATTTTGATGAAACTTTTGCACCAGTTGCTAGACTTAAAGCTATAAGAATATTCTTAGCTTTTGCAGCTCATCATCAGTTTAAAGTCTATCAAATGGATGTCAAAAGTGCATTCCTGAATGGAGAACTAGAAGAAGTCGTTTATGTGTATCAACCACCAGGATTCATCAATGAAGAAAAACCACATTGGGTGTACAGACTGAACAAAGCCATATATGGTCTGAGACAAGCACCCAGAGCCTGGTATGATACTCTTACTAAACATCTTCTTAAAAATGGTTTTAAACGTGGTGCAATAGGTAAGACTTTGTTCATATTGCATGATAAAAGTGATATCCTTTTAGTACAAATTTATGTTGATGATATTGTGTTTGGTTCTACAAATAAGAAGATGTGTGAAAAATTTTCTAAAATCATGTCTTCTGAGTATGAAATGAGTATGATGGGTGAACTGACATATTTTCTGGGACTTCAAGTAAAACAAACTGAAGATGGTATTTTCATAAACCAGGAAAAATATGTCAGAGATTTATTAAAGAAATATCAATTTGATTCAGTCTCATCAAAAGATACTCCTATTTCTGCTCCATTATCTTTGGATTCTGATCCACATGGAAAACCAGTGGACCATACAAAATATCGTGGTATGGTTGGTTCACTAATGTATTTAACTGCAAGTACACCAGACATAATGTTTGCAACATGCCTTTGTGCTAGATTTCAGTCTGATCCCAGAGAAGCACATGCAAATGCTGTTAAAAGGATCTTCAGATACCTTAAAGGTGTCCCCAGATTGGGTCTTCAGAAACAAGATGGATGAAGATGGTCATATCATCAGAAACAAAGCAAGACTTGTTGCAAAAGGATATGCACAAGAAGAGGGAATAGATTTTGATGAAACTTTTGCACCAGTTGCTAGACTTAAAGCTATAAGAATATTCTTAGCTTTTGCAGCTCATCATCAGTTTAAAGTCTATCAAATGGATGTCAAAAGTGCATTCCTGAATGGAGAACTAGAAGAAGTCGTTTATGTGTATCAACCACCAGGATTCATCAATGAAGAAAAACCACATTGGGTGTACAGACTGAACAAAGCCATATATGGTCTGAGACAAGCACCCAGAGCCTGGTATGATACTCTTACTAAACATCTTCTTAAAAATGGTTTTAAACGTGGTGCAATAGGTAAGACTTTGTTCATATTGCATGATAAAAGTGATATCCTTTTAGTACAAATTTATGTTGATGATATTGTGTTTGGTTCTACAAATAAGAAGATGTGTGAAAAATTTTCTAAAATCATGTCTTCTGAGTATGAAATGAGTATGATGGGTGAACTGACATATTTTCTGGGACTTCAAGTAAAACAAACTGAAGATGGTATTTTCATAAACCAGGAAAAATATGTCAGAGATTTATTAAAGAAATATCAATTTGATTCAGTCTCATCAAAAGATACTCCTATTTCTGCTCCATTATCTTTGGATTCTGATCCACATGGAAAACCAGTGGACCATACAAAATATCGTGGTATGGTTGGTTCACTAATGTATTTAACTGCAAGTACACCAGACATAATGTTTGCAACATGCCTTTGTGCTAGATTTCAGTCTGATCCCAGAGAAGCACATGCAAATGCTGTTAAAAGGATCTTCAGATACCTTAAAGGTGTCCCCAGATTGGGTCTTCAGAAACAAGATGGATGAAGATGGTCATATCATCAGAAACAAAGCAAGACTTGTTGCAAAAGGATATGCACAAGAAGAGGGAATAGATTTTGATGAAACTTTTGCACCAGTTGCTAGACTTAAAGCTATAAGAATATTCTTAGCTTTTGCAGCTCATCATCAGTTTAAAGTCTATCAAATGGATGTCAAAAGTGCATTCCTGAATGGAGAACTAGAAGAAGTCGTTTATGTGTATCAACCACCAGGATTCATCAATGAAGAAAAACCACATTGGGTGTACAGACTGAACAAAGCCATATATGGTCTGAGACAAGCACCCAGAGCCTGGTATGATACTCTTACTAAACATCTTCTTAAAAATGGTTTTAAACGTGGTGCAATAGGTAAGACTTTGTTCATATTGCATGATAAAAGTGATATCCTTTTAGTACAAATTTATGTTGATGATATTGTGTTTGGTTCTACAAATAAGAAGATGTGTGAAAAATTTTCTAAAATCATGTCTTCTGAGTATGAAATGAGTATGATGGGTGAACTGACATATTTTCTGGGACTTCAAGTAAAACAAACTGAAGATGGTATTTTCATAAACCAGGAAAAATATGTCAGAGATTTATTAAAGAAATATCAATTTGATTCAGTCTCATCAAAAGATACTCCTATTTCTGCTCCATTATCTTTGGATTCTGATCCACATGGAAAACCAGTGGACCATACAAAATATCGTGGTATGGTTGGTTCACTAATGTATTTAACTGCAAGTACACCAGACATAATGTTTGCAACATGCCTTTGTGCTAGATTTCAGTCTGATCCCAGAGAAGCACATGCAAATGCTGTTAAAAGGATCTTCAGATACCTTAAAGGTGTCCCCAGATTGGGTCTTTGGTATCCCAAAGGCTCCAGTCTAGTTCTAATGGGTTATTCAGATTCTGATCATGCAGGTTGTAAGATAGACAAGAAAAGTACCACAGGAGGGTGTCATTTCCTTGGTGGCAAATTAGTAAGCCGGACCAGTAAGAAGCAGACTGCAGTATCACTATCCACTGCAGAAGCTGAGTATATTTCTGCAGCAAGTTGTTGTGCTCAGATTCTATGGATGAAAAACCAGCTGACTGATTATGGTGTTACTTACACAAAGACTCCAATCTTTTGTGATAACACTAGTGCTATTGCCATATCTCACAATCCTATGATGCACTCGAAAACCAAGCACATCAATCTCAGGTATCATTTCATTCGTGATCATATTCTGAAGGAGATATTGAATTGCACTTTATTCCCACTGATAAGCAACTCGCTGATGTTTTTACAAAACCTTTAGATGTCAAAACCTTTAAACATCTGGTCAGTGAGTTGGGTATGTTAAATCCTTAGACTGGTAATCTTGTTATGAACGCCTCAGTGACACTGATCTGGTTCACCAGTCTGAGAGATCCATGTAATTTTTGCTCGCCTAGCTATCGAACGCCTTTGCGATACTATCTTGGCACTTATTAATTCATGGATCATCACTTCAGGGGGAATGTTAAATATTTTTCAAACTTTAAAATAAACCTTCATTTTTGAGGGGGAACCTTTTACTCAGAAAAACGTATTTAACTGAAGCACTTCAGAAAATCAAAATTATTTCAGTTGAATTTTATTAACTGAAGCACTTCAGAAAATCAAAATTATTTCAGTTGAATTTTATTAACTGGGATGGTTCAGATCTCTTTGGAACTGACCATGCTCAGAATTTATTTTGTCATCACTGAAAGACAACAATCCTTTCAAGATATTTTTGATACTTGGTCAATTGTGTGTACACGTGGCCTACTGCATACTATGTTTTTTTAACTTACGTTGGTCATGCTTATGTGTCACACAAGTTGCGCCGTAAAAGGGAAAGAAATGAGTACTTTTTCTGAAAAAGTGTTGCGGGGTGGGGTCACTCAAACGTCTCTGCATTTAATGTGGACTTGACCCCAGAAATTGTTTTTAATTGGAAAATCACTTTATATTCCATCTTAAATTCAAATTCCTTTTCATTCTTTCATTTACTTCGTTTTTCATTTACTTCCCAATCATCAATCTCTCTTATATTTACTCTCAAATTCCTTAACTCTTCATATTCTTTTCACTTTCAACTTTCGATTCTTAAAAATGTCTAAATCATCATCTTCTTCACAACACAAATCGCTCATAAATTTTGAATATACTCCATCGGATGATGTGAAAACATCTGCCACATGGCCAAAGAATTTCACTCCTTCTCAAATCCGATTTAACATGAGCAATTTCTTGGCTCAATTAAATGTGAAATCCAAAACACTAATGGGAAGAATTAATAATTTTTGGGAGCAATCCCCTTTCCATTATGCTCTGACCGCTAATCCTCAGGCATTGTATCATCGATACTTGCTTGAATTCTGGTATACTACTGTGGTGAGCAAAGATGAACAATCCATCTCCTTCACTCTCAATGAGGGCACCAAGCAGTGTGTCATCACTCTTGAGGGGTTCAGAAATTCCCTTCATCTGAACTACCTCAAACCTTCCCAGGTATTTGCTAAACGACTCAAAGGAGTCAATTTCAGGGAAGTTCTAGTCGCCACCGGTCATGGCGATATGAAGGATGCTGATGGTAATCTGAAGACCTCCGGACACATATTTATGTCTGGATTTGGCAATTTCTGGAGGTTCTTCTTGACCCAGATTGTGAAAAGTCTTGGTGGCAACCATGGAGGGTTGGACCAACTTTCATTACCCCAAGTTGAGATGGGGTATTATATTTGGAATGGGATACAAGCAGACTTTGCTGAGATTCTCTTTTCTCAGCTAATTACAAAACTAAAAGGAAAGAGAAGTCTACATATTGCCTTTCCAAGATTTCTGAGCTTATGTTTCATGGATATTCTTGGTGAAGCTTATAATCAAGCTGGACCTGAAGCTTCAGTACCTGAATACAGCAGAGATTTCTCAAAGGCATCCACTGCTGAAAATGAGCCTGAACAATCCACTGCTATGCTTCAGGTATTTAATAAAACTGTTTCAGCCACACTAGCTGGTTCAGAAAGGTCATTAAGTGGGCCACAAAAGAATGTGGGACCCGTTAGTCGACCTAAAGATAAGTTTCTGAACATCATTCGTGTTCCAGTTTCTGTATCTACTGTCCCTGGCAATAACACTACGGTTGAGCCGATCATTAAATCTGGTAACGATGCAACTGCTTCTGCAGATGTTGAACCAGAAACTGGTGCGGGTACTAGTGACCCAAACCAGGGCATATCTGACCCGAATGCAGTGGTGAATGCTTTCTGGGATGACGATGAGCTACCTCAGGGGAATCTCGATTCCCTTGCTGATTTTGAGTTTGACGAGGGATTATTGGAGGCGAATCAATCTGATTCTGAGCCAGCCACCATCCTCGCAAACGCCCCTCCTCCTCCCCCAGAAATCCAAATTCAACCAGACCAACAAGAACAAGATATTAATCCTTATGTTCCACCACATCCATCTCATCAACATCCAATTTTTCCACCGGGCACTAATCCTGCCTATGTTACAGCCGGTACTTTTAATCCATCACTTCAATTTCTTCACCCCCAAATTCATAAAATCCCACCCCCTATCAATTATGATCCCCCAATGGAGACGAACTTGGATTCTGATACAGAATCTGAGAGTCCAACTGATTTACAAGTGAAAAATGTTCTTAAAGTGATGATTGCTGAACTAACCAAAGACACATATGACAAAGTGGACAAGGCTGTGAATGAAGTAAAAGATTCAGTGTCCAAACTTGAAGGCTCAGTCCAGAACCAATCCAAACAGTTAGAAGAAATTCTAACTCATCTCAAGAAGGAAACTCCTCCTGTTCCCTCATTCACTGAAGAAGATAGAAAGCAGTTGAAAGAGATGATAGATAAAAAGTCGCTGAATCTGAACTCCAATTTCAGATTAAGATCTCAGTTTGCTCAGCTTTCTAAAGGTATTTCTGAATGCTTACAACAACAAAGTTGGGAACCACTGAAGGGCATGCAAATGGCCATTGAAGAATTCGCTAAGTTGCCTTCAGAGGTCCCTAAAGGGGGAAAAGGTGTGCCTATTGGTCTGCTTGCAAGTACACAAGAAATCATTGAAGCAACCAAGAAGCAAACTGAGGTACCATCTGGTAGTGCCTCAGTTCAGGGGGAAACTGAATCTGAATCTGGTAAGAAAGATAAGGGCAAGGCCCCATTAGAGGAAGAACCAACAAAGAAAAGTTCTAAGGGTTCTGGGATTATTGTTGGTGAGAATGTGGATGAGCATGGTTATCCCCTGCACGATCTTGATGCTGATAGTAAGAAATTGGAGGCTTTGCAGAAGCAGGTCTCAAATCAATTCATTATGTGGAGGGAAAACAAAGAAAGAGAAAGGGAACAACATCTGAAGATGGGGACCCTTGATCATATAGATGCTGCAGCTCTTGGTTTATCACTGGAAAGATATTTGAAAATCAAAAATGATCCAAGAGTGCAGAAGTCTGTTGTTGATATGCTAGAGAGTCTAACCTTCAAGTTGTCTATTGAAGACTTGAAGAGAAATAGAGAAAAGGAAATGGCAATTAAAAGGAAGGAAATTCTGGCCGAAGTTCTGAAGGTTGAAAAAGAGTTGTTCAGACCAACCACAAAGCCCAAAGTAACTAGAACAAGGTCTGCAAGAAAGAATTCTTGTGATGTTGTCTTTACTTCCCTCAAACCATCTGATGATGCTGCTGAACTTGAAAGAAAACATGAGAAGGATCAGTATGATCATTACATGAATCATCGATCGCATCAGGCCAAAATCATTGATATAGAAGTTACAAAGGCTGATGGATTGAAGTTGTTTGATTTGATTGTAAAAAGAGAAGGTAGGGCAGCTGAAGAATATAATCAAGTTTCAGTTCACGAGTTTGGGATTTCTGAGCATAAGGAGATGATCCAAATTCTGAGGGGGAAGCCGAAATCTGCCTTGATTGGTGCATGGTTATCAAGAATACAACAAAAGATGCAGGCCAAGGTAGAAATTGAAGGAAGATTGTTTGGAAAGAAGGATCATTCTCCACTGAAAAGGAAACCTACTGAAGCACCTTCTGGTTCAAGGCCTGCCAAGAAGTAGTTCTTTTTTCAGTTTATCATGTACTTGTAATATATTTACATTTGTGACAAACATTTCAGTTTGTATATATATGTTGCAAATTGTAACCAATAAGTAGATGGTAAGTTTAAGTTAGAAAAACCACAAGTAAAATTCTGAGACATCAATGATCTATAAGATGTACTTAGAAAATTTTTACAACTTAAACAAAACTTGCATTTCAGACTTACAAATATGTATAGATAGAAGTCTGAGATGCATGCACTATTTCAGAACAAATAGGGGGAATTTGTTAGGTCGGAAATCGACCAAGTATAATTTGTTCAGAAATAGCTTGAAGTTCAGTGAAAACGTTTGTACAGAATTCTGAGCCGTATCAGAATTACTTCACTAAAGCTTTACTTCAGTTCAGATCAAGATAAATCTGAAGCATTCATTCTGAAGTCAAAGACTGAAGTATGAAGAAGAGAATCGTCTCAGAAGCGAGCAAAGAGTGATTCTACCAGATCGAAGACTGAAGCATCTCAGTATAAAGTATTTACAACACTTTACACTGATTACGAGGAAGACTTTTTACTTTACATACCTTTACCCAGTTAATAGATTTATCTATTAATAAAAGGTACAAGGTAAAAGTATAGGTTTGGAACGTAGTA
Organism: Erigeron breviscapus; assembly: GCA_034093135.1. Classification (NCBI taxonomy): domain Eukaryota; kingdom Viridiplantae; phylum Streptophyta; class Magnoliopsida; order Asterales; family Asteraceae; genus Erigeron; species Erigeron breviscapus. The sequence continues at coordinate 19,192,912 of CM067173.1, forward strand.
CTATAAGTCACATCAACTGACTTATATACTCTTCCTAGTACAAGCATGTAAGGAATTAAGTTTAATTCCTTAAATGCTCACAACCACTTTTATACGATCTTGTCCATGTCATCATGAACTTGGTCTATAAATATGAAGTCTTCTCACAACTTGCAAAGTGCTTGAAACTTTAGCATTGCAACTTGTGAGATATACTCTAAGTAAACTTACGAGTATTTCCAAGTTATTTAGATCACTTGTTTTTCGGGATTGTTTAGATACTTACACTTGGGTGTTTATCTTTGTTCCGCAACAATCCTTGTATTTGTTTATATATCAATAAATCAAATACATTAGAAAGAAAACAACGTGTCTCAATGCTACATACTTGATTATACTTATATATATCTTTATATAGTTTCTGCCATTTAGTTCGTGCTTTTTACCTTAAGTCAATTGTTTCTTGTTATCCATATCTGGATCGTAAACTGAACTTGTCCATCAAGATCAGTTGTACTTGCCAGTCGGGTTTAGTTAATCATCTTTATTTGGGACTAACAAAATCTATCTAAGTTTCCAAGGCATTTTTATAGATCAATAAATGCCTTAGGTTTTTCTTTTAGGTTTGTTAGATTTTAATCTATTATCTACCTTGTGGTTACAAACTGGTAACTTCATTTATACAAGGAAATGAAATTTATACAAGTTACAGAATGTAAAGCAAAATACAAGTAGATAACTGAAAAGAAAGAACTTAATGAGATGGCCCTTCGCCAGTTCTTTTTCTCTTGGTCACCAAAGAAATAGGTTGTGAGTCTTCAGGGTCAATATTCAGCTTTTGCTCCAGATTTTCTTTATGTTGAATTTTGCCCCTTAAGAAGTTCACCCATGCTTTCTCAAACCTATTCTTTTGTGCCTTTGCATCCAACACATTCACCATTTCAACCCATTCACTGAACCCATACTGCATAGCACCAGGATTGTCAGTTTTAACCAGTGGCCCTCTGGTATAACTAACTTCAACTTGAAAGACTTTGGTGCCTGGCTTGATTGTTACATTGACACCATTGATAGTACCACTATGTCTTCTGGTTGACATGATCTGGGAGTAATAGCTTCTTGCTTCAGATTCATTTGTTATTTTTATACTCCCAGCACCAGCAGCCAGTACAGCGGACTTGATGTCTTCGGTAGATACCTCGCCAGTTGGTTCAACAAATGTGCTAAGGTCAGCATCTCTTGACAGTGGTCTTCTTGGTTGTGGAATCCTTCTTGGTGGATTCAAAACCTTCTTCACAACCTTCTTAACATTTGCAATTCGTTTAAGAATCCCACTAGCCCTATTCTCCTTAGCCTTCTCCACTGATATGTTCAAGCTTCTAGCATCAAATTCAGCTTCATCATCAGGATAGTGTCTGTCCAGTTCTACATCCAGCATTTCTTTCAACTGGTCAACTATCCTGGGATCATTCTTAACTCTGGCATACTCCTCCTTAGTGATACCCAAAAGATTGGCATCACTCATATCAAGCAACTTGATCTGTGCAAGATGTGCCCTGGCTTCAACTTGGTTTCTTTGTTTCATCTTCTTTCTTTCTTTAATATCATTGCCAAGTCTAGCCAGTCTTCTGCTATCACTATCTGAAACTGGAGGAAGTATATCAGCATTGCCAGTTTCTAACATTACATCAGTGGCCGGCTGGGCAGATGCATCAACAGCTAAACCTTTTCCCTTATCCGACACATTCCCCCTAACATCTTGCTCACCAGCTTCAGTACTAGTAGCTACAACCATTTCTCTTCCAACTTGACTTCCAGATGAAGTTCTTCCAGGTGCAACTGGTGGAAGGACTGCACTTCTTTCCCCCTTGGCAGCATCTAGACCTGCCCGAATACCTTCCCATTCAAAGGGGTGAGATGGCAACCGGTCAAGAGGCTGCCATGATTGCATGTCCTTACACTCCTTGAAAATCCCACACATCATTCTGAAAGACCTCCATAAATGGTTGGTCTCCTTTGACTGGGTCAAAACATTGGCAGTAACTTGTTCTTGACCAGTTTTTAATTCATTTAGGATCTTGGAGTCTTCATCCAAACCAGAGACAACCTTTTCCTTCACTTCATCATCCTTCTTCTTCAAATTCTCTACTTCAGTTGTCAGTTTATCTAAAGATTAAGCATGTAGAGATACCTGGGTGTTCAAATTCTCAATGCTGCCTCTCAACTGGTTGATCTCACTGGTGAGTGGGGCCAGATCAACCTGAGGAGTGGCCAGCTTGGTGATCTCAGACATCACCCTTTCAATCAATTGTGCTTCTCTAGCACCCAGCGTATCCTCTATCTTCTGACCAACTGAAGTCATCAACTGCTCTCCAAGTTCAGTCACATTTAGGCCAGGTTTTTCAACTAATTCCTTCACCTGCCTTTCAATCTCCCTCAAATCTACTTCAGATGTTCTTACAGTGTTGCCAAGTAGATTGGAGATTGACGTTGTGACCTTGGACTGAGTAAGGTCAAAGGCTTCCTTCAAAGATGTTGCCAGATTATTGCAGCCAGTGACCAACTCATTTAGCTTCTTGAACACCAAGTCTTCATTAGATGAAAACTTGTTTATCCCCAGATCAACCACCTTAATGTTTGTCAAGTGATCCTTGTGGTATCTGGAGAAAGACTTGGTGTTTTTGTCAAGTATCTTTTGAATCTCCTCCACCCTGGTAAGAAGGTTTTGGAGATCGGCTTGTAAAGTGACAACTTGACTGTCCAGTGACGAAGGAGAAGGTGTCACTGGACCAGCAGCAGTTACTACTGGAGCAACTGGAGGAGGCAAACTTAAAGAAGTCTCCCCAGTTGTCATACCAGCAGTTGAAGAAATTATAGGAGTAGTAGTAGAAGAAAGGACTGGAAAATCAAAGTGTTGTTCATGCTGAGAATGCTCAGGTGTGAACAACGGTGGCGGTGGGGGTGGCATTTCTCGAGCAAGTGAGAATTGCCCAGTTGGTGAATCGTTATAAGATGGGAATGGTATATCAGTAGGCACATTTTCTTGGAGTGGTGAAAGTGAAATTGATGCATCTGGAAGCGAGACTGGAGATGAAGGGTTTTGAGCTTGTACAGAAGCCTCAAAAATCTCCAAGTCTGTTTCAGTTCCTTCAGAATCCGAAGACTCTATCAGGATTTCCTCGTCATTAACATTCATGTCCAGATCCATGAATGTAACTGAGGGCTGACCAGAAGGGTCAGTCTCCAGATGACCTTCCCCAGTTTCCTGGATGGGTGCATCTGTTGGTGGATCAGATACCGAAGTATTTTCACCAGGGATAGATGTGATTGGAGTTGCTTCAGTTATGGTTGCTCTATCCTCAACCACAACATTAGACGAACTGGAGGGTCCCTCATTATTTTGAGGCCCGCCCAGTTGTCTTTCTGACTCACCTTCAATTGGTGCATCAGTTGAAGCGAATGCCAGTTGCATTCGTTCTGGAATCTCGACCTCTCCAGCTTCAGATACCAGAGAGTCTAAATTCCTCAACATATCTGGCGCAGTGTACGGTGAATCTGTACTTAGGTATGCTTCTCTGCCCAGAATATGTTTAAAACAGAGAGAGAAACCTTGAAAAGGGGATACAAATACCCCTTGTGCCCTTCAGCTTTTGTACCAGGCTTCTAAATAGAATATCTACAAAGTCCACTCTCAATCCGTTCCACAAGCAGTAAGCCATCTCTGCTTGTGAGGAGTTGATCTGGTCAAGACCACCAGAACTCCCACCCATACTCTCCACCAGGTGGATGAAAAAATACCTCCATGAAGATGTAAGACCCTTCATGGTCATCGCACCCTTCGTCTTCAACACACCATTCTCCAAGCACTCCTTGTGTCCCATTTCAAGAAGGACTTGGCGAAAATTTATATTTGAGGGTAAGACGACTGGAGATTCACCCTCTCTCCAGTAATTGAGGCATAAGGCATCCCTCAATACGTCAGCGGACAAGGTACACTGGATTGTTCCATCCTTTAATGTAAAACTGATGGAGGAACAATCGGAAGAAAGAACGGCAGTGTACCAAAACTCACACAAGTAGTTGTGAAACAACTTGCGTGGGTTTAGAGAGAATGAGGGTCCTATTGGAGAATCCTTCAAAAACTTTTGGATTCTACCAATAAGAGTATTGGACCTTGAGATCCTTGTAAGTTTGCCATCGGATTATTGGGATTGAGTTTGATGACCGAAGCATTACTAGGATTACCAGGTGCCGGTTTGACATCTGGTGAGGGAGCATATGGAACAGTCAAGAGATTTACATCTCTTGAACGGGATGATCTAGGTGCCATAGGAAAATGAAAATGAAATTTGGGAATTAGGGTTCTTGATTTGTGAAGCAGATTTAGAAATGAAGCAATTTTGATGATTGGGAAGTAAATGAAAGAATGTAAGAGAAAGAAGTAAATGAGTTCGGAGTAAATAAGGGTATTTATAATGGATTCAAGATCCCAATGAAATACCAAAAATTATATTTTATTAAACACAATCCTTTTTGTAGATATTTTCACAAAGTAAGTTTGAATTTTGAAATAAAATAATAATTTGTCATGTCAACATTAAATGCTACCATGTCAGCATTAAATGCTACGACGGCTTATCTTACCCATGCGCCCACTCACTTTTTCTTTTCCCAATACAAACAGTTGTCAAGTACTAAAATAGCTTTAAACACGTCAGATCACGATACCAAGTGGTTTAAAACACTCGAGTACCATCACGTGTCACAAATATTGACCAAGTATTTCTAACGTTATAAAAATAAGACAAGACTGAATCTGGTCACTGGAGGATCAGTCCAGTGCCAGTTTCCAACTGAAGAGTTCTCCAGTTGCCATTTTCAAACAAAAACGAATTTTAGTCAGAAAATTATTTTGAGTCTTTCCCCCTAAAATGATGATCCAGAAATCGATTAGTGCCAGGATAGTATCACAAAGGCGTTCGATAGCCTGGCGAGCAAGGATTATCTGGACCTCCTCAACTGGAGAACTTCATCAGTGTCACTGACGCGTTCAATAACAAAGAAAGCTCCAGTTTTAAGGATTTAACATTCCCAGTTCGCTGATGAGATGTTTAAAGGTTTTCTCATCGAGAGGTTTTGTAAAAACATCAGCTAACTGTTTGTCAGTGGGGATGAAATGTAATTCAATGTCTCCTTTCATAACATGATCACGAATGAAATGATACCTGATGTCAATATGCTTTGTTTTAGAGTGCATCACTGGGTTTTGAGATATAGCAATTGCACTGGTGTTGTCACAAAAGATTGGGGTCCTTGTATACTTTTGACCATAATCTAGTAACTGGTTCTTGATCCAGAGAATCTGGGCACAGCAACTGGCCGCAGAAATGTACTCTGCCTCGGCAGTGGACATAGAGACTGAAGTCTGCTTCTTGCTGGTCCAACTTACCAGTTTTCCTCCAAGGAAATGACAACCACCAGTTGTTGATTTTCTATCTATCTTACAACCTGCATGATCAGAATCTGAATAACCCATTAGATCTAATCCTGAGCCTTTGGGGTACCAAAGACCAAGATTAGGACACCCTTTCAGGTATCTAAAGATATGCTTTACAGCGTGCAAATGTGATTCTTTAGGGTTAGCCTGAAACCTGGCACATAGACATGTTGCAAACATTATATCTGGTCGACTGGCAGTTAAGTACATCAGTGAACCAACCATACCACGATAGTCAGTTATGTTAACTGGTTTGCCAGTTGGGTCAGAGTCCAAATTTAATGGTGCTGCAATAGGTGTGTTTTTCGATGGGATTGAATAATATTTGTATTTTCTTAACAAATCTCTGACATATTTTTCTTGGTTTATGAAAATTCCATTTTCAGTTTTCTTAATCTAAAGACCTAAGAAAAATGTTAGTTCACCCATTAAACTCATCTCATACTCAGATGACATGATTTTAGAAAACTTTTTACACATTGCATCATCAGTTAAACCAAATATAATGTCATCAACATAAATTTGTACCAATAAGATATTACCTCTTTCTTTCAAGATGAATAAGGTATTATCTATTGCACCTCTTTGAAAGCCATTTTTAAGAAGATGTTTAGTTAGAGTATCATACCAGGCTCTTGGGGCTTGTCTTAGACCATACAATGCTTTGTTCAGTCTATAAACCCAATGAGGATACTTTTCATCGATGAAACCTGGAGTCTGCTTAACATAAACTTCTTCTTCCAATGTTCCATTTAGGAACGCACTTTTGACATCCATCTGGAAGACCTTGAACTGTAGATGGGCTGCATAAGCCAGAAATATTCTGATGGCTTCAAGTCTTGCAACTGAAGCAAAAGTTTCATCAAAGTCAACGCCTTCTGCTTGACAATAACCCTGGGCAACTAATCTGGCCTTGTTTCTTACAACATGGTCATCTTCATCCATTTTGTTTCGGTAGACCCATCTGGTACCAATGGGTTCTTTCTTTAACCCTGGTGGACAAGGAACAAGCTCCCAAACATTGTTCCTTTCAAACTGGACGAGCTCTTCTTGCATAGCTTCCACCCAGCTTGGGTCTGCCATAGCCTCGTCAATCTTCTTTGGTTCAATTAATGATAAGAAGGTGACGTTTAAGCATTGCTCACTGGTGGCTCTTCTAGTCTGAACCCCACTATTTCGATCTCCCACAATCTGTTCAATTGGATGTGCTCGAGTCCATCTAGTGTAATGATTAGGCTGGTGCACAACAATATCAGTGCAAGTCACCTGGCGATCTTCTTCAGTTGCATCAGCATCTGGAGCCGGATCGGTCCAAACTACTTCTACATCCTCATCAGAGTCAATGAGGTCGCGATTTGCATCATGAAATTCTTCATTCAAGGGCATTTCTTGAAGAACTGTAGAAGTTGGAGTTTGAACTGGTGCTGATATTGGAGTGGCACGTACATCAGATCCAATCACCAATTCTTGTGGTAAGTTAAAATTGATGGAGGTATAAAATGATGTGTCACTGGTGCTTTTCTTCTTCTTAACTGGTTCCAATTTGTTATAACTGGAAACATCTTTTGGTGAAACAACTGACTGATGAACTTGGTCAGTTTCACCAAAATTGATTGGAACGACTGGAGTAATATCAAGGCTTGGTCTCTTGTTGATTGCTTCAGTTGATTCATCGAATGTGACATGAATTGTCTCATGAACCTTTTGGAGTCTATAATTATAAACTCTAAAGGCCTTTCGAATATCTGAATAACCTAAAAATACTCCTTCATCAGCTTTTGCATCAAACTTTCCAAGCTGACTGGAATCGTTTAAGATATAAACTGGACAACCAAATACATGAAAGTATCCAATATTTGGTTTTCGATTCCTGAGTACTTCATAGGCAGTCTTCTTATGTCTCTTGATGTAGACTGACCGGTTTTGGGTGTGACAAGCAGTTGCAACTGCTTCAGCCCAAAAACTGGTGGAAAGACCAGATTCAGATAGCATACTTCTGGCTGCTTCTATCAGTGTGCGATTCTTTCTTTCCACAACTCCATTTTGTTCTGGAGAGTGAAATGATGAGAAGTTTTGAGAGATGCCAGTGTCATTGCAAAATGTTTCAAGTACCTTATTTTGGAATTCAGTACCATTATCACTTCGCAACTGACAAACTTTTCGAGTGTACTTGAGCTCAATTCTTTTGATGAGAGAGATGATTTCAGCAGGTGCATCACTTTTGGATCTGAGGAATACCACCCAACAATATCTGGTGAATTCATCAACCACAACTAGAGTGTACTTCTTTCCAGCTCTAGTTTGAACATTCACTGGACCAAAGAGATCCATATGTAGCATGTGAAGAGGTTCAGTGATGCTAAAATTTTGCCTAGTTTTGAAACTGGCCCTTTTCTGCTTGCCCATCTCACACCCTGGACAAGGCTTTTCTTTATTAAAAGAAATCTGAGGTATCCCATCAACCAGTTGTTTGCGAGATAACTTGTTAATATTTTTAAAATTAAGGTGGGATAATCTTTTATGCCATAGCCAGTTGGTGTCCTCATCAGCCTTGGTATAGAAACATTGCTCTTTTGGAGCTGGTTCCATATCCATGATGTACACATTTCCTTTTCTAGGTGCAACCATCACCACTTTCCAATCCTTGTTAAATATGGTGCCTTGTGCAATATCGAACAAAACTCTGAAGCCATCATCACAAAGTTGGCTGACACTGATCAGGTTGTATTTCAAACCATTCACAAATGCAACTCTCTTGAATTCGACTTGTCCATTATTGAGCACACCATATCCTTCAGTCTTTCCAGATTGATCATTACCAAACGTCACTGTCGGTCCATCTTGGACAGTGAACTCTTCAAGCAGGGGCTTACATCCGGTCATAGTCCGGCCAGCAGCGCTGTCCAGATACCAGATATTCTTCTTTCGATCGCCCTGCACAACCACAAAAATCATCAGTTATTTTTGTGAACCCATCTTTTCTTGATGGGTTCACTGGACTTCTCTACAGAAGTTACAGTAGATTGTTGTGGTGTTGAACCGGAGGCTGCATCTGGAGGTTTTTCACCAGCTCCAGGTGCAGGAGTAAAAACGATTGGTAGTTGATACTTACTCCCCTTATTTTTACCAGATTTAGTTCCAGATGGAACATTCTTTTGATTAGGTTTTGAAGGGAGTGGTTTAATATTTTGTTTGAAAATTGGAGGTAATGAACCTCCTTCCAGATTTTTAATCCAGGCAGTACAACTCTGAACCTGTCGAGACAAAAGTTGGAGTTGACTTTCCAGATTAATCAAAACATTATTTTCATCAGGCAACTGAACCTTGGACCTTGGTTCAGTTGGAGTTTTAGTCTGTCGGGTCTTGGGTACCTTAGACTTTTGAGGTAAAGGCTTGTTACCAGTGGCCTTTTTGACTTGAGCTTTAGCCTATTTGGCTCCAGTTTTAACCTCAATGGGGGTGGTCTCAAAGGGTTCAGTTTCAACAACTTCAGGTTGATCATAATGTGTTTCAACCTTGAGAGCTGGAGGCAATGCATGAAGATCTGGTATGAGAGCTGCCATCTCCAGATCTCCAGATTTCCATGCATTCTTCTGGGCATCGATAGTTCTTGAAAATGCATCATAGTTTTTACCAGATGCTTTTACCCATGACTTGATAATCTTTTGTTCTTTTTCAAGATCAGAAAATAGTTTTTGATTATCAAGTTCTAAAGCCTCAATCTTTAAAACTGACTCCTTGAGAGCCAACTGGACACTTTGTAAATCATTCAGTTGTGGTTTAACATTGTTCAGTTCAATTAAGATAGTGTCAAGATATCTTTCACTATCAGCTCTTACAGTTTCCACATAAGCTAAATCACCACTTAATGATTCAGCCAGGTCCAGTTTCAGTTCAGGGTCAACCTGGTTATCATAGTCACATACCTTTTTCAAGATGATGTCCACCCATCTTCTAGTGATGACATCTTCTTTTGCCACGTGCTGCTGTTGTTGATCTTCCAAGGCCATGAAACACATGTCCCTTTCCTCTTCTTCATCAACTGATGAGTCATCAGAGTACTCCCATTTTCCCTCAGTTTGTGCCATTAAGCACTGATCCTTTTCCTTTTCCATGGACAGGAGGGCAATCTGGGCCTTAAGCTTCTTGTATTTAGCTTTGTAGCTATCATCAGGCCGATTAAAATTAGGGACAGGGGGGCCAGTTTGGTTGTTCAACTGACTAGATCTGCATTCCTTCATAAAGTGACCTTTCTTGCCACACTTATAGCATGTAAGATTGGTCTTATCCAGAGAGCTGGAGCTGGAAGCATTGTTTGGGCCATTAAATCTTTTAGATTTATGCTTAAACCCGTTAAAGGTTTTAGCAATCATGGCTACTAGATCATCATCGTCAGTTTCATTACAACCATCACTGTTTTCAGTGGTCAAACCAGAGTTCAAGAAACTGTTTAACATCTCCTTCATTGAGTGTACCTGGACACTCTCTGCAGACATTAAGGCAGCACAAGGTCGCTCAGGTACACTAGCAACCTTGGAACTCTGGGCATGGTTCATGGCATCTTGCTCAGCCACCAGTCTTGCAGCATTGTTATTTTCAGTGAATCTGAAGGCTCCATAGAGCGATGGAAGAGTATGGCTGTGCAAGGTTTTACCTTGTCTCAAGACAAGAACCATGTTTTCCCATTTGGAAGGAAGAATATCACAAAACTTCTCAAGAAGAGTATCTCTATCCTTCTCTACACCCAAGCCTCTCAGCTGATTAATGAGGCTAGAAAATCTGGTGTATGTACCAGTTAGACTTTCATTGGGCAAGGCAAAGAAGGATTCATACTTCTTGTTCAAGGCAACTTTCCTGGTGACAATAGTGTCATCACCTCCTTCAAACTGAATAACTAATTCATCCCACATTGACTTTGCACTGGGGAACAACACAAGTGTTGGAATTAGATCTTCAGGGACAGCTCCAAGGATCATGTTCTTGAGTCTGGTGTCCAGATCAACAAGTCTACGATCCTCATCAGACCAATGGTCTTCGAGCTTTTCTCTTGAACCTCTTCTTCCAGTTGGATCAAGAAGAGGACTGGCCCCAAGAGACATGGGTATATATGGTCCATCCTTAAGGATTTTCAACATATATCTTTCAATCCCACCAAAATGCAAAAGCATTCTAGCCTTCCATGTACCAAAAGTCTCACTGTTTCCATCGAATTTGGGAACATGAGTGTTAGAATAATGTACATGGACGTGATTTGGGGCAGTAAGAGGAGGAGGGTTTGTATTAACATTTTGAAAAGGTTGGGCATTATTATTCAAGGGGGTTTCACCTGAACCAGAACCATCTCCACCTTCAGTAGTGTTCATCTTAGCAGATCTAGGCAAGTTTATTAGCCTTCTGCTCTGATACCACTTGTAAGTCCCAACTCAATAGATGGTACTACTGAAGACACCTCTATGTCGATGGTGGAGTTACTTTGCAATATATGCACTGAACTGGAGACGACCAGTTGCAGTGAGTATATACCAAGTTCTAGATAGATTACTTATTTAAATGATAATAAGTAAAGAACAATGCAATAATACAAAATACTTGTAAGATAAATTGATGAGACAATATGTAATTTTCAATGTGTAATTTATTTATTGATGTTAAATAAATTACAAGGTTGTTGCGGAACCAAGATAATACAAGAATGCAAATATCCTAACAACCTATGAAATACAATTGATCTACACTCGGAATTTCTCTAGACAATCAAAACACTTAAAGTTGTGAAATGTTCCTTTTAGCGATTGACAGAATATTGCACAAGTTCACCAAGAATATTGCAGGTTTGCAAAGTGTGAATTCTATCGAAGTGTATTCGAAGAAGTAATATTCTTGGTGTGCAATGACTTGTATTTATAGGCAAAGTTAACATTGGGATGTTAACTTTGGCCGTACAAATGTGGTTGAGATCATTTAAGGAATAGCATTTAATTCCTTAAAAAGCAGTGTAAAGTCGCATGATAAAGCAACTTTACTCAACCACCTTTATGTACCTTTTTGCAATTAAATAACAAGATAAATCTTATTATCCGGGTAAAGGTACATAAAGCATAAAAGTCAATTCCTCGTAATCAGTGTAAAGCTTTGTAAGAGCTTTCCACTGATGGTCTCCAGTTTGTAACTGACTAGAATGTCAACTGGGCTTCGCTGCCATTGCCATTCTCTATCTTCCATTTGTTGTCTTCGACTTCAACTGGAATGATTCTTCAACTTGGTCAGTTCTCAACTGGAGGAAGTCTCCAGTTGCGTTGACTGTACGGTGCAACTGGACTTCAATATATTTCTCGACAAATCATCTAGGTCTCCAGTTTCACTGGGTCTCCAGGTGCAACTGGAGACTGGCCAGTTTACCAGGTGAACTGGTCCTAACACAAGTCTACTGAAGGATGTCCAGAGTATTATCAGTCGCTGTCCAACTTGTCACCAGGCGAAGACTACTTTTCACAAAGGATTGTATACTCCTCTTCCAGTTCCAAACCAACCATGGGAAGATCTCAGTATGGATTTCATTGTTGCACTGCCCAGAACTCAGAGGGGAAAAGATTCAATAATGGTGGTTGTTGATAGGTTTTCAAAATGGCACATTTTATTGCTTGTAACACAACCAATGATGCTTCAGCAGTAGCAAATTTGTTCTTTAAGGAGATTGTCAGGTTGCATGGAATCCCCAAGACGATTGTGTCAGATCGAGATGTGAAGTTCTTGAGTTATTTCTGGAAGACTCTATGGAGATTGATGGGTACCAGATTGTTATTCAGTATGTCTCACCATCCTCAGACTGATGGACAAACTGAAGTTACCAACAGAATAATTGGTATGCTGTTAAGAACACTGGTGAAGAAGACACTGAAGGATTGGGATCTGAAGCTTGCTCATGCTGAGTTCGCTTTCAACAGAGCTCCTAACTATTCTACCAATAAATCTCCGTTTGAAATATGCTATGGTGTCAATCCACTGACCCCCATTGATTTAATTCCATTTTCGATTGAACTAAAAGCCAGTATTGAAGCTGAAGCCAGAGCAAAAGAAATCAACAAGATTCATGAAGAAGTGAAGGCCAGAATAGAGAAAGCGAATGCAAGTTACAAGGCCAAGGCAAACAAGAATAGAAAGCAGCCCAGTTTTGCACCAGGTGATCTTGTGTGGGTGCATCTGAGAAAAGAAAGGTTTCCAGCAAAGAGAAAAAGTAAACTGATGCCTAGAGCTGAAGTACCATTCAAGATTCTGGAGAGATATGGCGATAATGCTTGCAAAGTTGAATTACCTGGAGATATGGTTGTTTCAAGCACGTTTAATGTGGGAGATCTGATGCCTTATCTGGAGGATGAGTACCTCTAGGACTTGAGGACAAGTCCCTTTTCAGAGGAGGAGAATGATGCAGAGACGTCCAGGTTCACTGAACTGGAGGAACCCAGCGAACTGAAGAAGTCAACCGAGCTGAAGGAAACTGAGTTGATAATGCCATCTGAACAAGCCATGTTGATTCTACCAGCAGTGGCCCATTTCAGACAAGTCTTTTCTAAACCAGTCCAGTCACCAGTAGTAACACTTCTCCAGTGGCAACATCCTCCAGTGACCAACTCTGATAATCCACCAGTGAAGATGTTCAGTAGCTTGCTCCAGATGAATGCTCCAGTGACCCACACTGAAGGTCCACCAGATGAATGCTCCAGTGACCAACACTGAAGGTCCACCAGTGGCAGTCCAGATTTATGTTCAATTGTCAAGATAATAAAGTCCCCACTGAAGGCTTATATCTGTGGGTCCAATAAAGAAGGAATGACAGTTGTCAAGGAAGGAGTGTGTGACTAACGGTATGGTGGGACCACGTGCAGGGGGGAATGTTTTTAGAAGCTTTACGTGTCCATTTTCCATTGGATAATTAATTAGTGGTGGTCCGTAGCACATGACAGCTTTTTGAATATTTTATTGTATTTCGTTAATTCCTAGGTAGAGCATGTGGCTATAAATAGAGGCTTATTTTCCTTGTAAAAATCAGTTTTTGATGTTGAATGAAATTAATAGAGCAGCCTCTATTTCTTACAAAATCTTCTTTTACCTTTAGAGATCTTTGATCTTGGTGGTTAGGAGTAACCCCTTTATCAATATTTGTGGTGACTTGTTCTTTATCAAATATTGTGGTGAGGTCTTTAAATCTTCGGTTTCCTTTATCTATAATCGTGGTGGCTAGACCTTTATCGATTGTAGTGGTGGGGCGGAGTGTTTCCTTTATCCTTGATTCCGGTGGCTTGGACTTTACGAATCTTGGTGGTGGATTCTTTTATCTATCATTTTTAATTTTATTGTCTTGTTTTGTTGTTTGTTTCATATAAAATCCAGAAAATACCAAAAATAGTCTTCCGCTGTCGTTTGTCGCGTGATTTACGCATTAGGATTGTTCAAGAAATTTATTTATCCTCCCCATTAAAGTTTTGCCTTTGGCATTCAGTGCGGCCTTGAAATTATTCATATTGAATCTGAGGGTCGACGCATCGAACCCTTTTGGCCATTGAGCACTGGCCTTGACTACCTTAGATGGTTTATATTCGAAAGCTATTAAGGATTTGACTACTTTAGCCATTATATCTACAAGGGAAAACTGAAAGTGAATAGATGAATTTAGGGTTTTGAAGTTATGAAGGAATGAGAAAAGGAGAAAGAATGATGATTGGGAGTAAATGTAAGGAGAAGTAAATGAAGGAATTATTTTGGGAAGGGTATTTATATTTATGATGGAATACAAAGGGTTTTTCCAAAATAAATAAAATAAAATGATTTTGAAATTCAAACCCAAAAATGAAATATTATTAAAATGAAATCAGTTTTGATCGGGTTTGAAGTCCGAAAATAATTTTTGGGTACACGTCCGCATTTAATGCAATGACGGCTATGACCCCACATTTTCACAAAACTTTTCAACACTTTCAAGAAAAAGTGATCAATACTTTCCTTTTACGGCGCAACTTGTGTGCCACGTCAGCCGAAAACATCATTATTTAAACGTTAAACAGTAACCTTCACGTGTTCACTCAACGACCAAGTATCAAAATACATTATAAAGGACAGACTCATTTCAGAAATGGTATACAAAATCTGAGCATGATCAGAATCAAGAGATCTGAGCCATCTCAGTTTACACAATTATTCTGAAATCATTTCAGAAATTCTGAAGCATTTCAGCCAAAATATTTTTCTGAAAGCAAAGTTCCCCCTTAGAGAAAAATTCTTTTTAACATAAAAATATTTGACACTTCCCCCTGAGGTGATGCTATACAGGATTTAGCATACCCAACTCACTGATGAGATGTTTAAACGTTTTGACATCCAAGGGTTTTGTAAAAACATCAGCGAGTTGTTTATCAGTGGGAATGAAATGAAGCTCTATGTCACCTTTAATAAAGTGATCTCTAATAAAATGATACCTGAGGTCGATGTGCTTGGTTTTGGAGTGCATGACAGGATTGTGAGAGATGGCAATGGCACTGGTGTTATCACAAAATATAGGAGTCTTTGTATACTTAACACCATAATCAGTTAGTTGGTTCTTCATCTACAAAATCTGAGCACAGCAACTGGCTGCAGAAATGTATTCAGCTTCAGCTATGGAGAGTGATACTGTAGTCTGTTTCTTACTTGTCCAACTAACCAATTTGCCACCTAGGAAATGACAACCACCTGTGGTACTTTTCCTATCTATCTTACACCTGCATGATCAGAATCTGAATAACCCATTAGATCTAGACTTGAGCCTTTGGGATACCAAAGACCAAGTCTGGGGACACCCTTAAGGTATCTGAAAATCCTTTTCACAGCATTTGCGTGTGCATCTCTGGGATCAGACTGAAATCTTGCACAAAGGCATGTTGCAAACATTATGTCAGGTCTACTAGCAGTTAAGTACATGAGGGATCCCACCATACCATGATATTTTGTGGGATCCACTGGTTTTCCATTGGGATCTGAGTCCAAAGTTAATGGTGCAGAAATAGGAGTATCTTTTGATGAGACTGAATCAAATTGATATTTCTTTAATAAGTCTCTGACATATTTTTCTTGATTTATAAAAATACCATCACTGGTTTGTTTCACCTGAAGACCTAGAAATTATGTCAGTTCGCCCATCATACTCATTTCATACTCAGATGACATTATTTTAGAAAACTGTTCACACATTTTGTTATTTGTAGACCCAAACAATATCATCAACATAAACTTGTACAAGTAAGATATCATTTTTATCATGCAATATGAATAAAGTGTTATCTATTGCACCCCTTTTAAAACCATTTTTCAGAAGATGTTTAGTAAGAGTATCATACCAGGCTCTAGGTGCTTGTCCCAGACCATATAAAGCTTTATTCAGTCTGTACACCCAATGAGGTCTTTCTTCATTTATGAACCCTGGTGGTTGATGCACATACACAACTTCTTCCAATTCACCATTTAAGAATGCACTTTTAACATCCATCTGATAGACTTTGAACTCATGATGAGCTGCAAAAGCTAAGAAAATTCTGATAGCTTCTAGTCTAGTAACTGGTGCAAAAGTTTCATCAAAGTCTACTCCTTCTTCTTGTGAGTAACCCTTTGCAACAAGTCTTGCCTTATTTCGAATCACGTGACCATCTTCGTCCATCTTGTTTCTGAAGACCCATCTTGTCCCAATTGGTTCTTTCTTTAGATTACTTGGACAAGGAACAAGTTCCCAAACATCGTTCCTCTTAAACTGATTGAGCTCATCTTGCATGGCTTCAACCCAGCTAGGGTCTTTCATAGCCTCGTCAATCTTCTTTGGTTCTATTAGAGATAAGAAGCTGACATTTAAGCATTGATCGCTTGTGGCTCTTCTGGTCTGAACCCCACTAGTGGAATCCCCAATGATTTGCTCGATTGGATGTGCTTTTGTCCACTTAGTGTAATGACCAGGATGAATAATGATATCAGTGCAAGAACTCCTCCGAGATACTTCAGGAGGTGCTTCAGTAAAGACTACCTCAGTCTCATCATCTTCCTCCTGCAGATCATGATTTGCATCATGAAACTGTTCAGATTTGGGTACTTCAGTTGAGCCTGATATCTGAGGTGAAGCAAGTTCCCAAACATCGTTCCTCTTAAACTGATTGAGCTCATCTTGCATGGCTTCAACCCAGCTAGGGTCTTTCATAGCCTCGTCAATCTTCTTTGGTTCTATTAGAGATAAGAAGCTGACATTTAAGCATTGATCGCTTGTGGCTCTTCTGGTCTGAACCCCACTAGTGGAATCCCCAATGATTTGCTCGATAGGATGTGCTTTAGTCCACTTAGTGTACTGACCAGGATGAATAATGATATCAGTGCAAGAACTCCTCCGAGATACTTCAGGAGGTGCTTCAGTAAAGACTACCTCAGTCTCATCATCTTCCTCCTGCAGATCATGATTTGCATCATGAAACTGTTCAGATTTGGGTACTTCAGTTGAGCCTGATATCTGAGGTGAAGCAGCATGTACATCTGATCCAATAGTCAGTTCAAAAGGTAGTTTAAAACTGACTGGAGGATAAAATGGAATGTTTCTAGACTTGATTATTCTTGGTTCTGAACTGAACTGTTCAGAAGCAGGTTTAGGTGACTGATCAGATTCAGCAATAGGATCAGAATCACCGAAACTTATTGGACTTTCTGAGGGTGGTACAGGAATGGAATTCTTAAAGATTGCAGAATTAGATTCATCAAAGGTAACATGAATTGACTCATCAACCTTTTCAAGTCTCTTGTTAAAGACTCTAAAGGCCTTGCGATTTGATGAATATCCTAGGAAGTACCCTTCATCAGCTTTTGCATCAAATTTTCCAAGCTGACTGGAATCATTCAGAATGTATACTGGACATCCAAATACATGGAAATATCCAATATTAGGCTTTCTATTTCTGAGTACTTCATAGGCTGTCTTCTTATGTCTTTTGACATAGACAGATCTGTTCTGAGTGTAGCAAGCAGTTGCAACAGCTTCAGCCCAAAAATTCTTGGGAAGACCAGATTCATTTAGCATACTTCTAGCAGCTTCAATTAGCGTACGATTCTTTCTTTCTACAACACCATTCTGCTCTGGTGTGTGGGCTGAGGAGAAGTTCTGAGATATGCCAGTTTCAGTGCAGAAGGACTCCAGAGTAGCATTTCTGAATTCAGTGTCATTGTCACTTCTGAGCTGACAAACTTTTCACTTATGCTTGAGTTCAATTTGTTTGATCAGAGCAATGATTTCAGCAGCAGCTTCACTCTTAGATCTGAGGAAAATTACCCAGCAATATCTTGAATATTCATCAACAACAACAAGGGTATATTTCTTTCCTGCTCTTGTCTGAACATTCACTGGTCCAAATAGGTCCATGTGAAGCATGTGAAGAGGTTCAGTTATACTAAAACTTTGTTTTGTCTTGAATGAAGCTCTTTTCTGCTTACCCATTTCACAACCTGGACAAGGCTTATCTTTACTGAAAGACATTGAGGGTATCCCATCAACAAGTTGTTTTCTTGACAACTTATTAATATTCTTGAAGTTCAGATGGGATAATCTCTTGTGCCACAACCAGTTTGTGTCTTCATCTGCCTTTGTGTAGAAACATTGTTCAGTGGGTGAACTATTCATATCAATGATATAAATGTTTCCTTTTCTTGGTGCAATCAAAACTACCTTTCCATCCCTGTTGAATATGGTGCCTTGTGAAATATCAAATAATACCTTGAAGCCATCATCACACAGTTGACTG
Source organism: Erigeron breviscapus (assembly GCA_034093135.1). Taxonomy (NCBI): domain Eukaryota; kingdom Viridiplantae; phylum Streptophyta; class Magnoliopsida; order Asterales; family Asteraceae; genus Erigeron; species Erigeron breviscapus. Next base: position 19,211,182 of record CM067173.1, read on the forward strand.
ACACTGATCAGGTTATATTTCAAACCGTTCACATATGCAACACGTGTGAATTTGACTTGTCCATTATTCACAATGCCATATCCCTCAGTTTTTCCATTTTCATCATTTCCAAATGTTATTGAGGGCCCCTCTTGCACCCTGTATTCCTCCAGCAGGGTCTGATAACCAGTCATGGTTCTGCCAGCAGCGATGTCAAGATACCATATATTCTTCTTTCGGTCTCCCTGCACAAACACAAAGATTAGTTCTTTTTGGGAACCCATCTCGTGATGGGTTCACTAGACTCTCCCTTAGCAGTCTCAGATTTCTTTGGTTTATAAGGAACTGAAGGATCGAAGGGGATCTCAGTCATAATCTTAGATGACACAAAAATAGTTGGTTTGATGGGGGTTTCAACCTTTTTCTTCTCAGATTTTTGCTTGATTGGTTTGGAAAAAGGTTTTGCATTTTGCTTAGGTTGAAGAGGAGTGGTTTCAACATTTTTTAAACGTGCATTACAACTCTGCACTTGTCTAGCCAATAACTGAAATTGACTCTCTAACCTCAACAAAACTGATTCTTCATTAGACACCTGAGCCTTACCTGAATCTGAGGTAGAAGGCTCAGTGGTGGAGATATTTTTCTTCTTCTTTTGGCCTTTTGGAACCTTAGATGAAGTCTGAGGGGATGGCTTTTTGGTTTTAGCCTTCTTTTCTGAAACAGTTGTCTGAGCTGTTTCAGATTTACCCTCAGATTGTTCCTGGGCCTTATCAGTCACAGTTTTCTGTTTGCCAACTCTAGGAAAAATTATTTCAGGTTTCATTTCCTTTGGAAGTGCATCTAAATCAGTGATTATAGATGCCAAATGAAGATCACCAGATTCATATGCTGTTCTTTGAGTTGCTAAAGTATTTTTAATTGCAGCATCTGGTTTTGGTGCATTCATCCAAGATTTAATTATTCTTTGTTCTTTTCCAAGGATGGTTTTTAATTCTTCTTTTTCCAACTCTGAAGTGGCAACCATAGACTGATAACTTTTTAAAGCCAACTGAACATCTTTCAGCTCTTTTAGCCTAGCCTGACTGGCGTTCAGTTCAGAAGAATTACTTTCAAACATTTTTAGGCTTTCTGAACGCACAGTTTCGACAAATGAAATGTTAGCCTCTAAAAGAACCAAAAGGTCCAGTTTTTGTTCCTCGTTACTTTCAAAACCAAAGTCACTAACCTTTTTCATGACTATGTCCACCCATCGACCAGATTCAACATCAGACTTGACCAAATGACCTTGATCTTCACGTGCCATGAAACACATATCCCTAACTTCTTCCTCATCATCAGATGATTCATCAGATTCTTCCCATTTTTCAGTCTTGGCAATCATACAACTATTATTGCTTGAGTTGTTTTGAGCCATGAGAGCTATTTAGGCTTTCAGCTTCTTGTACTTAGCCTTATAGCTGTCATCAGGTTTCTGAAAAATAAAATGATTAGGTGCAGATTGTGATGATGAAGGCTGACTAGATCTGCATTCCTTCATGAAATGTCCTTTCTTGCCACACTTAAAGCATTCAAGATTAGACTTATCAATAGAAGCGCTGGAAGCAAATGGTTTGCCAGATCGATTAGATTTGGCCTTAAAACGATTGAACGTTTTAGCCAGCATGGCAACCATATCATCATTGTCATCCTCATCACAACTATGAGTTACATTACCAGAAATACCAGTTTTTAACATTTCAGAGACCATCTTCTTCATCGAGTCAGAATGATCACTCTCAGAAGATAGTAGAGCAGTCCCATGTGGTTCAAAATTATGAACCATGACTGAACTGGTAGAAGCATGATTTTTGGCATCTTGCTCAGCCACAACTCTCTCAGCCTTGTTCTCTTCAGTGTACCTTAAGGCTCCATACAGGGAGGCTAGAGTGTGACTGTGCAAGGTTTTTCCTTATCTCAAAACCAAGATCAAGTTTTCCCATTTAGAAGGTAAGATGTCACAAAACTTTTCCAACAAAATTTCTTTATCTTTAGTTACACCCAGGGCTTTCAATTGATTTATCAGATTAGTGAATTTGATGTATGTTTGTGTTAAAGTTTCACCAGGGATAGCAAAAAAAGACTCATATCTTTTATTCAAAGCAACTTTTCTTGTGACAATTGTCTCATTGGTGCCTTCAAATTGTGTCATGAGTTCCTCCCACATTAATTTTGAATTTTCAAGTAAAACAAGGGTGGGCATAAGAGTTTCAGGAACAGCATACAAGATCATATTTTGCAGCTTGGTATCAAGGTCTACCAGCCTATGATCTTCTTCAGACCAATGATCTTTCTCCTTGGGTGAAACCCTAGGAGTCCCATCGGCATTTCTAACAACAGTGAAGGCATTTAAGGGGACAAAGGGTCCTTTTTTGAGAATATCGGACAAATGTCTTTCAACACCAGCAATATATTTTAGCATGCATGTTTTCCATGTTTGAAAGTTTTCACTGTTCCCATCAAACTTGGGAACAGGATTATTTGGAAAGTGTACATGCACATTATGCGATGGTATATTGTTGTTGATGATAGGAGGTGGAGTAGTGTTAGCATTTGCATTAGGGTCAGGGCCTGTATTGAACATTTGGTCAACCATCTTTGCAGATCAAAGGTTAATGAATTGATATAATTCAACCTTGCTGCTCTGATACCAATTTTGAGTCCCAAATATAGATGATTAAACCCGACTGGCAAGTAGTTCTAACTGGAAGATGACCAGTTCAGAATACGATCCAGATATGGATGAACAATACGATTAAGATACTGAAAGTAAATGCAAGAAACAATAAGGGCTGAAACTATATAAATAATATGTATAGATCAAGTATGTAGCATTAAGACACAATGTATTTTTCAAGGTATTTGATTTATTGATATATAAACAAATACAAAGGTTGTTGCGGAACAAAGATAAACACCCAAGTGTAAATATCTAAACAACCTAGAAATACAAGTAATCTAATAACTTGGAAATACTCGTAAGGATTACTTAGAGTATATCTCACAAGTTGCAATGCAAAGGTTTCAAGCCATTTGCAAGTTGTGAGAAGACTTATATTTATAGACCAAGTCCATGATGACGTGGACCAGATCGTACAAATATGGTTGGGAGTATTTAAGGAATTAAAGCTAATTCCTTACATGTGTACTTTTAAGGTTTAGGTATATAAGTCGTTGATGTGACTTATCAAACCTTATTCCCAACCTTTACTTTACCTTGTACTTTAATTAATAGTTAAATCTATTAACCGGGTAAAGATATGTAAAGTAAAAGGTCTTCCTCGTAATCAGTGTAAAAGTGTGTAAGTACTTTTACACTGAGATGCTTCAGTCTTCGATCAGGTAGAATCAGTTTATGAGCTCCACATCTAAACTGATTCTCATTCTTCAGACTTCAGTCTTTGACTTCATTCTGAACGGTATTCTGATACATTAATCTGAACTGAAGTGAAGCTTCAGTGAATTAATTCTGAGCGACCTCAGAATTTTATACAAGTATTCTTCACTCAGCTTCAGCTATTTCTGAACAAATTATACTTGGTCGATTTTCGACCTAACAGTTTATAAGGAGGAGTGTTAGTGGAATAATATTCCCTTATAAGGTGTCACACCTTGAGTTAGCCATATGGGTGCGAAGCACCCAACGCGCCCGCGCCCGGGCACGGGACGGGGCGAGGGCGATGAGGCGTAATGTGGGTTTTAGTGGCGCACTTTGCACTTATCTCGAATAGCCGTGAGCCGATTAAGATCCGCCATTAGTTTTGGCTAAAATTGGTCCGGCTCAGTCATGGGTCTACTGAAGCCACTGATCGGCTCAGTTTGAGCCATGTACTGAAGCCACTGATCTGCTCAGTTTGAGCCGTATACTGAAGCCACCGATCGGCTCAGTTTGAGCCATGTACTGAAGCCACTGATCTGCTCAGTTTGAGCCGTGTACTGAAGCCACCGATCGGCTTAGTCCGAGCTGTTGACTGATCAGTTGACTAGGCTGCATGGTGTGACACATGTGTTGTTGAGGAGGTGACACTTGTTGTTGTAGATGACATGTGTTGCTTTGCATGTCAAAATGCAGATTTCTCATGCATTTAAAATAGAACAATCTCCATAACAACATAGGGGGGAAAAAATGAAAAAGATCACTCCAAAACACACACAACAAAAACTAGAAGGTATGATGGATCATCAGCTTGTGTTTCGACATTCTTCATCCATCTCGTTAATGTATGATTTCCGGGTGCTATGATAACTCCGGCAGTACTAACTGCTTCGGCTGTTGTACCCTGGGAGACAGACGGGTTCACTTGGGTGTGCCCGAAATCTGTTTTAAGGGCCCTTGGTTAAACCATATCCTCAGCCAGAGTGCCCTTTCTTTTCTTTGATTTACGGTTTTTCTTATATTTATATATGAGTTTTGTAATAGTTAATTTATTCCTTGCATGTTAATTATTATGTATTTATTCATATTGTAATTTTTTTATATTTTGAATAAATATTTTATAAATTGTGAACGGAGTTCCTACAAAAGTTTCGATCATTATTTTTTGCAAAACGAACTTCCAATAAATGCTAAACAACCTCCATTGCTCTCAAAAAATGACCTCATTTGAATTTTTTCCTCAATTGCAAAAGGTTTCCTCTTTTTTTTTTATATCTATTTATATATTTTTAGGTTGTTACAAACTTACAATTTATCATAAAGTTTCAATACTTATATTGAGTAATGATTGACAGGTTTTCAATTTATAAGGGGTGTGGTATTTTGTTGTATAAGGTGATAAATGAGGATATCATACTATTATTGTTATTTTATTATTGATATTGATTTTCATTTTGATATATTAACGTGAAACGATAGGTTGTTTCACAGGTACACTTTTTTTTAACAGTCTGTCGGTATTCGACATCAGGGGACACCTTACCGTATAGTGGTGAAACCCTGCACGTACTCTAGACTACAAAATGTAGACCATAAATCGTTACAGGTGATTCAAGGAAAAAACATCTAGGACATGTCACTCTAGAAAGTCGAACCCATGACCTGAAGTAAAACCAGGGATGACTCCAGCCAGTTGATCTAACCTTCATTGTTCACGGGTACACTTCTACTATTATTGATTGTCTGCTTGAGTTACATTATTATTATTATTATTATTATTAATTATTATTATTATTTATTATTATTATTATTATTATTTTATTATTATTAGAGAAAATTACGTCAGTAGCCAATTTTTGTTTCGATTATACCAAATTAGCCAAGTTTTTTTGGATTTTCACAAAATAGCCAACAAAATCGCAATAAACTGAGAAAATCGCAATGAGATCTTCAAAATCGCAATGAGAACATCAAAATCGCAATAAGATTTGCAGAATCGCAATGAGATTCTGAGAATCGCAATGCGATTCTGATAATCTCTATGCGATTCTGATAATCTCGTAGAGATTCTGCAGAAGAATCTCTAGAGATCCTGCAGAATCTCTACGAGATCCTTCTGCAGAATCTCTACGAGATCCTTCTGCAGAATCTCTACGAGATTATCAGAATCGCAAAGAGATTCTCAGAATCGCATTGCGATTTTGCAGAACCTCATTCCGATTTTGAAGTTCTCATTGCGATTTTGAAGATTTCATTGCGATTTTGTCAGTTTATTGGGATTTTATTGGCTATTTTGTGAAAATCCAAAAATTTTTGGCTAATTTGATATAATCGCAATAAAATTTGGCTAATCACGTAATTTTCTCTTATTATTACTGGGGGAGAACACTTTTTTGGTTTACATATATTTAAGCTTATCATAAAAATATAAATTTGACACGGATCTAAATTTACCTTTTGTTAAATAAAAGTATCACTTGTTGTTTATTACTAAATTCAGTGGTTGATAATTATAAATATTTTTATTTTATATTTATAAAGAAAACATGTTTTAGATGGTCGTAGGGATCTAAATCAATCTGTTCAACCATTTTTTTTGAACGGCATTCTATTCTACTCCTACTACTAAATTACACGTATGTCTGAAAACCAGGACTCTCGAAAAACCCCTATTAATCCACCCCACAAATGTGGGAAGTGGGACTCGAACCCAGGTGGATTCTCCCAAGGTCAAAGACCTTACCAATGGGCCACCAACCCCATTGGCACAATCTTTTCAACCATACATTCTCCAAACTGAGCGTTCTATACTCTGATGACCATTAAACATATCCTATGTTTTCTCATCCAAACCTTATTTATATCTATCGAATTTGCAACACCTTTAAAAAGACTCCTTGAAAGGTTCCATTTAAAATTAATCATTAGAAATTGTACACTACACAAACTCAAATTTTTTAGAAAGTACATTATATAAGTAGTGTAAGTATAATGATGTATTTGTTAAAAAAAAGTACGTTGCAAAACATGAGCATTTCAGCAAAGTACATTAATAAGATGACTAATAAATAAGTATCCTGGTACATTTGTTTAAAAAAGAAATGCATTATACAAAATAATTTTTTTTAAAAATCACGTTACATAATGGCTACATTAACCTCATCAGGGTTAGACTATCACCCGTGAACATATTATTCGCCAATTTGAGTCCATTTGTTTGTGAGTTTGTCAAACAAATTTGCTCACAAACAAGTTGAAGATAAATAGTTTGTAGGCTACTTTAGTTTTTTATGATTGAATATGGGGAAAGGATTCCCTAAAGTTCTTTCAACTTGACTAGTTAAGTTGGGAAGATCTTGACCCTTGGATTGATGAAAATCAAGGGTCAAGATTTAAAACTTATCTTTAAATCTTGACCCTTGATTTTTATCCAAGGGTCTAGATCTTCCCAACTTGACTAGTCAAGTTGGGAGAACTTTAGGGAATCCCCTTCCTTGAATATGTGTGTGTGTATATGTATATCTCTACTATTTTATAAAAACTATCACATTCTCTAACCTAACACTTTTTAACACTCCCTCTTATAAAAATATTCTCATACGAAATGATCATTCTACCCTTAATAAATTATTAATTCTCTCTCTCTTTTATTCATTAATTTAAACATCTCCACTTCAACTACCCATAATACCCTTAATGAAATAATTTACAGCATATACCTATCAACTCCTAAAAAAACTACACTACCCTTTTTACATTAATTATTTTTACAATAATAACCACACCGCCACCACCCATCACGCCACCACCACTACCAACCACCGTCGCCACCACCACACCGCCGCCACCACCACATCGCCGCCACCGCCGCCGCATTGCACGGGTAAAATGCTAGTTTAATATAATGTTTTTCTAATTTTATATGGATGACGATGTTGCATGAGCAAACTGAGTTTCAGTATGGTGGGTTGAAGACAATATGAGTTTAGCATGTACACTTTACTCACGTGTTGTTGAGATGACCAATTTGCTTGGATGTTTTTGTACAAGGGTGAGAATAGAGCAGAACTGTTCTAGAGCTACTTAAGCTCGAGCTCGTTTAGGCAGAGTTCGAGGTTAACTGTTCGAGCTCAAGCCGGGCTTTTTTTATTATTTTTTATTTTTTTCAAACAGTGAGTTAGTAACATTCGAGACACCACAGTGATATCCAAATGGGCAGTATGCGGAACTCGGACCACACTTGCCTGAGATGAAACCTAGACTCTCGAAAATCTCCCCTAATAATCCACTTCTACAAATGTAAGAAGTGAACTCGAGTATTTAACAAGTGAGATTAGAATAATTCTTTTTTGGCTCGCCTCGTTTGAAATATCATTTAACTATTTAACTTGTGAGTCGAGCGTGAGCTGCACGAGCTTTCGTTATATGTAACACACCGTTTAACTGAGTTTTATGAGTTTTTTAACTACAAGATTAATTTATACATGTTCATAAATGAGATTATCTTAGCTCGAGTTCTAGTAATTAGACGTTTATTGAATCCAAGGTGTTGCATAAAAATTTTAAAATTTGATAAACAAATATCGAGTTCAAGCTCGAACGATAATAAATCGGTTCGAACTCGAGCTCGAGCAATTAAAAATACAATACTGAAATATCTAAAGCCCGACTCAGCTTTTTGTCCACCATAACAAAACTTTTGTATATGTCGAAGATCGCTTAAGATTTAAAAAATATAAGAAAAAATAAAAAGGAATATTGTATATCTCATGTCATCATCAAAAACCCTTGTTAAATCCTGCCCTCTTTAGGCATAATCAAAGCCCTCACACATCATCATCAAAATACACAAAACAACAATGGCTCTCCGGTTAATCGGAAGGCTGGCAAGAAAACCAACAACATCCATTTCCTCTTTTTGTCGTCCTATGACCCTTTTTCAACATCATCAACAACAACAATCTAGACATTTCATCTCAGATATGCGGAAATCGGCTTTCGAAGATCGTATTCGTAGACTTATTCGCAATGATATCCAATATGAACTCGACCGATCCCCTCTTACCCAGGTTTCCAATTTCCCTCTTTTCCATTTTCACTATATATGAATTTTCTTATATCTATATATATAATTATATGTATATATAAATGTGTTAAGTATACTTAATTGCTATTCTGTATGGACTTTTGCAAACCATAATTACCTTTGTGGACATCTGTATATATATGTGTGTATATATATATATATTATATATATTATATACGTATATATATATCTACTAATATATTTATTGAGTTAGCCCTTGTATTTTACTAGGAAAGTTTACCCTGCTCTGCTGCATATAGCATATTAAAACTGAAGCATCAATTATATGACACTACAAAAGAAGCAAAGTGAAAAAGTTTATATAACACAAAAAGATTGCTATTGATTTTAGTTGGGAAAAAAATAATAATTATTGGAAGGGTGAGACGAAAGGGGGTGCAGTGGCGGAACTAGGAATTTTGGTTACAGGTAGCATAAAAGTAATTACGAGTCTGTTCATTTACGGCTTGCTTCGTTTTGCACTTTATTAGACTTTTATAAATAACCTTTGTAACTTAGAGTAACACGTTGAACTTGAAGGGTAGCTTTTGTTTAATAAGTGCAAGAACTAAAACCAAAAAGATCACAAAGCTCAAAGAAACATAAATGGAATTTCTCTATCCAGGTGATGAAAAAATTACATTAGCAATAGTATATATTATTTGTGCTTATTTTTTAATTAATCGATTATGATAATTGACTGATCTTGTTATTTTATTTGCATGATGCCTTCCAGTTTTAATTGGACGGGTAGCACAAAATCATCGGACTGGTAGCATTAATTAAAAACGAGAACCTTTTTTAATTTTATTGCACTTCATGGATCAGATTGAGGGGTAACTTAGCTACCCCTAGCTCTCACGTGGTTCCGCCTAGGACTGGCAATCTCAACCCGTAAGGGAAAAATTGGGTCCTTTTGGGTAAATTTGTAAAGCTCACGGGTGGAGCGGGTAAAGTTAAAATAATTGAAACGGGTTCGATCGGGTAGCTTCCACATATCTGGTAAAAGTAGGAGCGAGTTGAGCGGGTCATTCTTGCCTTACATATACACCTGTGATATTTGATCTTCTGCTTGCTTAATCTGTTTGTTCTCCAGCTTTTATACTTTTACCACTTCCATGACTTGTTTCATGTGTTTGAAAGCGAAGCAAGCCTCACCAATAATATATTTTCTTGCACAACTAGTTTATGGATGCTCTTCATTTCCAAACAGCCTGTTCATTTCTTGCCAAATGTAGTAGATTGTTGTTGCGAATGTTAAATGGTATACAATGCCTGACACCAAGGACGGAGGTAGCATGGGGGCAGTGGGGTCAGCTGCCCCCACTCCAATTTTAGTACAATGTAATTTTTTAAAATTTAAATGGTATATTTGTAAAAAAAATTTAAAAGTAAGAAAAAATAAGTAGGAAATAAATACAAATGTTACCTTCGTTATCATAAGCTTATTATTTAGAAGTCATTGGTCATCGATACATTAATTTTGAGATAGATTTCTTCATTTGGTGAATAAAAAACTTGAGTTGTTTTGATTTTTAATAGAAAGAATGAAGAAAGGTTTAAGAAAAAGCTTTTTCTATTTGGGTATGTAATGTGTAATACATTAATAGTGTAGCTGTTTGTGGAAAAATTATTTCTTTTAAATTATGATATATATTAAAAATTATATTATATTATATTATATATATTTATCACAAACAACTAATTATGATAATCATAATAGTTATGTAGGAAAGATATATATACAAGCTAATTATTTCCTAAAAAGTATATTTGTGGGGTTTCTTGCATTATGATTGAATATGTTTTCATTTGATAAGAACTTGTCTGACACGTGTGGTCTTTATTTATTAAAAAGAACCGGTATTTTTAATACGAGTGTTATACCTGGTGTGGGGAACAAATTCTTTTGAGGATCCATTTTCTATTCTCGAGCTAGGGCCCATTGTTTTTACATTCTCGGATACGACTCTAAGTATGACAAACAACTTTAAAAATTGCCCCCTCGTAAAAAAATTCTTGGCTCCGTCTCTGCCTGACACCGAGTTCCCTCTTTGTCTTGGCTCCTTGTATTTGACCATGCTTTCCTAACGATCAGGGCAGCATCAGGCTTTGCCTGCGACTTCGTGTCGGAGCAAACCTGTTTTTGGTAAGAACATATAATAGATGACTGAAAGTAGGTTGGTGGGAGTCCCCTTGGTTATCTCAATAACTATAGGTTGCATTCCATGGCTTTAATCTGTCACGTGTCTAAATCTTTTTGTTTATACAATGGTTAAACCAAACTAGTTTCCACCATGTCAGTTTCATACCTCTCGTTTTTAAAACCTGCCATAACTGTGTAATGGGAAAACACAGAATTCTCTTGTATGCCATTGAAATATATCCCTTACATCATGTTTCAAACGTAAATGTGGTATGCTTTGTATGATTTCAACATTTTCTAAATGATGTTTGTGGCCGCTCAAGGATATGTTATTTATGGTTAACTATCTCACTTAACCTTGTTGATAGAGAAAAGTCGTGAGCATATATTTTTCTTTTTCGTAATAAACCTGACAACTGTACCTCTCTTCTCCAATCGTCGAACCAAAGCGAGATGTCTCTCCCAATTCCTACCTTTTCTACCAAGTGGTCATGGATTTGTGTCTGCATGTTTATCAACTTTTTCGGTCCCCAGCTTGACATTCCACTTACCCAGACTATTGATGCCTAAGCCTCCTTGACTCTTAGGTAAGCAGACTACGTCCCATGATACTCTGGCTTTCCCTCTTTCGAAAGACCATGATACCATAAAGAGCCTCAAATTTGTTTTCCATGCACTTGCCTTTGTGTATCTTCAAAATATAGAAATGTTTCTTGTATACCTATTTTCTTTTATATTTACATCAACATTTACGCCTAAAACAAACAAAAATCGTCAGTTCTTTGAAGGCTTCTTGAATTGGGTGAACTGTTCTGAATTAGAACTTTAGGGTCTGGTCTATTATTTTTATTTATTATTTCTTTTTCTTTTTTACCTAAGGTCTGGTATATTGATTGGTGGATGTTTTTGTGTAGCTTATTCCCAAGTTCAAATCTTTTGTGATTGATGAGCGGCCTGGTGAGCAGTGGATCAGACTCAACAAGAAATTCGGAAACAATGAAGAGATAAAAGTAGAGGTAACCATGTTCCGAGTTTCTGATCCTCCTGCAAAACATGGAAGTGTGACCACGGATAACGATCTGGAGCTTTACATTTCAATGGTGGTTGACATCTTTAAGGATGATGATAATGGTATTTTGGAATTTGTTTGCAATGTATGGCCTGACAGCATAGAGATAGAGAAAGTGTTCATGCGTGACCAAGATGGAATGGCTGGTAAACCGTACTTGGGTCCTCCGTTTGGGTAAGTTGCAATCTTCTTTGTAACTATTGTACTTTTCACTTTCACTCTTGGGATACAAATTATACAGTTATGGACAATGGTGTTTGTGTTTGTTAATTATAACTATTCCTTATTTGCATGTGTAATATGACTAGATGAAAACGATTTCATATTTGTTTATCGTATTATATAAAATGGAATGAGCATTGGTATTTTATTCAGATGATCTGGTAAGTTTATTGTTTGTACTGCAGAATGGAAGAAAGTCAAATATGGTTAGGTTGTTTGTAGAGTTAGCAAAATGGACAGGTTGGGTAAGAAGTCATAATTTGTACACTGTTGTTTTTATATATAATAATTGATGTGGCCGTTCTGATTGCAAACTTTAGATTATTTCAATAATAGTCTTTATGCTCAACAAAAAAGATTGATGAGGTTTTATAAATAAAAAATGCAATGTGGATGATTTTGACACGAGTGATGATTGACCCAATTTTGTTTCTTTAACCCTTTTTAATCTTACCCTTTTTGACCTTCCAGAAGTCAAACATAAACTGTACTGGGTCGTTCATAATTGAATGGGTTGAAATCGGTATACTGCCACCTCTATCTGCTTTATATCATGGTCCAAACAGTCTTTTGTTCACCTATTATTTTGCTGGTTCATTGGGTTTATTGATGTGATTGTAAACATGGTTTTGATCTGCTCAATTTCAGTGATTTGGATGATGAGGTACAGACTTCACTGTATGATTTCCTAGAGAACAGGGGTATAAATGATGATCTAGCCCTCTTTTTGCATAAATGCATGCAACACAAAAGTAAGAACGAGTATATTCGTTGGATGGGAAGCGTTGAATCTTTTGTAGCACGGAAAAAGTAAGCCGAACACACATAGCTTTTGGCTGCTACTATAAGTTACTTCCCTTAAAGAGGTATTCGTTAAATATATCTGTTAGTGTCTAATTTTCATTCTGAAATTTGTGGTTGCTAATAGAAAGTCTGAATGATGATTGAATACTTGCATAAGTTAGCGTTTATCCTATTTTAGTTCTTGAATCTTCTATATCAGAGTTTCAAAATATAACGTTCACAACATCTGGTTTTGATCAGACAACTCTAATGCCTTTTCGGAATTTTACAGTTATCTAGCATGTTCCTTTCTATTTTTGGTTGTGAACTTAGGCCATTTGTTTTCTGGAACTGGACTATGCTCGAGTGAGGAACATTAATATCATTTGTAAGGTTAGCTAAGTGAAATGAAATGAAAGTAGGCTGGAAAGCTAAGATTGAGAAGAATGGTTTTTAATTATAAAGAAAACAAATGACAATATGAAAAATAACAACAGAAGAGACAAGCTCTTCGGGTACAAACTAATTGAGTAGACCATTGACCTTGCTAATCTTGTTGGCGTATGTGTGCATTTAACCTAATGACATGAACATCGAATCACAGAATAATTTTTCAAAGTTATGCTCTCGAATTGATAATCTTGTTGCAGTCCAAAGCTTTTGTGAGGAGATCTTCATGTTGACACTTTTCTAAAATGCCCGTCGACATCTTTCTTGTCCAGGTTCTAAAATGCCGGGTGACATCTTTTTGATCCATATATCTTCTATTAGAAAATGATGTCTAATGTATCTGGTTTGAGTGTACATGTTTTATAGGATTATTTTTGTAATGTCTTTTGCATTTTGAGTATAAACCTAAGTCAGATAAAAGTCGTCGGAGTTGTATACACAATTTCCAACAATGGCGCTTCAGTGCCACAAATATCGTTTCATCATCATATATATACGCTCTATTATTTAGATTATCAATTGTACAGTACATGGACTTTACCAAGGCCCAGTTTCTATTCTAGCTATATTTCTGTCCACGAACTTCCCATGCATTTTTTCTTAAGCTATGTTTGATAAATCAGAATGATGATTTAGTACCGAATGATTTAATAACTCTGAATAAATATTGTTCTGAATGATAAATATTGTTTGACAAAGGTTCTGAATGAACACTATGAATAATAAAAAATTACCATATTAACCTTCAATTGAATAACATAAATTATACAACTTAAAATACAATATTACAAGCATTATAAGATTCAACCTCATAATTTGCATACAACTCTCAACATCTTCAAAAATATGATACTCCGATATCATAACATCATCAATTTTGTTCGATATATCATCAACACCATCAATCCAGTCCGAATTATTATCAACATCTTCAATATATATCTCTCTCAATTCTAACGGCTTTTTTTTCTCCGATCTAAGATCTGAGATTGAAAATCTTTTATTCTTGAGATCGAGATGAGAACGTGAGATCGAGAGTTGAGATTGAGAACTGGTTTAGACCTCCAATCCGGTGGATCTAACCCTATTTTTTACTTTCGGGCCGGAGGTCCCTTCCACTTCGGTGGATCTGGAAGCAGCCTCCCTACCTTTGAGTAGGGGTAAGGTCTGTCTACATCATATCTCCCCCATAGCCCGGCTTATGCTGGGATTGGGTACCCTTGTTGTTGTTGTTGTATCTTCAATATATATTAACCCCAAAGCTTTTTTGCAAAATATTGATTATAGGAACCAATTGAAGGAAAAACTAGATATCTCCACAAAAACCCTTACACTAATAGCGATTTATTATATTAGTATTTTATAAATAAAAAAATATATAAGAATTATAACATTCACCATAGAAAAATATTAAAACCCAAAAGATTTATTAACAGAGTTCGGAGTTTCTTATCACCACCTAGTGATGATGTTGAAGAATTTCTATTATTTATTATGATTATAATAAAAGATCACATCCTTTTCTGTCTTCGCTACTAATTCCTTTCATTGCCATCATCAACCATCACCTGCTCTTTATTATTATTATTTTTATTATTTCAGAAATCAGAAACCTTGGCTACCAATTAGATATAGCTCCAGGATTTTCTTTCTTTATAGAGTTTTAAAAGGGATTATGTATTTATTATTTTGTTATTGTAATTAGGAAGAAAAATAAACTAATTTGTTACAAATAGGGGGTTAAATAAAGAAAAAAAGAACCGTGGAGATAAGAAGAGAAGAATCTTACCTTTCATGAAATCATGATGAACAAAATATCATCGACACCCAGATTGTGGTAGGGAGCAAAGTTAAAAGAAAAGAAAATGATATAAAGAAGGGCAATAGAGGAAAGTGTGGTTGCTGAATGGGTCAGGATGTGTTATAAGCATGAACCATTCAGTATAAATTAATTTTCGTTCAGCATCAGTTTGTCATTCAGATGGAGAAAACAAACACCCTGGTTGCTGACCGAATCAGCATTCAACGATTCCATTCAGTATGGATCAAACAGAGCCTTAATGTTATTGCAAAAGTTATAGGAGGGGACATATGTTTAGAATATCGGACCGTATACCATTGTACTAAATGTTTATGGAAAAAGAATCTGGGATGTATGTAACTTGTCAACTTTTACTATTGTATGTATGCACCAAAAATATTGAATGTTGTATGTAAGTATCTCGCTAAATTGAACATTTAATGTAAATTTTTTACCTTGACCAATCAAAAACTTCTACGTGGCAGCTCATATGGTTGCCACGTATACATTTTTACATTAAGTGTTTAATTTAGAGAGATACTTCCATCAAACGTTCAATATTTTTGGTGCATACATACAATAGTAAAAGTTGCCAAGTTACATACATCCCCAGATTCTTTTCCCAATGTTTATTGTTTAATAATCTTCTCTTTGTTCTCAACTTATTGCATGTTTGCTTAGATGACTACTACTGAAGGTGGGGATGGTTCTGGTCATGATGAAAACCCTCATAACACACCACCTGTTCAAAATGTTAATAACAACCCTCCTCCTCCTAATGCTCCTAACCATGTCCATGTTCACTACTCCAATACTCCTGTTCCCAAATTTGATGGAAACAGTGAGACCTTTGGAACATGGAAGGCCAGAATGCTCTTGCATTTTGGTGGGATAGAGAGGTATATGTTAAAAA
>CM067173.1:19228042-19262442 GCA_034093135.1 Erigeron breviscapus
TTGCACAAGTTCACCAAGAATATTGCAGGTTTGCAAAGTGTGAATTCTATCGAAGTTTATTCGAAGAAGTGATATTCTTGGTTGTGCAATGACTTGTATTTATAGGCAAAGTTAACATTGAATGTTAACTTTAGCCGTACAAATGTGGTTGGGAGCATTTAAGGAATAGCTTTTAATTCCTTAAAAAGCAGTGTAAAGTCGCATGTTAAAGTGACTTTACATAACCACCTTTATGTACCTTTTAATACTTAAATAATAAGATAAGGCTTATTATCCGGGTAAAGGTACATAAAGCATACAAGTCAATTCCTCGTAATCATTGTAAAGCTTTGTAAGGGCTTTCCACTGATGGTCTCCAGTTTGTAACTGACTAGAATGCCAACTGGGCTTCGCTCCCATTGTCATTCTCTATCTTCCATTTGTTGTCTTTGACTTCAACTGGAATGCTTCTTCAACTTGGTCAGTTCTCAACTGGAGGAAGTCTTCAGTTGCGTTAACTGTACGGTGCAACTGGACTTCAATATATTTCTTCGACAAATCATCTTGGTCACCAGTTTACTGGGTCACCAGATGCAACTGGTGACTGGTCAGTGTGAACTGGTGACTGGCCAGTTCCAGGTGAACTGGTCCTAACACCATTTGATAGACAGTGAAGCCTTTGTAGGCAGCGTGAGCAAGAAAAATATGAATAGCTTCAAGGCGAGCGACTGGAGCAAAGGTTTCATCATAATCAATGCCTTCAGCTTGAGTATAACCTTGAGCAACCAGTCTTGCCTTGTTTCGAATAACCACACCGGCTTCATCCATCTTATTCCTGTAAACCCATCTAGTGCCAATGGGTTCCTTATAGGGAGGAGGAACAAGAAACCAAACGTGATTTCTTTCAAATTGTGTCAATTCTTCTTGCATGGCTTCCACCCAAGAAGGATCAGCCATGGCTTCGCCAATATTGGCAGGCACAATTTGAGATAAGAAATTGACATAGAGACAAGTATTACTTGTTGCTGAGCGAGTTTGGACACCATTGTGTGGATTACCAATCACATGGTCAAGAGGGTGATCAGCAGTCCATTTGAGTGCTGGTGTATGGATAGAAGAAGAGTGAGAGACAGCGGATAAGGTGGAGGTAGGATCATTTGGTGCAAGAGAATAAGTGGAAAGATCAATGGTTAGAGAGGGTGCAGAGTTGCTGACAGGAGGGTCACTGAGAGCAGTGGGTACCTCTTGCTGAGAATTGTCATCCTCAGCGTCTCCTGAAACAGGACTCGCTGAAGCATCATGAAAGATGTCCTCAGCACTACCGTCAGCAACTTGAGGTTCATCTAACGGAGTGACGTTAATGGAAGTGGCATTAACTGTTCTAAGAAGAGGCTCAACTGGATCAATAGAGTAAATGTGTGCTGCCACATACTCATCATTAGTTGAGAAACTTGAAGTATCAGCAATAGGTGAGTCAGCAACGTCAGAATGTGTCGCTGACTCTACTGAAGGATCAGCAAGATCGCTGAGGATGCCTTCAGCAGATGTCTCACTTGAGAGATCTCCTAGAGCTGAACAGCTTTCATCAAAAGTAACATGAATTGACTCATCTACTTTTTGAGTGCGAGTATTGAAAACTCTGAAAGCTTTACTAATAGAAGAATATCCCAGAAAGTAGCCATCATCAGCTTTGGGATCAAACTTACCCAAATGATCCTTATCATTTAGGATGAACACTGGACATCCAAAAACATGGAAATATCCAATTTGGGGTTTCTTACCCTTAAGAATTTCATAGGCAGTCTTGTCATGTCGCTTGACAATAAGACACCTATTTTGAGTGTGGCAAGCAGTACTAACTGCTTCAGCCCAGAATTTACTAGGAAGGGAAGACTCACTAAGCATAGTTCGAGCAGCTTCAATGAGAGTTCTGTTTCTCCTTTCAGCTACTCCATTTTGTTCAGGAGTTCTAATAGAAGAGAAGTTTTGTCTAATCCCTTGATCAGCACAAAAACTTTCAAGAGTGTGGTTTCTGAACTCAGTGACATGATCGCTTCTGAGTTCTTTAACACGTATGCTGTTGAGGTTTTCCATCTTTTTAATGAAATTAATTATTTCCTCAGCAGCATCACTCTTAGAATGAAGAAATATTGTCCAAGTATATCGTGAATATTCATCCACTATGACTAAGGTGTATTTGCTACCCCTTAGGCTTTGGACATTCACTGGACCAAAAAGGTCCATGTGAAGTAGATGGAAGCAGCCATTGATAGAATTGGCTTGTTTAGTTTTGAAGGTGGCTCGGTGGCTTTTACCCTTCTCACAGGCACCACAGAGCCTGTCCTTCTCATAAGTGAGAGGAGGAAGGCCTCGAACAAGATTTTTCTTGGCTAGAGAATTGATTGTTTTGAAGTTCACATGCGACATACGCTTGTGCCACAACCAATTGATTTGAGAGGCAGCTTTTGAAAAGAAGCAGGTCTCACTGTCAGTTTTGACAGGAGTGAAATCTACCAAGTAGATATCTCTCTTTCTAGGAGCGACCAAAACTACTTCTTTATTTACATTAATTACTGTGCCTTGATGCTTATCAAGGATAACCTTGTAGTCAGCATCGCACAGTTGACTGATGCTGATCAGATTGTGTTTCAAGCCGTTCACGTAAGCGACCTTAGTGAACTTGATTAGCCATTAGAGAGAGACCCATATCCTTCAGTTTGGCCAGTAGAGTTGTCACCAAACACAACTGTGGGACCATCAGTCGCCACAAAGTTATCCAGCAGGTCCTTGGATCCAGTCATGTGTTTTGAACAGCCACTGTCCAAATACCACACTTCTTTTCCTAGCGAGGCCTGCATGGATAACAATAGAAGGATTTAGGCAGAATCGAGATTTTCTCCACTGATGGTATCATCAGTGGAGAGAGGAAGATGAGCATAATTATCATCATCAGTAGAGAGGGAAAGAGGGGCTCTAGGATCAGCGTTCTCATCAACTGGAAAATTTTCAACGAGTTGATGAGCAGGAAGCATGTCACGAGTAACCTCATGTGTGAAGAATTGATCTTCAGAGGTATAAGTGACAGTGTTTCCAGTGTCTAGAACAAACATGTTGCTGACCTGATTATCATTCCCATATTCAACCAGAACTCTGTCGAAACCATTTGAAATGATCTCTTGAGAGTGGGGAATGGAAATTCGCTGAGAGGCAATGAATTCAGCAATGTTGTCCTGATTAAGAACAACTGCTTCACTCGAGCTGACATTTGACTCAGCTGGAGGAGTTTGCTCAGCGATTACAGAGGAGGGATGAGCAGCAGAAGCTGAGGGTAGATTTGGCTGAATGACTACTTCAGGAGGATTCCTGGAGTCTTTGTCATTGCAGTCAGTAGCAATGTGTCCTCTTTCACCACATAGATAACATTTTCTTCCAGCATTCTGACTTTGAATCAGAAATTCCTTGAGTTGTGAGGACAAGTCGTTGACACGCTTACTTAACTCACATATCTCATGATTGGAGGAAGAGGTTGATGCTACTGAAGGGGTCTTTTTCTTCCTAGACTTAAGAGGAAGAGTCTTGGGAACAGGGCCAAGAATGGACTTGCCCTTAGATTGAGCATTTGAAGAGGAAGGGCCATGATTATTCTGAACAACTCGCTGACCTCCTTGCTGAGGAGGTCTGACTTGCTGAACAGGTCTGAGTTGCTGAGAACCATGATGAATTTGAGCAACTTGCTGACCTCCTTGCTGAGGAGGTCTAACCTGCTGAACAGGTCTTGTTTGCTGAGGGACAAAAGTTCCCTTTGGGACATAGACAGAATTAGGTTGCTGATAACGAGCATCAGCAAACCTAGCTCGTCTATTCATCAGGCGATCATGCATAACAGACTTTCTGCCAGCATGAGAAGTATTAGAAGAAGACGAAGGCTGAGACGCAGGGCGTTCAGAGACTGCTGAGGGAACAGAATTCTCAGCGGGTTGACTAACAGACACAGCTCGCTGAGGAGTGCTGTAGTCATATGGAATAGCGACCTTGCTTCTTCTAAAAGGTTCAACACTGAAACCACCATTGGGCTTAACAGTCAAGAGCTGAGGAGCAAGGGGCTTGAAACCATCACTTGAAGGATTTCCTTCAAATGTTTGGGAGGAGGAATATTGAACTCTGCCTTCATTAGGCATCATATCAATGATAGGATGATTAGGGAAGACAGTTTTAGCAAAGCTAGCTGCTGAGCTAGTTTCAGCTTGCGAGGAAGAAGAAGTGCTGGGAGAGGGAGACTCATCATTCAGTTCAGAGTGATAGTCATTTCCTTTGATAAAGTAATTTTTCAGCATTTCCTCAGGAGATGCCTCAGCACTTGGAGGAATCCTCTCTTCAGGAGCAGGACCGTCGCTGAACATATTAGTTATGACAGTGGCAGTTTCATAATCACCACCAATGATGGCTTTAATTTGAGCGGGCACCTGTTTACTGAAGATTTGGTCATGGAGCCTGGAGGCTTTAGACCAAGAGGTGACAATCTTCTCAAGGTCAGCGACCTGATTTTTTAGCTTCTCATTGGTTACAGAAATAGTTTGGTTAAGAAGCTTTTGAGACTCAAGCTCAACATGGACATTTCTTAAGTCCTTGAGCTTGTCAGTTTTATCACTTAGCTCAGCACTAACTGAGTTAAGCTTAGACTGAAGGTCAGCACGAATTGACTCAACGTATTGAATGTCACAAGTAAGAGATTCAAGAATTTTTGGTTTGTCCTCTTCAGAGGCAGAGGAAAAAGTGCATACCTTCTTGATTGTGACATTTACCCACTGACTGGAGCACACTTGATCCTTTGTCAGCGCCTGATCATCAGCGAGTGCCATGAAGCAGATGGCATCTATGAAGTCCTCGCTGTCAGAAACGTCAGATTCAGCCCAGTCATGTTCTTCAGCAACAAGACCTTTGGCAGGGGCTTTGGCTTCTTCTACATCAGCCATTTTTGCACGAAGCTCATAATACTTCTTCTTGTATTCATCAGCAGGCTTGACTGAAGAAGAGGGCCTCACTGACGAAGAAGAGGGCTTCGCTGCCTGCAAGGAAGAAACAAAAACTTTGCATTCCTTTTGGTAATGGCCTCTTCGACCACATCTCCAACATTCTTCCTGCGATTTGTCTACCACTGGTCTTTGGGAAGCAGTCGACCTACGACTGTTCCATTTCTTGGAATATCTTTTACCAGTGATAAGAGCAAATTGCATGAAATCCGAGAACATTTCTTGTTCTCTCCTCGAAATCGAGGTCATTGACAAGGTCCTGGATATGAGATGGGGTAGAATTGCTGTTGTTAACATGAATAGTGCTAACTTCAGCAGAGACCAAAGCAAGAGGGTCATGAGCATGAGGGACAGAAGATAGAGAAGAGGAAGAAGAAGAGCCAGCATGTCTTTTGGAATCAGCTTCAGCTCTCAAGTTTTGAGCGAGGGCTCTCTCTTCAAATTGAAGAGTGCCATAAAGTGATTCCAAGTCATGCTGTTTCAACTGTTTGGTGGTCCTTAAGATTTGTCTTAGACCTTGCCACTTAATGGGCAAGCTGTCGATGAACTTGTGGCATACTTCAAGCATATCATGCTCTATGCCAGCGTTCGTCATGTCATTCAGAAGACATTTAAAACGGTTATAAGTGCCATCCAGATTCTCATTAGGAAGAGAAAAGAATCCTTCATAGGCACGTTTCAAATCTATTTTCTTGGTAGCAAGAACATCTTCTGTACCATCAAATCTGATACAAAGATTATCCCACACCTTTTTTGCAGAAGAAAGTTTGATGACAGATTTCATAATATCATCGGGAAGGGTGTTGATAATAAGATTTCTTAACCGAGCATCCAGATTGACAAGCCTACGCTCATCATCTGTCCATTGTACTTCTGGTTTTATGAGCTCAGTGACAACCTCAGGAGCATCAGTGGTGGCTCCTGGTGTCCTGGTAACCAGAACCGATACATATGGCCCTCTGGTCAGAATAGTCATTAAGTAAGGTTCAACTCCTACTATGTGTAGGAGCATTCTCTCTTTCCAGGATCCGAAATCATGAGTTTCGAATCTTGGTGGGATAGAGACATACCCAAAGTCTCTGGTATTAACCAGAGTAGGAACCGAAGCCATGTAAAGAAAAGTTTTAAGAGAAAGAAAAGAAAAGATTTTAGATGCAGAAAATTAAAGTACAGAAAGAAAAGTAATCTTGCAAACGCTTTTCAGATCAGTTTCAGTGTATCGAAACACTGCTCTGATACCAACTGAAAGTCCCAAGTTTGCAACGATTAAGTAATTAAACAACTAATGTAAATTACACTAAGAACATAAGACAAGAAAGTAAAGAAGTTTAATCATAAGTAACATAGATTAAACAGTGAATACATGGTCGGTTTTACAAAGAAATAAAAGAGAAAAATATTGTTAAGTTTTTGACACACTAAAAACTTAACAATTATACAAAGAGAGAAAAACACACTAAGTGTAATATGGCACACACCAACACTTTGCGGCTAGGTCAAGTGATGCTTTATATAGGAGAGAAAAGACATCACATGACAACCCAATAGATGTTGACACATAAAGGTTGTCAACCGTCTATTGGCATGTAAGACTGGTCTTCAGGAATCTCTGGTTACCATCTTGTTTCTTTCCCAAAACGGTATGAAAGAGAAACACCTTAGTACCATTTTGGTACAAGGTCACATGTCTTCATTCTGATCTATCAACACGTGTCCTTGGGGACCAGCCTTCTTATCTTCATCTTCCCGCCCATATTTGACTTACAAAACATGACGGTGAGTCATTGAACTTATCCTTTAACTCGAAGATAATTGATGGTCGCTGAGAGCTCGCTGACGAAGTCACTCGCTGAGTCTTTCAGCGAATCCATGACTCAACAATCATAGTACCGGAATAGGTAATTGGTCAAAATAGATATGGGTTAGTGACTTAGAGTAATGGATCAAAAATAGAGTTGGGAATTTCGGAATACTTATTGTTTTAATGCTTATTGCAAAACTATTTTCCCAAAGTTCAACTCTTTCAACACACAGAACAAATATTTCTGCAAAGAAGATATGTTTTGCCCAAGGTCAATCTTTGTACCCAAATGTCAAATCTTACTAATGTTAGCATGCTACCACCCAATTAACATAGACATGAGCTCAAATTTATTTTGCTGAAAGACCCACTAAGATTATTAAGTATCTATACCCACTCATCACCTACAAGCCAATAGCAAGCATAGCGGTCAAATCTTTACCAATGCTACCTTCTTACAAATTGTCTAACTCAACCTAACTATTATAGCTACTACTACTGTAAAAAAAATCAAAACAAGCTTCACAATCATAGAGATGTATAAACTGAGTTTCATATTCAAACATAACTAGTATTACCAGATTCTTTCCCCACACCAATTTGACGTTACACAGATTATAACACGCCTCTGCTTACCAAAGCCTTAATAGCAAGAAAATCATAACCAAGGTAAGTGAGCCGGACCCCATCATCTGCAAAACAAAAAAAAAAATGGGAACAAGCTACTATTCAAATGGAAACCCCAAAAAAGTGATTTAAACTAGAATAGGCAAACTACTCACACTTCGAAGAATCATGATGCGGCAACTTGTGTTTAAGCAAATTCTTCAACACCTTGTAAGTCTCTGCATGCCTATATACATACCCACGAAACTAGCATTTGTTATTAGTTTTTCCATTTAAAAGAAACTCGATATATATAGTATAAGTAAAGTTGAACCTCAGTGAACCAATGTGTTCAATGAGCTCTGTAGGTACAATTTCGTGCTGAACATTTTTTATGTAAGCCACTGCTTTAAATAACATACAAAAGGTATAAAGCAATACAACATAGGGACACATAATATAATTACATTGTGCATTCCCATCTCGACAGCAGTGAGAATCTGAAAATAATCTTTGGACATATGACACCGAACATTTACATCAAGCTTCATTACTCCTCTTCTTCCGCACTTTCTTCTTCACTATATTATGCACATACAAAGCGTTAATTAATCACCCAATAAATACATTTTAATTCATTTATTGGGGTTACTAGTACTACCTTTTACAGCACACCGAGCTTTCTTTAGATTTTTGTTGCTATTTTCTTAGTCCAACGCTTTTCATGATCTAACTACTAAAATCTCTTGCATACATCATCGATAAGTCTTAAAAATTAGTTGGGTTTTAACTAAATGAATAATTCCCTTTCACATCTCTAATATGTTCACTAGAGTCAAGCCTTTTCCATTTTTCATATTGTGTAGATTAATATGTAGGAGTAAAAGCTATACACTACTAGAAAAACAGCTATTTATGACCCGCAATGCGCGTCATAAATGGCTCAGATGACGCGCAAATGCGCGTCAAGGAAGGAGGGGGTCATAAATTTTCATGACCCGCATTTGGGCGTCATCCGTCTATGACGCGCACTTATGACGCGCACTTATGACACGCATTTATGACCCTTTTTTATGACGTGCGTTTTTGCGCGTCATAACCTATTTTTTTTTTAAAAAAAAAATAATTTTTTCCAGTTCCTAATTTTCTATTAAATGAGAATTAAAAACCTGATAATACAAAATTAAAAACACAAATATCAAAATAACGCATTTCATATATACATATATATATAAGCAACTTTAAATAACATATAAAAGGTATAAAGCAATACAACATAGGGATACATAATATAATAACATTGTGCATTCCCATCTCGACAGCAGTGAGAATCTGAAAATAATCTTTGGACATATGACACCGAACATTTACATCAAGCTTCATTACTCCTCTTCTTCCGCACTTTCTTCTTCACTATATTATGCACATACAAAGCGTTAATTAATCACCCAATAAATACATTTTAATTCATTTATTGGGGTTACTAGTACTACCTTTTACAGCACACCGAGCTTTCTTTAGATTTTTGTTGCTATTTTCTTAGTCCAACGCTTTTCATGATCTAACTACTAAAATCTCTTGCATACATCATCGATAAGTCTTAAAAATTAGTTGGGTTTTAACTAAATGAATAATTCCCTTTCACATCTCTAATATGTTCACTAGAGTCAAGCCTTTTCCATTTTTCATATTGTGTAGATTAATATGTAGGAGTGCAATACACTACTAGAAAAACAGCCATTTATGACCCGCAATGCGCGTCATAAATGGCTCAGATGACGCGCAAATGCGCGTCAAGGAAGGAGGGGGTCATAAATTTTCATGACCCGCATTTGGGCGTCATCCGTCTATGACGCGCACTTATGACGCGCACTTATGACGCGCACTTATGACACGCATTTATGACCCTTTTTTATGACGTGCGTTTTTGCGCGTCATAACCTATTTTTTTTTAAAAAAAAAATAATTTTTTCCAGTTCCTAATTTTCTATTAAATGAGAATTAAAAACCTGATAATACAAAATTAAAAACACAAATATCAAAATAACGCATTTCATATATATATATATCAAAACAACGCGTTTAATTCAAGTACTAATTCACGATAAGTCACAAGTTAATTAACGACAAAAATTACATATCGATAGTAATTCACAACCTTTGCCATATGAACATTATACTCGTCAAGATTCAGCAGCTCCCTGCGGATTAAGCCAACGGTGATATCTCTGTTGAACTTCCTATCTTCATCAGAATATATTACCTACATTATATTAAAGTGAGCAAAGAATACAGAAATCCACTGAAATAGAAAGTTGTTGAAGCAAAATAATGTTAATGATGAACATTGAGGACCTCAAAGTAGGAAAACAATATACACACACCCATGTAGTCAATTCTTTACCCACAAGCTTGCTAAAAAACAAAGAATAGATAGATTGTTTGATAGCCAACTGTCTAAACTCATTGCTGCAATGGATACTTGGAGCTTCATTCATATTGTATTCACAAATGTTATTGCATAATCATTAGATTTCCAACAAATTCAAAATAAACTTACCTTACTAAAGGATGCAATGGTTCTCAGATGATTAAAACCAAGATCCAGGTGCTTCAGGTTGCTACATCTCCAAAGATTCATCTTGCTTCTAACCCTTCTTTACTCGAATGAGAATCTTCATCAATTTGGTTTACTCCATAAGTACCATGTATACTTGACCAAAGGGATAAATACCTGCTGTCGTCAAAGAAGTAAGTTGGAATCGCCATTGGGAAAGATTCAGAAACACATTTGAACTGCCATTTGAAAGTAAAGAATTTCATCAGCTTTATAAGCTTTAAAAAGAGTATCACAACTAATTAATTGCAATTGTAGTACAAACCTTAGCTTGCTTGTATCCCGCGAGTTGTTCCAGGGTCGTATCCTGTTGAGCAGATGTTATAAACACATCAGAATTATGGTTTCTTAACATAAGATCTAAGAGAACAAAGTATTTAGGATTCTTACCCATGGATGTGACTTTGGTCTGAGCATAAATCTTGCAAGAAATGTAACAGATGCTGCCATCATTGAAGGCAAAAACTTGATGCAATTGTATTCTAAAAAGCTTAATTCGGCTAAATAACAACTCAAAAATTCCAACTGCAAATTGGGCGTCTGTAAAATTTAAAATAAACACATAAAGGAAAATTTGCATAATGAATCACGACA
Source organism: Erigeron breviscapus (assembly GCA_034093135.1). Classification (NCBI taxonomy): domain Eukaryota; kingdom Viridiplantae; phylum Streptophyta; class Magnoliopsida; order Asterales; family Asteraceae; genus Erigeron; species Erigeron breviscapus. The sequence continues at coordinate 19,238,670 of CM067173.1, forward strand.
CACAAAACAAGCAACAAACGTTTATGAATTACACAAAACTTTATCCAAACTTATATATATAATTACATTCATAAACGTTCTGTTCGGTTACTAGTTTGCTTTCAAGTATCATATATTCTTACAATGTGCTTATAATGCATTTCTCGTTACTACATCTCACCCCCACCATGGTGTTTTTGTGCATACATACACATACTTAAATTATAAACAAACACTCTCACATAAACAATTTCCAAACTGCCCCAACCTTAAACTATAATATACATACACACACATATTGTTTTCAACTATAATCAAGAACTTATATATAGATGTGCTTGTGAAGATTATACCTTCTTTTCTTCAGCAGCGGGAGCAGCTGCGCCAGCAGGGGCAGAAACGGCAACGGCACCACCACCACCGCCGGCACCGACGTTCATGATGAGGTCATCAAGAGATTTCTTCTCGCACAACTTAGCAAATAAACCTGGCTAGTGTTGCTATCTTGTCAGCCTATAAATACATATACATATACATATTATACATACATCAAACCCTAATTATTCATAACACAAAATAAACAAACATAAATATAGATATAAATATATATAAACAGAATTAAAGAAATCAATGAAGAAGAAGAGTACAGTGATTGCGATGCCAAATTTCACTAATCAAAAAAGACAAGAAAGAAAAGAAAACTTACATTTTGGTTGGTGGTTACGGTGGTGGAGCGAAGGTTGGTGGCTGCGGGTGTGTGTGTTTATGAATTTTCCGGCGGTGGTGCTAGAGAGAAAAAAAGAAAAGTTTTTGGTACCAAATGTAAGATCTGATTCAATTGAGAGGGTAAATGCTTTCTTTAAAAAATTTCAGATCTAATTGGGAGGGTAAAGTTTGACTTTTAAAACTTTTCAGATCCAATTTGGAGGGTAAATTGGATTATGACCCATATGTTATGACGCTTCTGAAAACGCGTCATCGATTTACTCGTGATGACCCTTATTTTATGACTTCTCACTTTGCGCGTCATCTATTAGCGTGGGTCATAAAAAGCGGGTCAAGGATAGCCCTGTTTGTAGTAGTGAATAACATCATATGAAAGAGAATGGTGGTTGTGGTAATGGTGAGAAGGAAAAAAAATGAGCTTACAAACTGGACCGATACATAAACATAAAAAGCAAAAAAAATAAAGATGCAGCAAAAAAAATAAAGATGCAGCCATATTCATCAGTGAAATTTCAACGATAAAACATACAAGATAAGCTTGGCTAGCTAAAAGAATTGAGTAATACCTCCCCTAAGCTCTTTGGCATCGGCTTTCCTTCTTCTTTCAGCTTTTCAATTTTCCTCTGAGCTTCTTTAGCCCAAGTGAACTTTGCTAAAGTATTTTCAACATCCGCTATAGTGCAATTCAATTTTTTTGCAGCTTCTTGCTTTTGGCTAGGTTGGATATTTACATTTACAGTACATTAACAAACATCAATGGAAGGCCATAGATATATAATATATTGTGTATTGAAAACATACAAAATAACACGAAATGACAGTAATTAGTAGGGAACAACCTCTCCAGTATTATAAAACCACCCAAGAAACTGAATTATAGCCTCTTGCTTCTCGAATGCATCCACGAATGTTGCCTCATTGCTTCAACCATCTACTGTTTAAAAGTACCTAACTTATGTGCATTTATATAACTTGTCCGCATCAAACATACAATAACCACACATTAACAACAAACCAAATAAAATACTCCCTCCGTCCCATTTTAGTTGTCCACTGTTGACTTTCAAAGTCTTTTTGTCTCAACTTTGACCGCAAATATTTTTGTTTATATTCTATAACACTTGATATAAAATATATAAATAAATTTGATTTTAAACGAACTTTTCAATGATATAACTTTCATCAAGTATTATATAATACAAACAAAAATATTTACGGTCAAAGTTGAAGCAAAAAGATTTTGAAAGTCAACAGTGGACAACTAAAATGGGACGGAGGGAGTATATATTAATAACCATTACACACATATATAGATATAAAAATACATTCATAAATCTGTAAGTCCCAACTCGTTAGATGGTACTACTGAAGACACCTCTATGTCGATGGTGGAGTTACTTTGCAATATATGCACTGAACTGGAGACGACCAGTTGCAGTGTGTATATACCAAGTTCTAGATAGATTACTTATATAAATGACAATAAGTAAAGAACAATGCAATAATACAAATAACTTGTAAGATAACTTGATGAGACAATATGTATTTTTCAATGTGTAATTTATTTATTGAAGTTAAACAAATTACAAGGTTGATGCGGAACCAAGATAATACACGAATGTAAATATCCTAACAACCTATGAAATACAATTGATCTACACTCGGAATTTCTCAAGACAATCGAAACACTTAAAGTTATGAAATGTTCCTTTTAGCGATTGAGAGAAGATTGCACAAGTTCACCAAGAATATTGCAGGTTTGCAAAGTGTGAAGTTATTCGTCTTTGTGAAATAACTTGGTATTCTTGGTGGTGCAATGACTTGTATTTATAGGCAAAGTTAACATTGGGATGTTAACTTTAGCCGTACAAATGTGGTTGAGAGCATTTAAGGAATAGCATTTAATTCCTTAAAAAGCAGTGTAAAGTCGCATGATAAAGCAACTTTACACAACCACCTTTATGTACCTTTTATTACTTAAATAATAAGACAAAGCTTATTATCCGGGTAAAGGTACATAAAGCATACAAGTCAATTCCTCGTAATCAGTGTAAAGCTTTGTAAGGGCTTTCCACTGATGGTCTCCAGTTTGTAACTGACTAGAATGCCAACTGGGCTTCGCTGCCATTGCCATTCTCTATCTTCCATTTGTTGTCTTCGACTTCAACTGGAATGATTCTTCAACTGGTCAGTTCTCAACTGGAGGAAGTCTTCAGTTGCGTTGACTGTACGGTGCAACTGGACTTCAATATATTTCTGGACAAATCTTCTTGGTCACCAGATGCAACTGGTGACTGGTCAGTGTGAACTGGTGACTGGCCAGTTCCAGGTGAACTGGTCCTAACAAATTCCCCTATTTGTCTAGAAATATAGTCTAAGTCTTTTTCTAGTTCTTGTATCTATACAAGTGTGAACTATAGAGACTTGTTCGATTTAAATCTATCTAAGTTTCTTAAGGCATTTTTATAGATCAATAAATGCCTTAGGTTTTTCTTTTAGGTTTGTTAGATTTTAATCTTTTATCTACCTTGTGGTTACAAACTGGTAACTTCATTTATACAAGGAAATGGAATTTATACAAGTTACAGAATGTAAATACAAATTACAAGTAGATAACTGAAGAAAGAACTTAATGAGATGGCCCTTCGCCAGTTCTTCTTCTCTTGGCAACTGAAGAGATAGGCTGAGTATCTTCAGGATCAATATTCAACTTTTGCTCAAGATTTTCTTTATGTTGAATTTTCCCCCTTAGAAAGTTTACCCATGCTTTCTCAAACCTATTCTTTTGTGCCTTCGCATCTAGCACATTTACCATCTCAACCCATTCGCTGAACCCATATTGCATAGCACCAGGATTGTCAGTTTTAACCAGTGGCCCCCTGGTATAACTAACTTCGACTTGAAAGACTTTGGTTCCTGGCTTGATTGTTACATTTACACCATTAATAGTACCACTATGTCTTCTGGTTGACATGATCTGGGAGTAGTAGCTTCTAGCTTCAGATTCATTTGTAATTCTTATACTCCCAGCACCAGCAGCCAGTACAGCGGACTTGATGTCTTCATTTGAAACCTCTCCAGTTGGTTCAACAAATGTGCTAAGGTCAGCATCTCTAGACAGTGGTCTTCTTGGTTGTGGAATCCTTCTTGGTGGATTCAAAACCTTCTTCACAACCTTCTTAACATTTTCAATTCGTTTAAGAATCCCACTGGCCCTTATCTTCTTAGCCTTCTCCACTGAAATGTTTAAACTCCTGGCATCAAATTCTGCTTCATCCTCAGGATAGTGTCTGTCCAGTTCTACATCCAGCATTTCTTTCAACTGGTCAACTATCCTGGGATCATTCTTGATCCTAACATACTCCTCCTTAGTGATACCCAAAAGATTGGCATCACTCATATCAAGTAACTTGATTTGTGCAAGATGTGCCCTGGCTTCAGCTTGGTTTCTTTGTTTCATTTTCTTTCTTTCTTTGATATCATTTCCAAGTCTGGCCAGTCTTCTGCTATCACTATCTGAAACTGGAGGAAGTACATCAGCATTACCAGTTTCAAGCATTACATCAGTGGCCGGCTGGGCAGATGCTTCAACAGCCAAACCTTTACCCTTATCCAAAACAACATTCCCCCTATCACCATTATCACCAGATCCACCAACTCTTTGCTCACCAGCTTCAGTACTGGTAGCCACACTTAATTCTCTTCCAGATGGAGTCCTTCCAGGTGCAACTGGTGTAAGGACTGAACTTCTTTCCCCCTTGGCAGCATCTAGACCTGCCCTAATTGCTTCCCATTCAGAGGGGTGAGATGGCAACCGGTCAAGAGGCTGCCATGACTGCATGTCCTTACACTCTTTAAAGATGCCACACATCATCCTGAAGGACCTCCAAAGGTGGTTGGTTTCTTTAGACTGGGTCAAGACATTTGCACTAACTTGTTCTTGACCAGTTTTTAGTTCATTTAAAAGCTTGGAGTCTTCGTCCAAACCAGAAACCACCTTTTCTTTTACCTTTTTACCTCTTCATCTTTCCTCTTCAGATGCTCTACTTCAGTTGTCAGTTTCTCTATAGATTGAGCATGTAGAGATACCTGGGTGTTCAAACTCTCTATGCTGCCTCTCAACTGGTTGATCTCACTGGTAAGTGGGGCCAGATCAACCTGAGGAGTGGCCAGCTTGGTGATCTCAGACATCACCCTTTCAATCAAATGCTCTTCTCTAGCACCCAGCGTATCCTCTATTTTCTGACAAACCGAAGTCATCAACTGCTCTCCAAGGCCAGTTACATCTAGGCCAGGTCTTTCAATTAGTTCCTTAACCTGCCTTTCAATCTCTTTCAAGTCAACTTCTGAAGTTCTGACAGTATTTCCCAGCAAGTTGGAGATTGAACTGGTGACCTTGGAGTGAGTTAGGTCAAAGGCTTCCTTTAGAGTACCAGCCAGATTGTTGCAGCCAGTGACCAACTCATTAAGCTTTCTAAACACCAAGTCTTCATTGGATGAAAACTTGTTTATCCCCAGATCGACCACCTTAATGTTTGTTAAATGATCTTTGTGGTATCTAGAGAATGACTTGGTGTTTTTGTCAAGTGTCTTCTGAATCTCCTCCACCCTGGTAAGAAGGTTTTGGAGATCGGCTTGTAGTGAGACAACTTGACTGTCCAGTGACAAAGGAGAAGGTGTCACTGGACCAGCAGCAGTTACTACTGGAGCAACTGGAGGAGGCAAACTTAAGGAAGTCTCCCAGTTGTCAAGCCAGCAGTTGAAGATATAATTGGAGTGGTGGTTGAAGAAAGGACTGGAAAAACAAATTGTTGTTCATGCTGAGAATGCTCAGGTGTGAACAACGGCGACGGTGGGGTGGCATTTCTCGAGCAAGTGAGAATTGCCCAGTTGGTAAAGGAGCGGAATATATTGGTAAAGATATATCTATAGGCACATTTTCTTGTGGTGGTGAAAGTGAAATTGATGCGTCTGGAAGTGAGACTGGAGATGAAGGGTCTTGAGCTTGTACAGAAGCATCAAGAATCTCCAAGTCTGTTTCAGTACCTTCAGAATCCGAAGATTCTATAAGGATTTCCTCGTCATTAACACTCATGTCCAGATCCATGAATGTAACTGAGGGCTGACCAGTTACCTGGTCAGTCTCCAGATGACCTTCCCCAGTTTCCTGGATGGGTACATCTGTTAGTGGATCAAATACCGAAGTATCTTCACCAGGGATAGATGTGATGGGGGTTGCTTCAGTTATGGTTGCTCTATCCTCAACCATAACATTAGACACACTGGAGGGTCCCTCATTATTTTGAGGCCCGCCCAGTTGCCTTTCTGACTCACCTGCAAGAGGTGCATCAGTTGAAGCGAATGCCAGTTGCATTCGTTCAGGAAGTTCAACCTCACCAGCTTCAGATACCAGTGAGTCTAAATTCCTTAGCATATCTGGAGCAGTGTACGGTGAATCTGTACCATTGTATGCTTCTCTGCCCAGAATATGCTTGAAACAAAGAGAGAGGAACCTTGAAAAGGGGATACAAACACCCCTTGTGCCCTTCAGCTTTTGGACCAGGCTTCTATACAAGATATCTGCAAAGTCCACTCTCAATCCATTCCACAAGCAGTAAGCCATTTCTGCTTGTGAGGAGTTAATCTGGTCAAGTCCACCAGAACTCCCACCCATGCTCTCCACCAGGTGGATGAAAAAATACCTCCATGAAGGTGTAAGGCCCTTCATGGTCATCGCACCTTTTGTCTTCAACACCCCATTCTCCAAACACTCCCTGTGTCCCATTTCAAGAAGTACTTAGCGAAAGTTTATATTTGGGGGCAAGACGACTGGAGATTCACCCTCTCTCCAGTAATTGAGGCGTAAGGCATCCCTCAATACATCGGCTGACAAGGTACACTGGATTGTTCCATCCTTTAATGTGAACTGATGGAGGAACAATCGGAAGAAAGAACGGCAGTGTACCAAAACTCACATAAGTAGTTGTGAAACAACTTACGTGGGTTTAGAGAGAATGAGGGTCCTATTGGAGAATTCTTCAAAAACTTTTGAATTCTACCAATAAGGGTATCGGACCCTTGAGATCCTCGTAGGCTGGCCATCGGATTATTTGGATTTAGTTTGATAACCGAAGCACTACTAGGGGCACCAGGTGCCGCTTTGACATCTGGTGAGGGATTATATGGAACAGTCAAGAGATTTACATCTCTTGAACGAGATGATCTAGGAGCCATAGAAGAATGAAAATGAAATTTGGGATTTAGGGTTTTGATTTGTGAAGCAAAGAGAAAAATGAAGCGATTTTGATGATTGGAAGTAAATGAAGGAATGTAAGAGAAGGAAGTAAATGAGTTCGGAGTAAATAAGGGTATTTATAAAGGGATTCAAGATCCCAATGAAACACCAAAATTATATTTTAATAAAGACAATCCTTTTTGTAGATATTTCAACAAAGTTGGTTTGAATTTTGAAATAAAATATTGATTTGCCATGTAAACATTAAATGTTTCCATGTCAGCATTAAATGCTACGACGGCTTATCTTACCCACGCGCCCACTCACTTTTTGTTTTCCCAATACAAACAGTTGTCAAGTACTAAAATGGTTTCAAACACGTCAGATCACGATATCAAGTGGTTTAAAACACTCGAGTATCATCACGTGTCACACATATTGACCAAGTATTTGTAATGTTATAAAAATAAGACAAGACTGAACCTGGTAACTGGAGGATCAGTCCAGTACCAGTTTCCAACTGGAGAGTTCTCCAGTTGCATTTTCAAACAAAAACGAATTTTAGTCAGAAAATTATTTTGAGTCTTTCCCCCTAAAATGATGATCCAGAAATCAATTAGTGCCAAGATAGTATCACAAAGGCGTTCGATAGCCTGGCGAGCAAAGATTATCTGGACCTCCTCAACTGGAGAACTTCATCAGTGTCACTGACGCGTTCAATAACAAAGAAAGCTCCAGTTAAGGGTTTAACATTCCCAGTTCGCTGATGAGATGTTTAAAGGTTTTCTCATCGAGAGGTTTAGTAAAAACATCAGCTAACTGTTTGTCAGTGGGGATGAAATGAATTTCAATATCTCCTTTCATAACATGATCTCGAATGAAATGATACCTGATGTCAATATGCTTTGTTTTTTAGTGCATCACTGGGTTGTGAGATATAGCAATAGCACTGGTGTTGTCACAAAAGATTGGGGTCTTGGTATACTTCTGACCATAATCTAGTAACTGGTTCTTGATCCAGAGAATCTGGGCACAGCAACTGGCCGCAGAAATGTACTCTGTCTCAGCAGTGGACATAGAGACTGAAGTCTGCTTCTTGCTGGTCCAACTTACCAGTTTTCCTCCAAGGAAATGACAACCACCAGTTGTTGATTTTCTATCTATCTTACAACCTGCATGATCAGAATCTGAATAACCCATTAGATCTAATCCTGAGCCTTTGGGGTACCAAAGACCAAGATTAGGACACCCTTTCAGGTATCTAAAGATACGCTTTACAGCGTGCAAATGTGATTCTTTAGGGTTAGCCTGAAATCTGGCACATAAACATGTTGCAAACATTATATCTGGTCGACTGGCAGTTAAGTACATCAGTGAACCAACCATACCTCTATAGTCAGTTATGTTAACTGGTTTGCCAGTTGGGTCAGAGTCCAAATTCAATGGTGCTGCAATAGGTGTGTTTTTCGATGGGATTGAATCATATTTGTATTTTCTTAACAAATCTCTGACATATTTTCCTTGGTTTATGAAAAATTCCATTTTCAGTTTGCTTAATCTGAAGACCTAAGAAAAATGTTAATTCACCCATTAAACTCATCTCATACTCAGATGACATGATTTTAGAAAACTTTTTACACATTGCATCATCAGTTGAACCAAAAATAATGTCATCAACATAAATTTGTACCAATAAGATATTACCTCTTTCTTTCAAGATAAACAAGGTATTATCTATTGCACCTCTTTGAAAGCCATTTTTAAGAAGATGTTTAGTTAAAGTATCATACCAGGCTCTTGGGGCTTGTCTTAGACCATACAATGCTTTGTTCAGTCTATAAACCCAATGAGGATGCTTCTCATCGATGAAACCTGGAGTCTGCTTAACATAAACTTCTTCTTCCAATGTTCCATTAAGGAACGCACTTTTGACATCCATCTGGAAGACCTTGAACTGCAGATGGGCTGCATAAACCAAAAATATTCTTATGGCTTCAAGTCTTGCAACTGGAGCAAAAGTTTCATCAAAGTCAACGCCCTCTGCTTGACAATAACCCTGGGCAACTAGTCTGGCCTTGTTTCTTACAACATGGCCATCTTCATCCATTTTGTTTCGGTAGACCCATCTGGTACCAATAGGTTCTTTCTTTAACCCTGGTGGACAAGGAACAAGCTCCCAAACATTGTTCCTTTCAAACTGGAGGAGCTCTTCTTGCATAGCTTCCACCCAGCTTGGGTCTGCCATAGCCTCGTCAATCTTCTTTGGTTCAATTAGAGATAAGAAGGTGACGTTTAAGCATTGCTCACTGGTGGCTCTTCTAGTCTGAACCCCACTAGTTGGATCACCCACAATTTGTTCAATTGGATGGGCTCGAGTCCATCTAGTGTATTGACTAGGCTGGTGAACTACAATATCAGTGCAAGTTACCTGGCGATCTTCTTCAGTTGCAACAGCTTCTGGAGAAGGATCAGTCCAAACAACTTCTACATCCTCATCAGAGTCAATGAGGTCTCGATTAGCATCATGAAATTCCTCATTAGAAGGCATTTCATGAAGAACTGGAGAAGTAGGTGTTTGAACTGGTGCTGATATTGGAGTGGCACGTACATCAGATCCAATCACCAATTCTTGTGGTAAGTTGAAATTGATGGAGGGATAGAATGATGTGTCACTGGTGGTGTTCTTCTTCTTAACTGGTTCCAATTTGTTGTAACTGGAAGCATCTTCTGGTGAAACAACTGACCGATGAACTTGGTCAGTTTCACCAAAATTAATTGGAACGACTGGAGAAATATCAAGGCTTGGTCTCTTGTTGATTGCTTCAGTTGATTCGTCGAATGTGACATGAATTGTCTCATGAACCTTTTGGAGTCTATAATTATAAACTCTAAAGGCCTTTCGAATATCTGAATAGCCTAAAAATACCCCTTCATCAGCTTTAGCATCAAACTTTCCAAGCTGACTGGAATCGTTTAGTATATAAACTGGACAACCAAATACATGGAAGTATCCAATATTTGGTTTACGATTCCTGAGTACTTCATAGGCAGTCTTCTTATGTCTCTTGATGTAGACTGACCGGTTTTGGGTGTGACAAGCAGTTGCAACTGCCTCAGCCCAAAAACTGGTAGGAAGACCAGATTCAGATAGCATACTTCTGGCTGCTTCTATCAGTGTACGATTCTTTCTTTCAACAACTCCATTTTGCTCTGGAGAGTGAACTGATGAGAAGTTTTGAGAGATGCCAGTGTCATTGCAAAATGTTTCAAGTACCTTATTTTGGATTTCAGTACCATTATCACTTCGCAACTGACAAACTTTTCGAGTATACTTGAGCTCAATTCTTTTAATGAGAGAGATGATTTCAGCAGATGCATCACTTTTGGATCTGATGAATACCACCCAGCAGTATCTGGTGAATTCATCAACCACAACTAGAGTGTACTTCTTCCAGCTCTAGTTTGAACATTCACTGGACCAAAGAGATCCATATGTAGCATGTGAAGAGGTTCAGTGATGCTAAAATTTTGCCTAGTTTTAAAACTGGCTCTCTTCTGCTTGCCCATCTCACACCCTGGACATGGTTTTTCTTTATTGAAAGAAATTTGAGGTATCCCATCAACCAGTTGTTTGCGAGACAACTTGTTGATATTCTTAAAATTAAGATGGGATAATCTTTTATGCCATAGCCAGTTGGTGTCCTCATCAGCTTTGGTATAGAAACATTGCTCTTTTGGAGCTGGTTCCATATCCATGATGTACACATTTCCTTTTCTTGGTGCAATCATCACCACTTTCCAATCCTTGTTAAATATGGTGCCTTGAGCAATATCGAACAAAACTCTGAAGCCATCATCACAAAGTTGGCTGACACTGATCAGGTTGTATTTCAAACCATTCACAAATGCAACTCTTTTGAATTCGACTTGTCCATTATTGAGCACACCATATCCTTCAGTCTTTCCAGATTGATCGTTACCAAACGTCACTGTCGGTCCATCTTGGACAGTGAACTCTTCCAGTAGGGGCTTACATCCGGTCATAGTTCGGCCAGCAGCGCTGTCCAGATACCAGATATTCTTCTTTCGATCGCCCTACACACACACAAAAATCATTAGTTCTTTTTGTGAACCCATCTTTTCTTGATGGGTTCGCTGGACTTCTCTACAGAAGTCACAGTTGATAGTTGTGGTGTTGAACTGGAGGCTGCATCTGGAGCTTTATCACCAGCTCCAGGTGCAGGAGTAAAAACAATTGGTATTTGATACTTACTCCCTTTATTTTTACCAGATTTTGTTCCAAAAGGAACATTCTTTTGTTTAGGTATTAAAGAGAGTGGATTAATATTTTGTTTGAAAACTGGAGGTAATAAACCTCCTTCCAGATTGTTAATCCGGGCAGTACAACTCTGAACCTGCCGAGACAAAAGTTGGAGTTGACTTTCCAGATTAACCAAAATATTATTTTCTTCAGGCAGTTGAACCTTGGACCTAGGTTCAACTGGTGCTTTAGTCTGTCGGGTCTTGGGCACCTTAGACTTTTGAGGTAAAGGCTTGTTACCAGTGGCCTTTTGACTGGAGCTTTAGCCTGTTTGGCTCCAGTTTTAACCTCAATGGGGGTGGTCTCAAAGGTTTCAGTTTCAACAGCTTCAGGTTGATCATAAGGTGTTTCAACCTTGAGAGCTGGAGGCAATGCATGAAGGTCTGGTATGAGAGCTGCCATCTCCAGATCTCCAGATTTCCATGCATTCTTCTGGGCATCGATAGTTCTTGAAAATGCATCATAGTTTTTGCCAGATGCTTTTACCCATGACTTGATAATCTTTTGTTCTTTTTCAAGATCAGAAAATAGTTTTTGATTATCAAGTTCTAAAGCCTCAATCTTTAAAACTGACTCCTTGAGAGCCAACTGGACACTTTGCAAATCATTAGTTGTGGTTTAACATTGTTCAGTTCAATTAGGATAGTGTCAAGATATCTTTCACTATCAGCTCTTACAGTTTCCACAAATGCCAAATCACCACTTAATGATTCAGCCAGGTCCAGTTTTAGTTCAGGGTCAACCTGGTTATCATAGTCACATACCTTCTTCAGTATGATGTCCACCCATCTTCCAGAGATGACATCTTCTTTAACCACGTGTTGCTGCTGTTGATCTTCCAAAGCCATGAAGCACATGTCCCTTTCCTCTTCTTCATCATCAGATGAGTCATCAGAGTACTCCCATTTTCCCTCAGTTTGTGCCATTAAGCACTGATCCTTTTTCTTTTCCATGGACAGGAGGGCAATCTGGGCCTTAAGCTTCTTGTATTTAGCTTTGTAGCTATCATCAGGCCGATTGAAATTAGGGACAGAGGGGCCAGTTTGGTTGTTCAACTGACTAGATCTGCATTCCTTCATAAAATGACCTTTCTTACCACACTTATAGCATGTAAGATTGGTCTTATCCAGAGAGCTGGAGCTGGAAGCATTGTTGGGGCCATTAAATCTTTTGGATTTATGCTTAAACCTATTAAAGGTTTTAGCAATCATGGCGACCAGATCATCATCGTCAGTTTCATTACAACCATCACTGTTTTCAGTGGTCAGTCCAGAGTTTAAGAAACTCTTCAACATCTCCTTCATCGAGTGTACCTGGACACTCTCAGCAGACATTAAAGCAGCACAAGGTCGCTCAGTTACACTAGCAACCTTGGGACTCTGGGCATGGTTCATGGCATCTTGCTCAGCCACAAGTCTTGCAGCATTATTATCTTCAGTGAATCTGAAGGCTCCATAGAGCGATGCAAGAGTATGAGTGTGCAAGGTTTTACCTTGTCTCAAGACAAGAACCATGTTTTCCCATTTGGAAAGAAGAATATCACAAAACTTCTCAAGAAGAATATCCTTATCCTTCTCTACACCCAAACCTCTCAACTGATTGATGAGGCTAGAAAATCTGGTGTATGTACCAGTTAGACTTTCATTGGGCAAGGCAAAGAAGGATTCATACTTTTTGTTCAAGGCAACTTTTCTAGTGACAATAGTGTCATCACCTCCTTCAAACTGAATAACTAATTCATCCCACATAGATTTTGCACTGGGAACAGCACAAGTGTTGGAATTAGATCTTCAGGAACAGCCCCAAGGATCATGTTCTTGAGTCTGGTGTCCAGATCAACAAGTCTACGATCCTCATCAGACCAATGGTCTTCTGGCTTTTCCCTTGAACCTCTTCTTCCAGTTGGATCAAGAAGAGGACTGACCCCAAGGGACATGGGTATATATGGTCCATCCTTAAGGATTTTCAACATATACCTTCAATCCCACCAAAATGCAAAAGCATTCTAGCCTTTCATGTACCGAATGTCTCACTGTTTCCATCAAATTTTGGAACAGGAGTGTTAGAGTAGTGTACATGGACATGGTTTGGGGCAATAGGAGGAGGAGGGTTGGTGTTAACATTTTGAAAAGGTTGTGCATTAGTATTCGAGGGGTTTTCACCTGAACCAGAACCATCTCCACCTTCAGTAGTGTTCATCTTAGCAGATCTAGGCAAGTTTATTAGCCTTCTGCTCTGATACCACTTGTAAGTCCCAACCGTTAGATGGTACTACTGAAGACACCTCTATGTCGATGGTGGAGTTACTTTGCAATATATGCACTGAACTGGAGACGACCAGTTTGCAGTGTGTATATACCAAGTTCTAGATAGATTACTTATATAAATGACAATAAGTAAAGAACAATGCAATAATACAAATAAATTGTAAGATAACTTGATGAGACAATATGTATTTTTCAATGTGTAATTTATTTATTGAAGTTAAACAAATTACAAGGTTGATGCGGAACCAAGATAATACACAAATGTAAATATCCTAACAACCTATGAAATACAATTGATCTACACTCGGAATTTCTCAAGACAATCGAAACACTTAAAGTTGTGAAATGTTCCTTTTAGCGATTTAGAGAATATTGCACAAGTTCACCAAGAATATTGCAGGTTTGCAAAGTGTGAAGTTATTCGTCTTTGTGAATTAACTTGTTATTCTTGGTGGTGCAATGACTTGTATTTATAGGCAAAGTTAACATTGGGATGTTAACTTAGCCGTACAAATGTGGTTGGGAGCATTTAAGGAATAGCATTTAATTCCTTAAAAAGCAGTGTAAAGTCGCATTGATAAAGCAACTTTACACAACCACCTTTATGTACCTTTATTACTTAAATAATAAGACAAGGCTTATTATCCGGGTAAAGGTACATAAAGCATACAAGTCAATTCCTCGTAATCAGTGTAAAGCTTTGTAAGGCTTTCCACTGATGGTCTCCAGTTTGTAACTGACTAGAATGCCAACTGGGCTTCGCTGCCATTGTCATTCTCTATCTTCCATTTGTTGTCTTCGACTTCAACTGGAATGATTCTTAACTGGTCAGTTCTCAACTGGAGGAAGTCTTCAGTTGCGTTGACTGTACGGTGCAACTGGACTTCAATATATTTCTGGACAAATCTTCTTGGTCACCAGATGCAACTGGTGACTGGTCAGTGTGAACTGGTGACTGGCCAGTTCCAGGTGAACTGGTCCTAACAAATTCCAACATATTTATAGATAGATATAACATCTACATCTACGAGAAAATTTATTAAAAAGCATAAAAAAAACATAAATGGTATCGAACCCTAGTTAAAAATTACAAAACTAAATACAAACAAGAATAATAATAAAGATGCGAGAAATGTAAAAACTTACATTTATGAACGGATGGGGCGCAAAATCTCTAGAAGGACCGCCACTGCGTTATGCGCCGAGAGAGAGAAGGGACGGGGGACACAAGTGCGACAAGGGCAGAGGGCGGGCAGGGGGAGCACCCAAAACGAGATGATGAGGGGCCGGGGCGGGGGCGGCCCTCAACCACTGATATATGCTTTAATAAGTTATTTGTTTGAATTTCTTGTCCTATTTGATCGATCATTTATTTGTAAATATTGCTTCACATGGATAATGTATTTGTATGTTAATTTATTTTATAGGTTAGATCCTTCTATTGAATTTGTAGGTCGATCATTTATATAGTTAAAATTATTGTTTGTGTATGATTACCCGTATATAGAATAGAATTGCATTCCAAAATTATAAGATATCATAATACCATAATAGAGCATACATAAAGACAATATACACGACTTGTATTAGCTTAGAAATGCCTACATTTGTTTTATACTGTCATTATGCACTATAGTACGATTACGCGTTTATTTTTAACTCTTTAGGTATGGATGTAACCAGTGAGTCTGAAAAAGCAAAGCGAGTTAGAATTAGTTGGAAAAATCTAAACGTGGTGAAAACGTTTTTAGGAGCTTGTATTCAGGAGACTTCCGTTAATGACCGAGATGGAGGTAATCTCAAACAAAAGTCATGGAAAAAAGTTTCAGAAACCCTTAAAGATACCCATTACTTTATTGTTAATCGTAAGCAAATGAAAAATCATTACGACTATCTCAAGGGGAAATATGGAGCATGGTTACTGCTAAGAAACAAGACAGGGAATGTATACGACCCATCTACTAACACTTTTAATCTGACCGATAAGGAGTGGGAGGCAGCAATGAAGGTCACTTTTAGATTTATATATATTTTTTTCTTTCATCTACTTATTCATTAATTTAGATAGTTATACAATTGTATACTTTTCTAAAAACAGAGAAATAGGTATGTAAAAGAATTGAAGAATGCAAGTTTACCTTATCCTGATCTTTGTGCAAAACTGTTTGAACGAGCAATGGCTACGGGAATTAAAAGTTGGGGGCCGAGTTCACAAGAACCTATCCCACTTGACGAGCCTATGGTAATAAATCGAAGAACAACAATTATTATTATTATTGTTTGTTATTCGATTAAGGAATTAATCAGTCGGCTGTAAATACCGACCACAAAGTATTATTATTACAAGACGAATATGATCAAGATGATCAGTGGAATGATTGATCAAGACGAATCAATCAAACATACAAGCAGAAAATATAAATCGAAGAATAAGAAAATATCGAGAGACAAATATTGATACAGATATTTGATATGAATGAATGAATGATTAGAAAACCCTAATCCAAGCTTAAATACTCAGCATCTTTCTTTAATAGCCATCCAGTCCTCCATCTTCTGTAATATCCAACTTTAGTCCCTCAACTTGTAATATCTTCAACCCTGTTACAATACTTAACCCCGAAGTTAGTTAATGTATCAAAACTAACCCAAAGTTTATATTACTCTTTTTAACACCCTCCCTTAATATAAACTTGGGGTAAACATTACTGAAACAAATCAATTAGATTCAATTTACTTAGAAAATATTCATGTTTAGCAATACATAAACTTTTTGTGAAAATGTCAGCAGCTTGTTCATCAGTATCAATTTTAATCAAATTTAACAACCCTGAACCAACCTTTTCTCTAACCACATGAATATCAATCTCAATGTGTTTGGTTCTTTCATGTAAAACTGGGTTTGTAGCAATCAAAACAGCAGATTTATTATCACAATACAAGTTTACAGGAAGCAAATCTTTCACTTTAAGATCATTAAGAATGCTTAAAATCCAAACTATTTCACAAGTAACAGTGGCCATGGCCCTATATTCAGCCTCTGAAGAGGACCTGGACACTGTATTCTGCTTTTTACTTTTCCATGAGACCAAAGACTCTCCCAAAAACACACAAAAACCTGTAACTGACCTTCTTGAAGTAACACACTTTCCCCAGTCAGAATCTACATAGGCATTTAGTTTTAGGGACTGACCTTTGATCACATGAATACCTTTACCTGGTGCCTTTTTCAAATATCTAAGAATTCTGAAAGCTAGCTTCAAGTGTGAAGCTTTTGGACTATGCATATACTGACTCAAACAATGAACACCATAGCTTATATCTGGCCTTGTCAAGGTAAGATAAATCAACTTGCCTATAAGCTTCTGGTACAATGTAACATTTTCCAAAGGAGGATCATCAACTGAATCTCTATCAGAAATGATAAGATTCATGTCCATAGGAGTGTTCATTGGTTTAGCTCCCAATAAACCATATTCAAACAATAAATCCATGCAATATTTCCTTTGTGACATACAAATGCCTTTATCAGTATCAAGCATTTCAATTCCTAAAAAATATTGCAATTTCCCTAAATCTTTTATCAAGAATTTAGAACTCAAAAACTGTTTGACTTTATTCACTTCATTAATATCATTGCCAGTAATTACAATATCATCAACATATACCAATAAAGCAACAAACAGATTTGTATCACTTTTAATAAACAAAGAATAATCACATTTGCTTTGAACAAATCCATATTCAACCAAAGAACAAGTGAGTTTATGATTCCATTGTCTAGGTGACTGTTTTAACCCATACAAAGATTTGACTAACTTACAAACCTTATTATCTCCTTTACTAAAATAACCAGGTGGTAAAGTCATGTAAACCTCCTCTTTTAACTCTCCATATAAGAAAGCATTGTTAATGTCAAGTTGAAACAAAGACCAACCATTATTAACAGCTATATTAATCAAACATCTCACAGTGACCATTTTAACAACATGAGAGAAAGTTTCTTCATAATCAATACCTTCTTTTTGATTATAACCCTTAGCAACAAGCCTAGCTTTAAACCTTTCTACCTCACCAGTAGACTTATATTTAATTTTGTACACCCACTTGCAACCTATTGGTTCTCTATTAGGAGGAAGATCAGTAACAATCCAAGTCTCATTTCTATGTAAGGCCTCCATTTCTAAATTCATAGCCTCAACCCACGTAACAATCCAAGTCTCATTTCTATGTAAGGCCTCCATTTCTAAATTCATAGCCTCAACCCACCTAGAATCTTTAGAAGCCTCATTATAAGTAGATGGTTCTTTTAACTTATTAATATTTGAAAGAAAAGAATACACTTCAGGTTTAAAATATGAATAATTTACAACCCTTTCTATTCCATATTTAACTTTTCCATCTAGCACATAGTCATTCAGATTCCTAGGCAGATTTGTCTCTCTATTAGACCTTCTAAGTTGATGAGTGTTGTCCACATTTATAGGATCATTAGGAATCCCAGGATTTCCCAAGACCCCTCCCTCAGCATTATCATCATTTTCCCCACAATTTATCACCTCATTGGTGTGATCATCAGGTGTTGCTGTGCCTCCCAAATCTCTGGCAGCATTTCTACTACCAGTATCAATGGCTGCACTGCCATCACCTTTCATATATTCAAGATTGATGTCATCATTGGGACCAGTGGAACCAACAACCTCATCAACCCTGTTAAAAAACATGTCATAATCATTAAAATTATCTTTTGAATTCATAACAAAAGGGAAAATATGCTCATAAAATTTTACATCTCTAGAGAAAAAAATACTTTTATCTTCCAGACTTAACAATTTATAACCCTTTTTAGTACTAGAATAACCAATTAAAATACATTTTTCAGCTCTTTTAGAAAACTTATCTTCATTATTAAGAATGGTTGCATAACATAAACAACCAAAATTTCTCAAATGATTCAAACTAGGTTCAAAACCAAACACAAGTTCATAAGGTGTTTTTCCTTTAAGCACAGAAGAAGGAGTTCTATTAATTAGATAAACTGCAGTCATAACACATTCAGGCCACATATACAAAGGAATTCCTCCTTGAAACAAAAGTGACCTAGCTACATTCAAGAGATGTCTGTGTTTTCTCTCTGCAATACCATTTTGCTGAGGTGTATAAGCACAAGTAGTTTGATGTATAATACCTTTAGTTCTTAATAATTCAGTTAACCTTGCATTAACAAATTCTGTTCCATTGTCTGACCTAAATACTTTAACAGTTTTATTAAACTGAGTTCTTATAAGGTTAATGAAATAACATATATTATCATACACTTCAGTTTTACTTTTTAACATAAACACCCAGACTGCTCTTGAAAAATCATCAATAACTGTCAAAAAATACTTAAACCCTTCTTTACTAGTTTTTCTGTAAGGACCCCACACATCAAGATGAACTAAATCACCAACACATAAAGACTTATGTTCACTTAGAGGAAATGGTTCTCTAACCTGTTTTGCCTTATGACAAATATCACAAGGATCATTAATCAAATTATCAATCATCAATTTATCTTTTAGAACCTTTAAAACAGTAGGTGCAGGATGTCCAAACCTAGAATGCCACAAATCAGAAGACACATTGCACTTAATATTGCTCACAGAATTGTTACATATACCAACTTGATTACTTACATTTAACAAATATAATCCTCCATGAACTCTACCAGTCCCCAGGTTTTTCATTGTTCTCAAATCCTGTAAATAACACATATTTTCAGTGAACCCTATAAACATTTTACTATCTTTGTTTGCCTTATGAACTGAAAACAAGTTAACACAATAATCTGGAATATATAACACATCATAAATTGTTATTTTTTCTGTAAGTTTAATGTCTCCTATCTTTCTAATTAAAGCTGATGTTCCATTAGGATGATTAACAGTTAAATTTAGTGAAGTAACATCAATGGCATTAATCAATTGTTTATCAGAACAACACATATGTTGATTTGCCCCTGAATCATTTATCCAATCATCTTTATTTGGAATTTTATCAATTTTAACATTAGAATTAAAAAACACAGAAGACATAAAAGCACCTGCCATATGTGCATGAACACCTGCCTTGTTTTCCTGATTATCACTTATCAAACTCATTAGTTTAGCAATCTGATCATTTGTAAAAGGCATGCCAGAACTAGAAGAAGCAGAATTAAGAGAATTGTTTTCAGTAGTCACAAAAGTTTTATCATTATAAGAATTATTTGAATATCTTTTGTTTTGAAAACCATTTTTCTTCTTAATATACTCAGGATATCCAACAATCTTAAAACACTTATCAATTGTATGACCTTTTAGACCACAAGCAAGATTAGCACACACAAGATTTTCATTTCTCACATATTTCTTCTTAGAATCATCAAATTTAGACACAAAAGCAGAATTAGCAGGTTTAGCATGATTCACAGAACTAGCATTCCTATGTGATTCTTCTCTAGACAACAAAGCATATGCAGATTTCACATTAGGTAATGGATCTTTAGTAAGAATAGTACTCCTAACATACATGTATATTTCATCTAAACCCATTAAAAACTGCATTAACCTAATCAAATCATGATGAGCCTTAAATTCTTTAGCAGCTTTACAAGTACAAACAGGTAATTTCACCATAGCATCAAATTGTTTCCACAAAGAGGTCAAATTATGATAATACTCAGACAAAGAAGCACCATTTTGAGTGAGTGAATTGATTTTATGATGCAGATTAAAAATAACAGAACCATCCACTTTATCATAAGTTTCTTTTAAATCTTTCCATACTTCACTTGCAACTTTAGAAAAAATTTGTCCCATATATAAATCTTGACTAACAGATCCTAAAATCCAAGATAAAACCACAGAGTTACACCTATCCCATTGTTTAGCCAATACAGGATCATCATCATTCTTTTCACAAGAACCATCTATAAACCCTACTTTATTTTTAGTTTCTAAAGCAAGTAACATAGCACATGACCAAACATTATAATTTCAGTACCAGTCAACTTAAAAGACAGAATAGGAGCACCACTAGTATCAGTAGGATGAAGATATAAATGATCACCAAATCAAGACCACTAACAGTAGTTGTTTTAGAACCACTACCAGCATCAGGAGCCATAATCAGATAAACAAGAAACAATCAACACAAATATATTCAAATAGAGCAGACAATTAACAATTAATCAAACAATGATCAAACCACACAATAAGCAAATAAATAAACAAGATTTATATATATGTATATAATATATATATTATTTTGAAAATAATTTCAATCTCTCAAATGTGTCAGTGACAGGATTCCAAGCCTCTCACGGAGACCGGTCAAGTATTAACACAAATGATTTTGTGAGAATTGAAATAAAAAAAAATTAAGAGATAAAGGAAAGAGAATCAACAATACAGTGCTCTTGGCTGAAATAAAAGGAACCCTAATTTTCTTCTTGATTCACTTAGTCAAGAAGAACAATCAGGATCTGAATCGATAAGCAGCGGAATCAACAAGATCGTAAACCAGAAAACCCTAAAAATTAGGGTTTCTTAGATCTAGGGTTTCGAAATCGAAATACGCCCTAAATCCAAAAAACCTTAAACAGAAATCACCAATCAGAGTAACCTGGCTCTGATACCATGAACGAAATCGAAGAACAACAATTATTATTATTATTGTTTGTTATTCGATTAAGGAATTAATCAGTCGGCTGTAAATACCGACCACAAAGTATTATTATTACAAGACGAATATGATCAAGATGATCAGTGGAATGATTGATCAAGACGAATCAATCAAACATACAAGCAGAAAATATAAATCGAAGAATAAGAAAATATCGAGAGACAAATATTGATACAGATATTTGATATGAATCAATGAATGATTAGAAAACCCTAATCCAAGCTTAAATACTCAGGATCTTTCTTTAATAGCCATCCAGTCCTCCATCTTCTGTAATATCCAACTTTAGTCCCTCAACTTGTAATATCTTCAACCCTGTTACAATACTTAACCCCGAAGTTAGTTAATGTATCAAAACTAACCCAAAGTTTATATTACTCTTTTTAACAACTTCATTATTGATGATATAAAGTCAGACATTGTTGAGGGGATTCTAAGGAAACCAATTTCTTTTAAAGTCAATTTTATACTTTAGTAATATAAAAAAGATAGTCACATATAGTTGATTAAAAATAGTTACAAAGACATGTAGTTAAGAAAGTTTATCCTAATAATGATACTTAAACGGATGGTCAGCGCAAGGCGGCGGAGGTGGGTCGGTAAGGGTGTTGGGGGTAGTGATGGCGGAGGTGGTGGTGGTGACAGTGGTGGGGGCCAGTGGGGACGGTGATGGGGGTGGTGAATGTAAAAGTAATTGATGTTAAAGGTGGTATTGTAGTTATTTTAAGGGTTGAGAGGTTTATGTTGTAAATTATTTCATTAAGGGTATTATAGGTATATTAGGTGGAGATGTTTAAATTAGTGAATAAAGGAGAAGATTTTTGGTTTTTCAAAGGTAGAAAGTTTAAGGGAAAAAAAGGTGTTTGTTTTATTAGACGAGGGAAAGTGCCCGCGCGTTGCGGCGGTGAGATGGTGGGGGTGATAGGTCATAGGAGGTGATAAGTCATAGAGTGTGATAGCCAAATGCTTTAGCCGTACGGGCTCCGCCATCGGATTTAAAAATTCGTCGAAAGTATATCGAATGACATCTCTAATGAAAGAACATGAAATTTTAAGAACACCCATATAATTTTTATAATTTATCGATGTACGGTTTTTGAGATAAATTTTTGAATGAATTAGAGGAATAAAATGATTTATGGAGGAGAGAAAAAAAAAATGAGTGGTTGAGATTTGAGGAGAGAAAAAAAATGAGTGGTTGAGATTCAAGGTTATTATAGGTATATTAGGGCATCCCCAATGGTTTAATTTCAATAGCTTTTTTTGTAAAGAGGTGTAAGAGGTTTTTTATAAAAAGTCTTGTACTCCAATGATAAAAACCTTTTTAAAGCTTAAAGTAAAATAAAATATATTCATTTAGTACAAAAATAGGTTTCTTACATAACCTATAGGTTGGTAGAAATTAAGCTTTTCATCAACTTTTTTATCTTAAAAATTATATTTAATTAACTTCAAGCTTTTAAAAGCTTTTATCCATTGGAGTACAAGACTTTTTAAAAAAAAGCTCTTACACCTTTTTACAAAAAAAGCTATTGAAATTAAACCATTGGGGATGCTCTTAGTAGAGATGTTTAAATTAGTGAATAAGGAATAGGGGTATTTTGGGTAGTTCAAATCATCTTTTCTTAAAAAAAAAGGGCAAAATGCTTTATAAGATAGTATTAGATATTAGATAAGCATGATTTTAAATAAATAAATAAGAGTAAATTACAATTTTCGTCCCTGTGGTTTGTACCAACTTTCACGTTTCATCCCTAGGTTCACGAAATTACGTTTTTCATCCCCAAGTTTGGAACTCCGTTAACAACTTTGGTCCATGACCCAAACGGACGTTAAGTTGATGGTCACGTGACATGCACACTATGGACATTTTAGTCAGACTCTCTCCTTTATCCCTTTTATTCATCTGCTTCTTGAGTTTTTCTCACTTATTCATCTTTCCAAAAAAAATCAAAAACTTCCAACAAATACATACAAACCCAAATCTTTATATCTATATTTCGGTCAAATCCAAAGCCATATACATACAAACACATACAGATCCAAACCTTATATCAACCTACCTGTTCGATCTAGATCTGGTCGGAGTAAACCATCGTCGACCACAGAAAGAACCCGAACTCATTTTAGGGAAATAAGAGATTTTTTTTTTTTTATGAGCCCCCACTGCGCCGCAGTAGTGGAAACCAAGTGTGGGGGAGGACCCGTTGGATTCTCATTCTCACCTACATTCGTTGGCATTGATTTGTTAGATTGTGTGATCGTGTTAGTAGCTCACTATGATGTCACATGCATATGCTGGCAGTAAGTTCAGCGCAACATTTTTAATTGGCATTTTTTTACATTGTTTCGCACACAGCTCTCGCACATTCCAGTTTTGGAACTAGTTGTTTCTCCCGTCAAGCAAATTGGACTTCCTTTTTAGGAAGAGCAATTTGTGGTGGGGTCGACTTACTTGTTTTGAAACGGAATGTGTCCTTAATCCGGTATGTGTTCTCATTCTTTCTGTCTATTTTGCTTACCCCTATTTACCTTTGT
>CM067173.1:19274361-19312665 GCA_034093135.1 Erigeron breviscapus
GTCTTTGATCTTGGTCTTGAACTTCTTGAAGTTAAATCATGTGAGGATTCTCAATGTTCTTTTAGAACAGAGAATAATGAATGCGTGTGAGTCTTGAATAAAGAGAATAATGAAGTCGAACAAATGTGTGTGACTTGAATCTTCGAGAATTGTTGAATCATGAATCAGAGTTGTCTTTTGAAATGCGAAAGGTATGAATCTTGGTTTCGAATGTTTCAATCTTCGATTCTTGAGTGAAATTCAGCTTTTCGATTCTTCAGTTTTAATTTTCGAATGAATTTCATCTTCTTGGAATAAAGTTTCATGAATATGAACTCTCCCCCTTGATGTATGCATTATGATTTTTCATTACAAAACGACAAATGGTTCAAGTATATGTTCCAAATTAGATCAAAGTGGATACCAGCTTACTTCATTGACACTCCAATGTGTGGCCTGATGAGAACAACATCAAGGTCAGAAAGCGAGAATGCTTTTTTTTTTTCTCATTTCACAAGATCAACGTCAAATCTGGTGAATTTCATGAGTGGATTTGAATCAGCAATGATGAAACAAAGATCAAAACAGGAAAAGTTAGATGCCGAATCAATCAAAAAGACTCTAATATTGAACACGAAACTCAAAATCGAAATGCATGCTTCAAAACTGTTTGAAATCAGTTTTGATCGGGTTTGAAGTCCGAAAATAATTTTTTGGTATACGTCCGCATTTAATGCAACGACGGCTATGACCCCACATTTTCACAAAACTTTTCAACATTTTTCAGAAAAAGTGATCATTACTTTCCATTTACGGCGCAACTTGTGTGACACGTCAGCAAAAAACATCATTATTCAAACGTTAAACAGTAACCTTCACGTGTTCACACAACGACCAAGTATCCAAAATACATTATAAAGGACTGACTCATTTCAGAAATAATATAACAAAATCTGAGCATGATCAGATTTAAGGAATCTGAACCATCTCAGTTTATACAATTATTCTGAAATCATTTCAGAAATTCTGAAGCATTTCAGTCAAAATATTTTTCTGAAAGCAAAGTTCCCCCTTAGAGAAAAAAATTCTTTTAAACATAAAAATATTTGACACTTCCCCCTGAGGTGATGCTATACAGGATTTAGCATACCTAACTCACTGATGAGATGTTTAAACGTTTTGACATCCAAGGGTGTTTTGTAAAAACATCAGCGAGTTGTTTATCAGTGGGAATGAAATGAAGTTCAATGTCACCTTTAATAATGTGATCTCTAATAAAATGATACCTGAGGTCGATATGCTTGGTTTGGAGTGCATGACAGGATTGTGAGAGATGGCAATGGCACTGGTGTTATCACAAAATATTGGAGTCTTTGTATACTTAACACCATAATCAGTTAGTTGGTTCTTCATCCACAAAATCTGAGCGCAGCAACTGGCTGCAGAAATGTATTCAGCTTCAGCTGTGGAGAGATACTGCAGTCTGCTTCTTGCTTGTCAACTAACCAATTTGCCACCTAGGAAATGACAACCACCTGTGGTACTTTTCCTATCTATTTTACAACCTGCATGATCAGAATCTGAATAACCCATTAGATCTAGACTTGAGCCTTTGGGATGCCAAAGACCAAGTCTGGGGACACCTTTAAGGTATCTGAAAATCCTTTTCACAGCATTTGCGTGCTTCTCTGGGATCAGACTGAAATCTTGCACAAAGGCATGTTGCAAACATTATGTCAGGTCTACTAGCAGTTAAGTACATGAGGGATCCCACCATACCAAGATATTTTGTGGGATCCACTGGTTTTTCCATTGGGATCTGAGTCCAAAGTTAATGGTGCAGAAATAGGAGTATCTTTTGATGAGACTGAATCAAATTGATATTTCTTTAATAAGTCTCTGACATATTTTTCTTGATTTATAAAAATACCATCACTGGTTTGTTTCACTTGAAGACCTAGAAAATATGTCAGTTCGCCCATAATACTCATTTCATACTCAGATGACATTATTTTAGAAAACTGTTCACACATTTTGTTATTTGTAGACCCAAACACAATATCATCAACATAAACTTGTACAAGTAAGATATCACTTTTATCATGCAATATGAATAAAGTGTTATCTATTGCACCCCTTTTAAAACCATTTTCAGAAGATGCTTAGTAAGAGTATCATACCAGGCTCTAGGTGCTTGTCTCAGACCATATAAAGATTTGTTCAGTCTGTACACCCAATGAGGTCTTTCTTGGTGGCTGATATACATACACAACTTCTTCCAATTCACCATTCAAAAATGCACTTTTAACATCCATCTGATAGACTTGAACTCATGATGAGCTGCAAAAGCTAAGAAAATTCTGATAGCTTCTAGTCTAGCAACTGGTGCAAAAGTTTCATCAAAGTCTACTCCTTCTTCTTGTGAGTAACCCTTTGCAACAAGTCTTGCCTTGTTTCGAATCACGTGACCATCTTCATCCATCTTGTTTCTGAAGACCCATCTTGTCCCAATTGGTTCTTTCTTTAGATTACTGGGACAAGGAACAAGTTCCCAAACATCGTTCCTCTTAAACTGATTAAGCTCATCTTGCATGGCTTCAATCCAGCTAGGGTTGTTCATAGCCTCGTCAATCTTCTTCGGCTCTATTAGTGATAAGAAGCTGACATTTAAGCATTGATCGCTTGTGGCTCTTCTGGTCTGAACCCCACTAGTGGAATTCCCAATGATTTGCTCGATTGGATGTGCTCTTGTCCACTTAGTGTAATGACCAGGATGAACAATGATATCAGTGCAAGAACTCCTCTGAAATACTTCTGAAAGTGCTTCAGAAAAGACTACCTCAGTCTCATCATCTTCCTCCTGCAGATCATGATTTGCATCATGAAACAGTTCAGATTGGGGTACTTCAGTGGAGCCTGATATCAGAGGTGTAGCAGCATGAACATCTGATCCAATAGTCAGTTCAGAAGGTAGTTTAAAATTGACTGGAGGATAGAATGGAATGTTGCTTGACTTGCTTATTATTGGTTCTGAACTGAGATGTTCAGAAACAGGTTCAGGTGACTGATCAGATTGGACTATCGGATCAGAATCACCAAAACTTATTGGACTTTCTGAGGGTGGTACAGGAATGGAATTCTTAAAGATTGCAGAATTAGATTCATCAAAGGTAACATGAATTTACTCATCAACCTTTTCAAGTCTCTTGTTAAGACTCTAAAGGCTTTGCGATTTGATGAATATCCTAGGAAGTACCCTTCATCAGCTTTTGCATCAAATTTTCCATGCTGACTGGAATCATTCAGAATGTATACTGGACATCCAAATACATGGAAGTATCCAATATTGGGCTTTCTATTTCTGAGTACTTCATAGGCTGTCTTCTTGTGTCTTTTGACATAGACAGATCTGTTCTGAGTGTAGCAAGCAGTTGCAACAGCTTCAGCCCAGAAATTCTTAGGAAGACCAGATTCATTTAGCATACTTCTAGCAGCTTCAATCAGCGTATGATTCTTTCTTTCTACAACACCATTCTGCTCTGGTGTGTGGGCTGAGGAGAAGTTCTGAGATATGCCAGTTTCAGTGCAGAAGGACTCAGAGTGGCATTTCTGAATTCAGTGCCATTGTCACTTCTGAGCTGAAAAACTTTTCGCTTATACTTGAGTTCAATTTGTTTGATGAGAGCAATGATTTCAGCAACAGCTTCACTCTTGGATCTGAGGAAAATTACCCAGCAATATCTTGAATATTCATCAACAATAACAAGGGTATACTTCTTTCCTGCTCTAGTCTGAACATTCACAGGTCCAAAGAGGTCCATGTGAAGCATGTGAAGAGGTTCAGTTATACTAAAACTTTGCTTTGTTTTGAATGAAGCTCTTTTCTGCTTACCCATTTCACAACCTGGACATGGCTTGTCTTTATTGAAAGACATTGAGGGTATCCCATAAACAAGTTGTTTTCTTGACAACTTATTAATATTCTTGAAGTTCAGATGGGATAATCTCTTGTGCCACAACCAGTTTGTGTCTTCATCTGCCTTTGTGTAGAAACATTGTTCAGTGGGTGAACTATTCATATCAATGATATAAATGTTTCCTTTTTTGGTGCAATCAAAACTACCTTTCCATCCCTGTTGAATATGGTGCCTTGTGAAATATCAAATAATACCTTGAAGCCATCATCACACAGTTGACTGACACTGATCAGGTTATATTTCAAACCGTTCACATATGCAACACGTGTGAATTTGACTTGTCCATTATTCACAACACCATATCCCTCAGTTTTTCCATTTTCATCATTTCCAAATGTTATTGAGGGCCCCTCTTGCACCCTATATTCCTCCAGCAAGGTCTGATAACCAGTCATGGTTCTGCCAGCAGCGCTGTCAAGATACCATATATTCTTCTTTCGGTCTCCCTGCACAAACACAAAGATTAGTTCTTTTTGGGAACCCATCTGGTGATGGGTTCGCTAGACTCTCCCTTAGCAGTCTCAGATTTCTTTGGTTTATAAGGAACTGAAGGATCAAAGGGGATCTCAGTCATAATCTCAGATGACACAAAAACAGTTGGTTTGATGGGGCTTTCAACCTTTTTCTTCTCAGATTTTTGCTTGATTTGTTTGGAAAAAGGTTTGGCATTTTGTTTAGGTTGAAGAGGAGTGGTTTCAACATTTTTTAAACGTGCATTACAACTCTGCACTTGTCTAGCCAATAACTGAAATTGACTCTCTAACCTTAGCAAAATAGATTCTTCATTAGACACCTGAGCCTTACCTGAATCTGAGGTAGAAGGCTCAGTGGGGGAGATATTTTTCTTCTTCTTTTGGCCTTTGGAACCTTAGATGAAGTCTGAGGGGATGGCTTTTTGGTTTTAGCCTTCCTTTCTGAAATAGTTGTCTGAGCTATTTTAGATTTACCCTCAGATTGTTCCTGGGCCTTATCAGTCACAATTTTCTGCTTGCCAACTTTAGGAAAAATAATTTCAGGTTTTATTTCCTTTGGAAGTGCATCTAAATCAGTGATTATAGATGCCAAATGAAGATCACCAGATTCATATGCTGTTCTTTGAGTTGCAAAAGTATTTTTAATTGCAGCATCTGGCCTTGGTGCTTTCATCCAAGATTTAATTATTGCTTGTTCTTTTTCAAGGATGGTTTTTAATTCTTCTTTTTCCAACTCTAAAGTGGCAACCATAGACTGATAACTTTTTAAAGCCAAATGAACATCTTTCAGTTCTTTTAGCCTGGCCTGACTGGCGTTCAGTTCAGAAGTATTATTTTCAAACATTTTTAAGCTTTCTGAACGCACAGTTTCGACAAATGAAATGTCAGCCTCTAAAAGAACCAAAAGGTCCAGTTTTTGTTCCTCATCACTTTCAAAACCAAAGTCACTAACCTTTTTCATGACTATATCCACCCATCGACCAGATTCAACATCAGACTTGACCAAATGACCTTGATCTTCACGTGCCATGAAACACATATCCCTAACTTCTTCATCATCATCAGATGATTCATCAGATTCTTCCCATTTTTCAGTTTTGGCAATCATACAACTGTTATTGCTAGAGTTGTTTTGAGCCATGAGAGCTATTTGGGCTTTCAGCTCCTTGTACTTAGCCTTACAGCTGTCATCAGGTTTCTGAAAAATAGAATGGTTAGGAGCAGATTGTGATGATGAAGGCTGACTAGATCTGCATTCCTTCATGAAATGTCCTTTCTTGCCACACTTAAAGCATTCAAGATTAGACTTGTCAATAGAAGCGCTGGAAGCAAATGGTTTGCCAGATCGATTAGATTTGGCCTTAAAACGATTGAACGTTTTAGCCAGCATGGCAACCAGATCATCATTGTCATCCTCATCACAACTATGAGTTACATTACCAAAAATACCAGTTTTTAACATTTCAGACACCATCTTCTTCATCGAGTCAGAATGATCACTCTCAGAAGATAGTAGAGCAGTCCCATGTGGTTCAGAATTATGAACCATGACTGAATTGGTAGAAGCATGATTTTTGGCATCTTGCTCAGCCACAGCTCTCTCAGCTTTGTTCTCTTCAGTGTACCTGAAGGCTCCATATAGGGAAGCAAGAGTGTGATTGTGCAAGGTTTTTCCTTGTCTTAAAACCAAGATCAAGTTTTCCCATTTAGAAGGTAAGATATTACAAAACTTTTCCAACAAAATTTCTTTGTCTTTAGTTACTCCCAGGGCTTTCAGTTGATTTACCAGATTGGTGAATCTGATGTAAGTTTGTGTTAAAGTTTCACCAGGGATAGCAAAAAAAGACTCATATCTTTTATTTAAAGCAACTTTTCTTGTGACAATTGTCTCATTGGTGCCTTCAAACTGTGTCATAAGTTCCTCCCACATTAATTTTGAATTTTCAAGTAAAACAAGGGTGGGCATAAGAGTTTCAGGAACAGCATACAAGATCATATTTTGTAGCTTGGTATCAAGGTCTACCAGCCTATGATCTTCTTCAGACCAATGATCCTTCTCCTTGGGTGAAACCCTAGGAGTCTCATCGGCATTTCTAACAACAGTGGAGGCATTCAAGGGGACAAAGGGTCCTTCTTTGAGAATATCGGTCAAATGTCTTTCAACACCAGCAATATATTTGAGCATGCATGCTTTCCATGTTTGAAAATTTTCATTGTTCCCATCAAACTTGGGAACAGGATTATTTGGAAAGTGTACGTGCACATTATGCGATGGTATATTGTTGTTGATGATAGGGGGTGGAGTAGTATTAGCATTAGCATTAGCATTAGCATTAGCATTAGGGTCAGGGCCTGTATTGAACATTTGGTCAACCATCTTTGCAGATCAAAGGTTAATGAATTAATATAATTCAACCTTGCTGCTCTGATACCAATTGTGAGTCCCAAATATAGATGATTAAACCCGACTGGCAAGTAGTTCTAACTGGAAGATGACCAGTTCAGAATACGATCTAGATATGGATGAACAATACGATAAAGGTACTGAAAGTAAATGCAAGAAACAATAAGGGCTGAAACTATATAAATAATATGTATAGATCAAGTATGTAGCATTGAGACACGATGTATTTTTCAAGGTATTTGATTTATTGATATATAAACAAATACAAAGGTTGTTGCGGAACAAAGATAAACACCCAAGTGTAAATATCTAAACAACCTAGAAATACAAGTGATCTAATAACTTGGAAATACTCGTAAGGATTACTTAGAGTATATCTCACAAGTTGCAATGCAAAGGTTTCAAGCAGTTTGCAAGTTGTGAGAAGACTTATATTTATAGACCAAGTCCATGATGACGTGGACCAGATCGTACGAATATGGTTGGGAGCATTTAAGGAATTAAAGCTAATTCCTTACATGCGTACTTTTAAGGTTTAAGTATGTAAGTCAACTGATGTGACTTAACATACCATATTCTCAACCTTTACTTTACCTTGTACCTTTATTAATAGTTAAATCTATTAACTGGGTAAAGAAATGTAAAGTAAAAAGTCTTCCTCGTAATCAGTGTAAAAGTGTATAAATACTTTTACACTGAGATGCTTCAGTCTTCGATCAGGTAGAATCAGTTTCTGAGCTCCACATCTGAGCTGATTCTCTTTCTTCAGACTTCATTCTGAACGGTATTCTGATATGTTGATCTGAACTGAAGTAAAGCTTCAGTGAACTAATTCTGAGCGACCTCAGAATTCTATACAAGTATTTTTCACTGAGCTTCAGCTATTTCTGAACAAATTATACTTGGTCGATTTTCGACCTAACAGTTTTCTTCAATTACACAAGCAGACAGTTTTTGGTGAGTTTCATCTAGATAAATTAATGTGCCCCACCCCCAGTATTCGTTAACTTAATTGTTGAGTAGCTAAATTTTTTTCTTGTTTATTTTTGTTACAGTAAAATGGTGTTTAAAACTGAGGGTGTATATGGAAATCCATTTGGAATGGGTTATATGTTTCAATCGTTGGCCCCTGGATCATATATCGAAGCTCCAGTTATTGATTGTTGGTCAGGAATATTGAATTATGAAGAAAGATTCAAGGACCAATATTCACCAAGAAGGGTGTTTCTTAGTACATGTATTTTTGTAAGTTGTAACGTTTTTTTTTAATCACTATTATAAATTTTTATTTTATATGAAGTTCAAATTTTTGGATTTTTTAATACAACAGACACATGAATTATTTGATGAGCATTCAAAGAAAAATAAGGATGTACTTCACCAGATTTTTAAGTCTAATTTGGAGAACTTCTTTAATAATGATCCTGATGTGCTGTCATTTAGAGAAGTCGATATGGTATGATACAGATTTGTGTCTGTCTTTCCAGTCATTCAAATTTGATTTTTCTTAACTGTTTATCTAACTTATTTTGTCTTTGCTTTAACCTACGAATTAGATATTTATCCCAATCTGTCGTGGGCAACATTTTTATCTGCTGGTTCTGGAGATAACAGATGATTTGAATGGCTTTCACATAATCGATAATATCATTTCAAGTTCAGATTTCAAAGACAAGTATGAGACAGTGTATGATACTGTGGTATGTACAAATCAAATCAACTCTCTTTTATTTTATTTTTTAAAATTAGCTAAATTTGCTTTTGATATTTGTATATAATTTTTTTTAAATCTCAATATATAGCTTTATCACTTCTCAAGACATTTGAAGAATGTGAATCATCCTTTGTCGAATATTGTTGATTTATACGAAGCAGAACAACTAGATCTACGATGGCATACAGAAAATAACTATGTTGACTGTGGCGTTTTTCTCATGCGACATATGGAATGTTTTATTGGTCAACATCCCAAAAATTGGAATAGTGGTATTCCAGTCGAATCTAAGGATCAGGTTGAAGTCCTTGTGAAGTTGAGGATAAAGTATGCCGCAAAGATGTTGACCCATGACATTAACACTGAAGCGACAAAAATACTTGAGGATGCAAACGAGTATAGAAGCATGCATGACATTAAGGAAATGAAAGCGAACTATCTCAGAACCAGAGATTATAGGGTTCGTCGTGCTTATGGAAATAGTTTGTGAAATGAAGTTGGCTAATATGTAATATAAATGACCACTTTCTGGTAACTTAGATATATTTTGTTATGAAACAAATATGATGAGCATGTTACATGTATGCATTTCAGCAATACAAAATGAAATATGATTTTGAATGAGTTTTTCACACTATATGCTTAAAATAATTTTTGATTTTGAATAGGTTTCTTTGTATGGAACTCATTTTGATTTGTCTCAATGTGCTATACAAAATCATTTATGATTTTGAATAGGTTTAATGATACCGAACTCACTTTTTTTTGTCTATATGTATGAATAAAATCATATATGATTTTGTATATGGTTTTCACAATGTATGCTTAAAATCATTTTTGATTTTAAATAAGTTTCTTGGTATGTAACTCATTTTATTTTGTCACAATGTCCTATACAAAATCATATATGATTTTGTATAACTTTTCCCCAATGTATGCGTAAAATCATTTTTGATTTTGAATAGTTTCTTTGTATGGAACTCATTTTGTTTGTCTCAATGTGCTATGCGTAAAATCATAAATGATTTTGTACATTAACTTTATTTGTATGGAAGTCTATACAAAATCATATATGATTTTGAATAGGTTTAATGATACCGAACTCACTTTTTTTTGTCTATATGTATGAATAAAATCATATATGATTTATGATTTTGTATATGGTTTGGATACTCTATGGGTAAAATCATTTCTAATTTTAAATAGTTTTCTTTGTATGTAACTCCTTTGGTTTTGTCTCAATGTGCTATAAAAAATCATATATGATTTTGTACAGGTTTTCCCCAATGTATGCGTAAAATCATTTTTGATTTTGAATAGTTGATATTGTATATGTTTTTCACAATGTATGCGTAACATCATTTTTGATTTTGAATAGTTCATTATATATATGATTTTCACACTGTATGAGTAAAATCAAATATGATTCTAGGCATAATGGGGGGGGGGGGGGGGGGGGGGGGGGGGGGGGGGGGGGGGGGGGGGGGGGGGGGGGGGGGGGGGGGGGGGGGGGGGGGGGGGGGGGGGGGGGGGGGGGGGGGGGGGGGGGGGGGGGGGGGGGGGGGGGGGGGGGGGGGGGGGGGGGGGGGGGGGGGGGGGGGGGGGGGGGGGGGGGGGGGGGGGGGGGGGGGGGGGGGGGGGGGGGGGGGGGGGGGGGGGGGGGGGGGGGGGGGGGGGGGGGGGGGGGGGGGGGGGGGGGGGGGGGGGGGGGGGGGGGGGGGGGGGGGGGGGGGGGGGGGGGGGGGGGGGGGGGGGGGGGGGGGGGGGGGGGGGGGGGGGGGGGGGGGGGGGGGGGGGGGGGGGGGGGGGGGGGGGGGGGGGGGGGGGGGGGGGGGGGGGGGGGGGGGGGGGGGGGGGGGGGGGGGGGGGGGGGGGGGGGGGGGGGGGGGGGGGGGGGGGGGGGGGGGGGGGGGGGGGGGGGGGGGGGGGGGGGGGGGGGGGGGGGGGGGGGGGGGGGGGGGGGGGGGGGGGGGGGGGGGGGGGGGGGGGGGGGGGGGGGGGGGGGGGGGGGGGGGGGGGGGGGGGGGGGGGGGGGGGGGGGGGGGGGGGGGGGGGGGGGGGGGGGGGGGGGGGGGGGGGGGGGGGGGGGGGGGGGGGGGGGGGGGGGGGGGGGGGGGGGGGGGGGGGGGGGGGGGGGGGGGGGGGGGGGGGGGGGGGGGGGGGGGGGGGGGGGGGGGGGGGGGGGGGGGGGGGGGGGGGGGGGGGGGGGGGGGGGGGGGGGGGGGGGGGGGGGGGGGGGGGGGGGGGGGGGGGGGGGGGGGGGGGGGGGGGGGGGGGGGGGGGGGGGGGGGGGGGGGGGGGGGGGGGGGGGGGGGGGGGGGGGGGGGGGGGGGGGGGGGGGGGGGGGGGGGGGGGGGGGGGGGGGGGGGGGGGGGGGGGGGGGGGGGGGGGGGGGGGGGGGGGGGGGGGGGGGGGGGGGGGGGGGGGGGGGGGGGGGGGGGGGGGGGGGGGGGGGGGGGGGGGGGGGGGGGGGGGGGGGGGGGGGGGGGGGGGGGGGGGGGGGGGGGGGGGGGGGGGGGGGGGGGGGGGGGGGGGGGGGGGGGGGGGGGGGGGGGGGGGGGGGGGGGGGGGGGGGGGGGGGGGGGGGGGGGGGGGGGGGGGGGGGGGGGGGGGGGGGGGGGGGGGGGGGGGGGGGGGGGGGGGGGGGGGGGGGGGGGGGGGGGGGGGGGGGGGGGGGGGGGGGGGGGGGGGGGGGGGGGGGGGGGGGGGGGGGGGGGGGGGGGGGGGGGGGGGGGGGGGGGGGGGGGGGGGGGGGGGGGGGGGGGGGGGGGGGGGGGGGGGGGGGGGGGGGGGGGGGGGGGGGGGGGGGGGGGGGGGGGGGGGGGGGGGGGGGGGGGGGGGGGGGGGGGGGGGGGGGGGGGGGGGGGGGGGGGGGGGGGGGGGGGGGGGGGGGGGGGGGGGGGGGGGGGGGGGGGGGGGGGGGGGGGGGGGGGGGGGGGGGGGGGGGGGGGGGGGGGGGGGGGGGGGGGGGGGGGGGGGGGGGGGGGGGGGGGGGGGGGGGGGTGGGGGGGGGGGGGGGGGGGGTGGGGGGGGGGGGGGGGCCGGTTTTCAGTGTGTGGGGGGTTTGTGTGTGCGGTTTGTGTGTTTGGGGGGGAAAGGAAGAAGATAAAGGATGCAAGGTAAATTACGAGACTACCCCTCCGTGTTATAATTTTAATTATAAGTTAAATGTTAATCTGAACCATTGATTGGTTTGATCCAAGGGCTGAGATGCAGCCCTTGAGATGCATGGATAATTAAGATTCAAATGAACAAAGCACATAGTTGATGAACTTAATTATGGTAATCAAATTGATTGATTGACTCTCATCATATACTAAAAGGAATTTTATTAGCCAAAGATTGTGTCAGGAAATTAAGTTTTTCCTTTTTAGCAACATAATTAAAGTCAATATACTCCGTAATTAACTTTGATGTGATTGTAAAAACTTAAGGTAAATCCAAAACTTTAAACAAACATATATTATATTTATCATTACTCATAACTGTTTATGATAACTTAGATTCGATCATCGGTTTACCTTAACCACAATTTATTTCATACTCACGAATCATGTATAAGGCATATTTGAATTTCTTTATGATACAATCTATATAGCTACCGTACATCGTACGGGTATTAGGACTAGTACAATCATATATTTATATCAAGTACATAGTTATATCAATTTTGTTGTACATGCGTCAAATACTAATTGGTGAACTATTTTTTTTTTAGAACGACAATTTTTTATTGATAACGAGAGCTTTCAACGAAATACAAAAGACAACAAAAATTACATCATGTACTTAGGACATATTCGCCATAATGGCCAAACTAGGTTTTCTTTCTTACTACGACTACTAATCCAAAAAAAAGTAAAAGAAACTATATCATGATAAATATCTATACTAGAGGAGTTATTGGCTTTGAATACCATGTTATTTCGGTTCCTCCAAAGTACCCACCACCAGGTGAAACAAATTGCCTGTATAATATTCTTAAACTTCTCTGTCACGTTTAGCTCCGCTATCCAATCCA
Organism: Erigeron breviscapus; assembly: GCA_034093135.1. Classification (NCBI taxonomy): domain Eukaryota; kingdom Viridiplantae; phylum Streptophyta; class Magnoliopsida; order Asterales; family Asteraceae; genus Erigeron; species Erigeron breviscapus. Next base: position 19,286,930 of record CM067173.1, read on the forward strand.
AAATATCACTCGAACTTGCATCCGGAATAGAAAGTTGAAGCCATGTTGAAAGCATTATTCTTACCTCTATCAATTGGTGAACTATTTTTATTATGTTCTTATGGTATTTTGTGATTGTTACGCACAATTTTATAATATCCAAAATGAGGGGAAGATGTACCACCACATCGAAATACTACATTTGATAAATGCATGAAATCACGATGAGATAATCGGTTCGCAAAGTAGTATTAGGTGATGAATGCCGAATCATAATGGTAACATCAACATTACCTATGAATGCCGAATCATAATGGTAACATCAACATTACCTTTCAATATAATTTCTCCCCGAGTTATTACCAGAAAAAGAATATGTTTGGCATCATATCGGGTGTCTTAATCGTATACAGGGCTTCATAATAGCCCATGTTACCCTATCTCCGGATATTTAAGGACACAATATATTACAGTAAATCCAAATAAAATTTACTGAGTTTAAAGATATTCGAAAAGGAAAAAATGATTATCATTTAAAAAAATCATATCTATGAATAATATCGAATATCTTTATATTATTTTGCATAAACATGGCAAAGAAATTTGTCCATGAATAGTTAAAAAAAAAGAGCCTTATCCTCGGGTTATATTTTGTATAAATTCTATTGAATTATACATGGTTCAAAATAAAAAGGATTTTCGATAAGGATACATTTTATACATGGCATGATCGTTCAGGTCATCGCATTAATAATCATCATATATATTCTCCCTTACAATTGTCTCTAGTAGAGAACCAAATTTGTCCCAAATTTAAAATTATTGGTCGCATGGTATATGTACCAATACCATCACATCGCATCAAAATGGGACCAAAAATATGACTGGGCAATAATATATTGGGTTTTTACCCCCTATCAATTATTAAATATTTATAAACATCAACTAATGACATATTTACAACACTTTATGCTTATTGTCAGCTTGATGAGAAAGTTTTCCCAGTCTTAGGGGGAGAGAATTATATAAAGACTGGTAACACAAAAAATTACTTGGAATGCATCACCAATATCAAATCTTGACCCCAAAATGGTCACATATGAAGTCCAAAACATATTATAAATTACTAGATGCATTCACAGATACATAGTGTCAGAAAGTCACATATACCAGCATCAAATGCACCTGCTCAAAATGTGGGAGGCCAATCGATTCCAGATACAAAAACCCACAAAAAGAAATGAGCAAAAACATAGTTGGTGAAACCCAACATTAATGAAACCTCTATAGAGGTAAATATTCCAAGGACATACACGATACCAGAGGAAAACATAGTCCTTGATGAAATAACGGTTCCAAAATGAAAATGAGATCTCAATAATTATATACATAATAGTGCACTTTGGAACCGGACAACACGTGTTGACAATATATTTTTAAATGCTATAGCAACAAACGTAATAAATACGTATATAAAACTCTGGAAAATGCATGCACATAGATGATTGGCCCAAAATGGCAAGAAGCCATAAAATTCGTTCAAAATGCGAAATATTTTTAAGACCTACAGGTCATACACCCATAGACGTCAAACCAATTGGTTATAAATGGGTGATTAAACTTGAATACAAATGCGATTGTATGATATAAGGCATGAATAGTTGCACAAAATTTCTCTCAAATCTCGGGAATAAATATGAGGAAACATATTACCTTGTAATAGATGCAACAACACTTAAATTTTCAATCGGCCTTACAATTTCCAAAAGACTTCATATGAAACTAATGGATGCCTTGGAAGTATGTAGACTTATGCTTTGATTCAGTTCGAACCTGTGTCCTTAATCGATAGTAGTATACTGTTTTGGGTGTGAGTTGAAACATGAAAGAGGTGTTCGACCTAGACCTGGATATGTTGACCACATCAACATGATTGGATCCCCTAAAGAGATACAAGAAGCATGAAAAGTCAAAACAAATCTAGAAGACCCCGACGATCATTTATGAAGACAACGCTGCCTGCACAACTAATATTAAAGAAAGCTACATCAAAAAGAACATAGTCCATCTCACCAAGGTTCTTCTCAACATACGATCTCCAAAGGGAAAGAGAGATAAATATACAACATATCAAGTCAAGTAAGAACCTAACTAGCTATTACCTTAGAGTAGTTTCAAGCAGTTGGCACACAAGATCGGGCTTCGAAGATTGAAAGACGTATGTTGACTTGAGGGGGAGCATTATACACGTTGCACTTTTTTTCCCCTTAACTAAGTTTCATCCCACTGAGTTTTCTTAGTAAGGTTTTTAATGAGTCAACACAACTGTGTAGTAATATATATTTGAGGGAGAGTGTTATATACAAATATATATTATGTAATGACTAATCTACCCTTAGCTTATTCCATAAGTTTTATGTACACTATATAAAGGGTGAAACCCTATTGTATCTAAATAACACACTTTCTTTCTCCCTTTCTATTATGCCTCTATTTACATTTCTTCCATTATATCTTTATCATCTAGTATTACTATCATTTGTATTGTTGTGATTGTTTGATCCAAGATCAAATATATTTCTAACATTAATGATATAGATCAAGTTTTTACTATTGTACCGGGGTCCATTTAAAAAGAGTTCACCTTTGGCATGCATCTGGACGATGAAACCTCTGCCCTCAAGGAGAACTTTGACCTTGACGACAATATAGAGCATTTACTCGAACAATACTACTCTCAAGAAACTTATGCTTGATCTGTAGTTGGGGTTTGACAATCGGTCTACGAAGGATGACGAGTAGGAGATGTTAACGGTTAAAAATTCTCTTATGCTACCCACACGCATCACCAATAGTAAAAATCTTTGTTGAGCGTTCTGTCTAATTACAGCCTTATTGGCGCAGCTCGCTTGTAATCACTTCATCTTATTCTCCCATTGACCACATTAGATTTTAGTATTAACAGTTGATAAAATAGAGTACATGGTTAATGTAATGAACAAGTTAGGCCCTATTTTCTATCTGCTACATGTGGATATTATCTTTGAGTACTGCCTTGGCAAACATGAGTGACGAAGACAAATAGCCTAAACAAGGCAACACCTATATTTGTTAAGGTCTGCATCATTGTTAATAAAATTAGAGTTGTATCCGCAATGCTACTTAGGGTGCGTTCACAAGTACTTCTGTTTATGAGAGACGACTGATTGATTCAAAAGGCCCCTGGGTACAAATAATTGACTACTACGAGTACTAGAGTTAGGTTTTGGGTTCTTTGTCCCTGTTTAATTTGAATCCAACTTTGGACGTTTGAGCTTGGATTTAATTTGGACGTTTGTGTTGCTACTTTGAAGTTTGAGTTTGAAAACAATACATGCATTGAAGTTCCGTGTCTATATTCATCAAGTTAACAACTGTAATCCTGAGGGGAGCGGAGTTGCAACGTGAAGAAAGGTAGTGAGGAACTAAAGAAGTCGACTCCATGGGTTCCAGATCCTATTACCGGCTAATATAAGCCCGAGGGGCCAAACTAACCAGATTGATGGAGCCGATCACTATATCTGTAGGAAAAAAATAATTCATGCACAATGTCATCAAAATTCTTACATAAGAATATAAGATCTACAATCACTATATAATAAATTATGCTTCAGTTTTGTTAAGAATTAACATATTTAAAGGCAGGTAACATATTTTTGTAATCATCTTTACCCGGCTCTAAGAAGGGAGGAGATTCCTTCAAGTTATTTTTTCTCAACTTGAGTCAAGTTGGAGAAATTTTGACCCTTGAATAAAAATCAAGGGAAGATTCAAAAATCATCTTTGAATCTTGGCCCTTGATTTTCATCTAAAGGTCAAGATTACCCGACATGACTAGTCATGTTAGGATAACTTGAGAGAATCCCCTCCCCTGAAATATGCAAAAACTATAGAACCACTGTAAGAATTTGAACTATAAATAAAAACAGAGGTAGGAGCTTATAAATAACTTTATGCGAAAATCTAAAAGAGGGCTTATAAAGTTAACCAGCTAAGAAGAACTAAGATTCTCATGGACCTAATCGAGTTTACGGTGAAGGTGGTTGGAGCTAGTTTACCAAGCTAGCTCCGATATAGGCTCAAACTCTGTTCAAACTTGTATCGAGCTTTTAATGAGGCAAACTTGAGTAGCTCATGAGTAACTTGACCCATTTAAAACCTTAATCATATCGGGTTACTTGACTTCATGGGCTAACCCATAACAGTTTTCAAGAAGCCAATAACCTCTATAGGCATAAACTCGCAACAAGATCAACTTACAACTTACACACAAAGTCACAAATAACAACAATATCCAATTCAGATATAAATACTAAAAGCAACATGAAAGCCTGAAGGTCTTTTTCTACCATTGATGTAAAGCTTGAAAGCAGCCTATCTACCTAGGTAAATATAACGTCTGACTATATCTTAACCCGTCGAAACAGCGGTGGGCGGTTCCTTCCTTTTCCTTTATATAGATACGAAAAACAACATAACTATAAACAATACAAAAAAAAATATCGATCTCTTATTATCATTGTGAAAAATAAAAGACAGCCAAATTAACCAACATTCATCATCAAAAATTAAATAAATAAAAAAAAAACTAACACTAAAAGTCTAAAACATATGTTATATCTAATCTAATGATAAAATCTGTATATCTATATATCTATAATACTAATAATAATTATTATAAGGAAGAAACAAGAGTATGATCATGTGTAACACCATTACAGTCCATACCACACCCACATTGTGGACACTCCTCAAAATTATCAATAGGAAAACCAGCAGAATAAATCCCAACAGAAAACCCCAACTGATTTACACCACCATCATTAACCTTATCAACATAAACTTCAACAATATTTAACCAAAAAAACAACACTTTCACACTAACCCCACTTAGATTTGTCAACCTCCCATTAGATATGATCCCACTTATGGTTGGTTGGTATTTAAGATCATAAGTATTTTCTAAAGAAAAACTACATGTTTTGTTGAAAAAGGCATTGAAGTTGCCTGTTTTTGTATCTAATTTGTATCCTGTTACCCCTATTGGTAGTATGCCTTTTGGGAATCCATATGATTGGATAATGTCGTACGCTGTTGTTGTTGAATTTGTTGATGTTGTTGGTGAGATGAAGAGGATTGTTAAGATTGTCAAGATTGTGATTATGATGTTTGGAGACATGTTTTTTTTTATATAATTTTGTTTTGTTTTGTTTGTTTGATGATATGGTGTTGTTTTGGGGGATTTTTTTGTGACACCAACGTTGGTGTGATGAGAGTTTAGATCTGAAAGTTTTGATATAATCCGGAAAAGAAAGAGTCTGTACTTTTTATTAATGAATGGGTTGGCTTAGTGTTTGGATTTATAGTACTTGGATCACAATTATCTAATTTGTATCGGGTTGGGATTGTGATCTATTGATATTGCTTTCTTTTTATTTAACGAAGTAGGTCATTATTATCTTTGTATATAATGAAAAATCCAGTCCTTGTACAAATATATTATCAACACAACATTGTAAGATCTTTTATGTATATTTTTAAATTATGAATAAAGTTAATTTATTCTTTTAAAACTTGAGATTTTTATAATAATTTAATTACAATTTAGTCTTACAGAATGAATTTTATAATATACTTAATGAGTCATCCAATGACTTACAGTAGGAGTGATGAGGCATTCCGATTTTATCTGTCGATCTTTGGCATGACCTTTATAGTATTTTCTCCCAAATTGGTGTGTCTTGGTGGCATGGACTTCAATTCACCAGGAATAGTTGCTTGGACCATTCGGGTTTCATGTTTGTCGGTGGTTCAAAAGTAAATAAAAAAATGCAAATATAAATTTAACTAAACAAAATAGATATTAATGAAGATATGAAAAGTGAAATTATATCTCTACAACTCTAGTATAATAGTATAAAAAAAATACCAATTATCAATAAATGGATGAGTAAATTACACTTTTCGTCCTTAAACTTGGCACGTTTTTCACTTTTCGTCCCTAAAGTTTAAAAATTACAATTTTGACCTTAAACTTGGCAGAATTTTGCAATCGACGTCCTTTGGCCATACGGCGTTAAGTTTCAGCCGTTAAGTCCCACACGTGCAAAACACGTGAGGGACTAAAAGTGCAAAAGGTGACTAGTTCAGGGACGAAAACTGAAATTTACATTATATATTGTCATCATCTTCATCTTCTCCGGCTGAGTGGCCGGAAAATTCGCCGGAAAACTTAAAATGCCGATATCTTACTCGTTTCTTCGAATTAGACCATGAAACCACCACCAAACTTCTCAAAATTAATTTTCGCACGAATCCTAACCAAAAGATTTTAGATTCAACACTTGCCGGAAAACTCAAAATACTGCTTCCATAAAGATTAGACTTGTAGAAATTGATTTTTAACCCCAAAACAAGAAAGAAGACTCTCATAAGTCTAGTGATACACTCCACATTGGATTTAGATCAAGCAACAAATCGTCATGGTTTCATGTTACTGATCTTCTGTCTCAAATCGATCTGGAAATCACAAGGTTTTATTCGCGGTAGAATTATGAGCATGTTGATGTGATGATTTCTTCATTTCGTTGAGTTTGGTCGGCAGTTCGTTTTCCGGCGAGATTTTGAGTTTTCCGGCAAGTGTTGAATCTGAAATCTTTTGGTTAGGATTCGTGCGGAAATTAATTTTAAGAAGTTTGGTGGTGGTTTCGTGGTCTAATTCGAAGAAACGAGTGAGATATCGGCATTTTAAGTTTTCCGGCGAATTTTTCGGCCACTCAGCCGGAGAAGATGAAGATGATGACAATATATAATGTAAATTTCAGTTTTCGTCCCTGAACTAGATACCTTTTGCACTTTTAGTCCCTCACGTGTTTTGCACGTGAGGGACTTAACGGCTGAAAATTAACGTCGTATGGCCAAAGGACGTCAATTGCAAAATTCTGCCAAGTTTAAGGTCAAAATTGTAATTTTTAAACTTTAGGGACGAAAAGTGTAATTTACTCTAGATGGATTTATAAATGGAGTTTGAAACTGAGAGATTTTAGGTTCAAATTTTAGTGTGAGCAAAATGCTCATAAGAATGAAAAAAGAAGTTTTCTCAGCATGAATTTTCTCTGAAATTAGAGTTAGGTATGTGAAGAGGAATATTATTGAGCCCGAATTTATCGTTAAAAAAAATATATAAATTACTAAATCCATGATTCAATGGACCATAATATGCAGGTCGAAAATTGAAGCCCATTTGACCAGCCATTGAACCGGCCCATTTTATAAAAGAAAGAAACCCCCTCTTTCAGTCTATCTCAATCCTCTTCATCCTTCCTCCGTCACAACGCCGATCACCACCTTATTTTCACGGCGATCAAATCTCTTTCTCCGTCACCATCGCAATGGCTCGATCCTTCTCAAACGCAAAACGCCTTTCTTCTTTCTTCACTGATCATCTCTCCGTCTCCATCTCCAAGTAATCATTTCACTCTCATCATATCTCTATACATATCCATATATCTATATCTGTATATATATATCTATTTATATTTATATATTATCACCAATTATAGGTATAGATGAAAGCAATTATCGTTAAATTATCACGAAGTTTAAGCAAATGAACGTATTTATCAATGAAATTTTTGTAAAAAAAAAAGAGTAAATGATTAAGATTCGTATAAAAATACAGATTTAGATCTGATCATATGTATATATATATATATACACATACATACAGAGTATGATTACATCTCAGTGTCTATTTCATACATATATCCCATTAATTTACTAAGTTTTTCTTAAATATTTGATTAAGAAATGCGTCCGTTTGCTTAAATTTTCTGATAATTGTGATTACTTACTTTAATTTGATGATATTTGATAGATAATGGCGCTCGGTTACTTTAATTATATGATATATTTTAGATAATTGTGGATTAGTTAACTTTGATGATGATAGATAAGTTCGTGCTATGCTGTTACTTAAAATTTAATGATATATGATAGATAAGGATTCCCGAGTACTTAAGTTTGATGATATGTGATAGATATTCATGTCCGGTTACTTAAATTGGGGGACGTTTGATAGATAGTTGCGTTAGGCTGCTTAAATTTGATGATATAGATAGATAATTGCGCTCGGTTACTTAAATTCGTTGTTATATGATAGGTAAGTGTTTTCGGCTACTTAAGTTTGATCATATGTGATAGATAATCATGTCCGGTTACTTAAGTTTGATGACATATAGTAGATAGGTGCGACATGTTTTTAAACTTGATGATAATTGTGCCAGTTACTTAATTTTTGGTGTTTAATTGAGTTTGAAATGATTTCCAGGCGTGGACTTGCTGCAGCACCACAAGGTGGTGCAATCGGCGGTTCAATGATGACACAACGAGTTGAAGAATCATCAAAACCAACGCCTAGGGTTCCAGAATTTTCTTTGAATCAGGTTAACTCTGCTTTCAACCATATTCGTCCGTTTTCTTCGCATGCTAATATTTACAAGTCGCAAATCCCTTCAATGTTGTCATTGTCGAGTAAATTTTCTACTGCTGCGACTGCATCAGTTGCTAGTCATGCGCGTCCGTTATCTCCACATCTTTCGATCTACAAACCGCAGTCCAATTCGATGATTTCAATTTCCAACAGAATCGCTGCAATGGCTTTATCTGCTTTTGCGTTGGCGTTTTATCTTCTCTGTATGAAAACGGGTTTGATTTGCTTCACTTACTATAGCTTTTACCAAATCATGTCTGTATTGGCTGGGTTCACTGGGCTGATTTGCTACACATCAGTTCCTCTTATCATCCTTCATATCATCCATTCAGTGAAGCATTAAGTTTTTACGACATTATGGATTGGAATTGATGATGTAATAGATGGATGGTGTGGTGGTGTTCTTGTTTACTTGTTTTCCTGCAAAGTAATAAGTATGGGCAGACCTTCTGTAGTTTGTATCTTTTTTCGGTTATTGTTGAATAAGTATATGCTATTATGCTTGTTTGATGCAAGTGAATATTGCAGAGTAATTTATGGTACCCAACAGTAATTTTTTTTCTTTTTCTTTTCATTCTTATACTGTTTCTGGAACGGAACTGTGGTTTATTCTGAATCGTTGTGGTCTGAAGTTCGTTTGATATGCTTCTTGATACTTTAAGAGGCTATAGAATGTATAATCTAGTTACATGGGCCAAATAGTTATGCTCTTTTATGATAGATGTTTCTGTGCATTTGGGGCATGATTTCAACTTTTAACTAATAATTTTTTTATGTGTACTAGATTCTTACGGATATAATACCATGATTTTGTAGTATATGAGTCTTAAAGCTATGATTTCTTATGGGCATACCAAACTTAAGGTTATGATTCTTTCTTTTGTCTAATTTTGATCTTGTTAGACTAAGAAATGGGCCTCTTACAGTAGATCACCAGCAAGAAATTAAATATATGTTTTCCAAACAAGCTATTATAGATCTGCAATACTTTAATGGAATATGTAAGAGGACTTGGAAGGCATTTTCTTTGATTCGTGATGGTCATTACGAAAACATAGCAACAATGTACATTTTCGGGACAACTATGCAACAAGTGATTACCTATTTCTTATTGTATCCATTTTGTTTCACTAGATTAGCACACATTGTAATTATTTATTCTGTTTCTTCGACTTTGTGCCCGTAATTTTCTACCTACCATCTTGGTCACTTGGTTGTAAGTAAATCCATTTCTGTTCGTGAAAATGAAGTTGGTCATCACCAAAACAAAAATCGAGATATTGAAAAAGTTAATTAAACTAAATGCGTTCAAAAATAACAGCAAGAAATTAAATATCTGTCAGTCTGTCACAAACAAGCTATTGTAATACATTTAGCTGAATGTGTTCATTCATGAATTTCACCAATTTGATTGATCCAAGTTCTCTTTCCATTTAGACATTAACACAAACATTATTACTGCTAATATTATTAATATTATATCAACAGTAAAATCATATCCACGTCCCTGTCTTGTTACTTTGTTTTGCATTATTGGGGTCGAATATTGTTCGGTAACCTTAAGTTCCTTTTCATCTTGATAATCTTCAAGCTCCTTTTTTAGTAGGTCCACATCCAGACGTTTACAATATATCTCTTCTCTGCAAATACCAAATGATATATGGTAATTCAAGATCTTTTTATGTTTTGTGACTTATGAATACTGAAACTTACCGTAGCATATCGACTACATGGCCGCGATCTCTAAGGAATTCCTGCAGCTGTAAATGAAAAAAAAAAAAAAGTCACAAACGTGGATAAAGTGCATAATTGCAGTTTTATATCATAGATAATCGACTTGAAAGTAATTAATTAACAATAATTATTTCAAAACGCATATCTCAAATATAAGTCCATAAAATTATGATAAAAGTTGTACCAGGACTATAAGCGTTAATTATGCAATTGTTAAGTTAGATTTCTATTTTGGAACAACGTGTTTTTAATCACCTCTAACTCACCATACAAAGGTAAATGACACTTAGAATAGACTACATAGTCTTAACCGGGTCTGCTACTGATTTGACTCACTAAAGAAAAATCCCACAGCCCACAGGCATATAATTTCTTATGTTAGATGACTACCTCTGAATTCTGCATTGCTTCTTGTTCAAGTCTCTTTGCCTCTTCTACTGTCATTTCCATTTGGCTTATATGGTTAGCAAACAATGCTTCGTTTTGTAACTTCTGTTTATCTGCTGCTTCTTTTTTCATCAGAGCTGAATTTAATCTCTTCTCGAGGGATGTACGTATCTAATTAAGAATAGTAATTAAACATACCCAACAATCTCAATACTAAGTTGCAAGTATTACTTGATCCAAATTTAACTATAGAAAGTAAAATTCAAGTATTACCTCATCAACATCCGAAAGGAATTTATTTCCTTCATTTGATACACCCAACGCACGAAGTTGAACCTTCTCCATTTCAGTAGCTAAAGCAGCCTTCTGTGCATATACTTCTTTAGCATGCTGAAAAGACCAAGTAAATAAATAACCTCGATCGTGAACTAATCTCATAATCAAAGTATAAAGAGAAATAATGTGCAAACCATATCATTTTTTTCCTTTGCGCGTTGTGCTGCCTGTTTAAGGTCATCCACTTGACCAAGAACATCTAAGCTATATTCATCCGATTGTTGTTTTGCTTGTTCAGCAGCTTTCTCCATATGTTCCACTTCTCGCATAAGGCTGATAAGTGAATCCATTTTGGAGTCTATTGTTTTCTGCAAAAAATTCCAATATTAATATATGTTTGTCACCTAAAGCAAGTATTTATAAGGAACAGATACTCAGTATATCTGATGAAACATATATTAATACCATACCTTCTTATCTCTAGCATCCTCAATTGACATGTCAATCATTTCCGTGCAAGGTATTTCGCGTGAAACGCTAATCATATCTTCCGACTTAGGAATGTTTTCAGGATTAAGTACTCTTTCAAACTCCATCTATCATGAATAGATCAAGAAACACAATATTAATCAATTGAACAATATATAATAACATATACTCCAAATAATCCTAAACTACACAATTGTCAAGGATTGAACCTTGATCTGCTACCACCCCACCAAAGTGGTGATGGCAATTGAAACAATATATTAACTCAAGTTTTCATAAGCATTACATTATTAAGACTTAACAAATCTTGTATATAGATACATATGTTTATGTTTATTTACTTGAAAAAACTAAAGTATATATATCAAAAGTAAATACACACAAGCTATATATAATTCTAAGCCTCTAACCAGAACTTTTATACCAAGAACAATATTTCACACAACTATCTTATAAAAGTATTATATACACTTCTTGATTTTGTTTGTGAATATAAAGCGAAAAACATGATTTGATAAACCTTGATCGATGTTTATTATAAAAGACGACAACGAACTAAAGATGTTAATCCAAAAAGTAGAATATAATTTTATGAATGTACCTTGAATTTGTTGATCAAACTGTAACAACAATAAATCCAACTACAACTCTATAACCAAAAACTCACTCACTTTAATCTTTACGATATCAATTATAATCTGTAACTTACAATAAAAATTTTAGGGTTATTATATATGGATTAATGTAAACCGAACATACATATAATTAAGCAAGATTCGATAAGGTCTAAACAGTATTTGAGTTTAAGTCGGTTTTAGATATATCAAAATTGAAAATTCGTTGACTAATCTCATTCAAATTTCGAAGTTTTGATATGTTGCAAAGTAAACTCCTTACCTTTGCTTCAATTTTTTTATTTTCTATTTTTACTTATTCTCGAAAACCCCCTAATAATCAACTACGGTAGGAAGTGGGATTCGGACCCTACTGAATTTCTTTTTTGTTTTCTTTTTGGTTTTCAGCTTTAAAACAATTATTTTTTAATGGTTTAAACTTTCAATTATAACAATTATCAACTAAAGATAAAATTTAATAGTACAGATTATATCTCAATATAAAAACTTTAAACAATAGCCACATAAGAATAACTCATACGAAAAACGATAAATTATTTTTACTTCATAAGTTTATTATTAAAAAAACACTAAACAAAATTTCTTGAACTCTTTTAACTAATCATTTTAATAAATTAGTATCACTTATTAATATTTTATATATTAATATTTAATGGAGAAAAAAGTATGAAACAGGCTTTAGCTGGCCCTATATATTGGCTAGATTGTTTGTCTTGTATTCCATTCGTCACAACAAACTTAGGTTCGATCTAAGTGGTTGCAAGTTTTGTTTTATTGTTAAAGTGTCACCTAGGTAGTAGGATTAATGTTGAGCGACAAACAAAAAAGAATGCCACAAAAGTGAAAACATTAAATATGTTAAGATGTATAGTAGGATAAATGTTGATGTGATGAAAAAAAAAAAGTACCATATAAGATCAACCATATCGCTTTTTAGTTTTATAGAGAGGTTGTTTAGCCATTTATGTATTGTGGTATGTTTTTCATTTATACTATTTAGCTATTAATAGTTTAATACTACGTAACTGTTAAAGTGTAATTACTTACATATTTTTACGAATTAGTTTACATATTTTGTTTCTTTTCCTTTATTCACTTGTTGGTATTGTAAGATATTAATTAAGACAAAGTAAACTTGTTTTTTAACAGCAAGTTAATAGTTATTAATTATTAATTAGCATTTGAGACATCATACTGACATCCAATGATGAAATTCAAGACTCTCGAAAATCTCCCCAATAATTCACTTCTACAAATATCCAATGGGTTGGTGACCCATTGGTAAGGTCTTAAACCTTGCGGAAATCCACAAGGGTTCGAATCCTACTTCTTACATTTTTAGGAGTGGATTATTAGGGGGGTTTTCGAGAGTCCTGAGTTTCATCTCAGGCATGCGTAGTTCGAGCTCCGCATCATGCCTAATTGGATGTCACTGTGGTATCTCGAATGCTAACTACTAGCGTAGAACCACATAGACATTAGGGGTAACCCGGACTACGGGTCCGCTAAATTCATGTAGTTCAAATTTTTCAAAAAAGGATGTATTTTTTATTGGTGCTATCAGTCAAATAAATATGAGATACCGGTCAATGTAACCAATATTAAACTTTTGAAACATTTTTCTATCAATAAAACTTATAAAGATGTATTGGTACAACTAAAGAATAAATAAACTACTAAAAGTGCCAAAAATTCTTAAAACCCACTAAAAATAGCCAACATCCTTTAAAAAATGCTAAAAATCCTTGTTTGCATTCTAGAATATGTTTACATTGTTTGCATTCTAGATTGTAATTGTACTTGTATACTTTAGTAACTAATGTTTTGCTAGTTATCTGTTATTAATACATACTTTTTGCCGTCCAAAAAAAAAGAAAAAAATTTTTAGTCGTTATTGTTGTTATCGTTACTTTATTCTGATACAAGACTAGTGGAAAAAAGGTTGTGCTACGGGTCACTTTCGATTCTGGTTCCGCCACTGCCTACAAATGTAAGAAGTGAGATTCGAACTCTAGTGGATTTCCTTAAGATGTAAGACCTTACCAATGGGTCAGCAACCCATTGGCTAATTAAAAAGCATTGTTATATATAACAATTAAAGTTGCAAAAGCTACAGTACCCGGTGCTGACGTCAGCTATTTTGTCTTATTTACTATTTTGTCTTTTTCCTTTTCTTTTTTTTTTATGATTGTATACTTTTAAAAAAAAAAATTTACAACTTAACTTTTGATTTTTTAACTTTAGTCTTTTCCGGGTTTTTTTTTTAAAATTTTTAAATCTTTTTTTTTTACTTTCTATATCTTATTTTAAGGCTTTTAACTTTTACCATTTTTTTCTTTTTTTACCACTTTAACTTTTTTTTTTTAACTTTAGTCTTTTCCGGTTTTTTTTTTTTAACTTTTTAAATCTTTTTTTTTTACTTTCTATCTCTTATTTTAAGGCTTTTAACTTTTACCATTTTAAAGTTTCTTATTTTTACCATTCAACTTTCGGGTTTTTTAACTTTAGTCTAACTTTTTGTATACAACTTAATTTACTTTTAAATTTTTAAATTTTTAAATTTTTAAATTTTATCAATTAACTTTGGGTTTTAACTTTAATCATAAAATCTTTTTTTTTTTTACACTTTCTATCTCTTATTTTAAGGCTTCTAACTTTTACCATTTTAAGGTTTCTTATTTTTACCACTCAACTTTTGAGTTTTTTAACTTTAGTCTAACTTTTTGTATACAACTTAATTTACTTTTAAATTTTTAAATTTTTAAATTTTTAAATTTTTATTTTAACTTTAAACTTTTCATAAATTTTTATACTTTCTATCTTTAATTTTTAAATTTTTAAATTTTTAAATTTTATAAATTAACTTTATTTTTAAATTTTTAAATTTTTAAATTTTTAAATTTTTAAATTTTTAAATTTTTAAATTTTTAAATTTTTAAATTTTTAAATTTTTAAATTTTTAAATTTTTAAATTTTTAAATTTTTAAATTTTTAAATTTTTAAATTTTTAAATTTTTAAATTTTTAAATTTTTAAATTTTTAAATTTTTAAATTTTTAAATTTTTAAATTTTTAAATTTTTAAATTTTTAAATTTTTAAATTTTTAAATTTTTAAATTTTTAAATTTTTAAATTTTTAAATTTTTAAATTTTTAAATTTTTAAATTTTTAAATTTTTAAATTTTTAAATTTTTAAATTTTTAAATTTTTAAATTTTTAAATTTTTAAATTTTTAAATTTTTAAATTTTTAAATTTTTAAATTTTTAAATTTTTAAATTTTTAAATTTTTAAATTTTTAAATTTTTAAATTTTTAAATTTTTAAATTTTTAAATTTTTAAATTTTTAAATTTTTAAATTTTTAAATTTTTAAATTTTTAAATTTTTAAATTTTTAAATTTTTAAATTTTTAAATTTTTAAATTTTTAAATTTTTAAATTTTTAAATTTTTAAATTTTTAAATTTTTAAATTTTTAAATTTTTAAATTTTTAAATTTTTAAATTTTTAAATTTTTAAATTTTTAAATTTTTAAATTTTTAAATTTTTAAATTTTTAAATTTTTAAATTTTTAAATTTTTAAATTTTTAAATTTTTAAATTTTTAAATTTTTAAATTTTTAAATTTTTAAATTTTTAAATTTTTAAATTTTTAAATTTTTAAATTTTTAAATTTTTAAATTTTTAAATTTTTAAATTTTTAAATTTTTAAATTTTTAAATTTTTAAATTTTTATTTTTAACATTTTCAACTTTGGGTTTTTTAACTTTAGTCTAACTTTTTGTATACAACTTAATTTTAAACTTTTAAATTTTTAAATTTTATCAATTAACTTTGGGTTTTAACTTTAATCATAAAATCTTTTTTTTTTATACTTTCTATCTCTTATTTTAAGGCTTCTAACTTTTACCATTTTATTCTTATTTTTTTTTTTTTAACTTTTTAAATCTTTTTTTTTTTAACTTTACTATCTTTTTTTTTTTTAACTTTTAATTTTTTTTTTTTTAACTTTTAAACTTTTTTTTTTTAACTTTTAGTCTTTTTTTTTTTTTTTAACTTTTTAAATCTTTTTTTTTTTTTTTAACTTTTTAAACTTTTTTTTTTAACTTTTTAAATCTTTATTTTTTTTTAACTTTAATCATAAAATCTTTTTTTTTTTTTTTTTTTTTTTTTTAACTTTTTAAATCTTTTTTTTTTTTTTTTTTTTTTTTTTTTTTTTTTTTTTTTTACACTTTCTATCTCTTATTTTAAGGCTTCTAACTTTTACCATTTTTTTTCTTATTTTTACCACTCAACTTTTTTTTTTTTAACTTTAATCTAAATCTTTTTTTTTTTTTTTTTAACTTTTTAATCTTTTTTT
The DNA here is from genome assembly GCA_034093135.1 of Erigeron breviscapus. Classification (NCBI taxonomy): domain Eukaryota; kingdom Viridiplantae; phylum Streptophyta; class Magnoliopsida; order Asterales; family Asteraceae; genus Erigeron; species Erigeron breviscapus. The sequence goes on from CM067173.1 coordinate 19,303,315, forward strand.
TTTTTTTTCTTTTTTTTTTTTTTTAACTTTTTAAATCTTTTTTTTTTAACTTTCTATCTTTTTTTTTTTTTTTAACTTTTTAAACTTTTTTTTTTTAACTTTCTATCTTTTTTTTTTTTAACTTTTAATTTTTTTTTTTTAACTTTCTATCTTTTTTTTTTTTAACTTTTTAAATTTTTTTTTTTTACACTTTCTATCTCTTATTTTAAGGCTTTTAACTTTTAATCTTTTTTTTTTTTTTAACTTTTTAAACTTTTTTTTTTTTACACTTTCTATCTCTTATTTTAAGGCTTTTAACTTTTAACCATTTTTTTTTTTTTAACTTTAGTCTTTTCTTTTTTTTTTTTAACTTTTTAAATCTTTTTTTTTTACTTTCTATCTCTTATTTTAAGGCTTTTAACTTTTACCATTTTAAAGTTTCTTATTTGATCTTAAAACCACCTGCGTATATGTTACAGACGTTGGTTAGATTAACCGAAAACTGACCACCATTGGGGTCCAAATTGTATCCAAGAGCACCCTTTGGAAGAAGACCGATTGGCAGATTGTGGCTCTGCAGAACTTCATAGGGAGTGGGCTGGCCATCACCGTTGGATGGCGTAAATAATAGACAAACATAAAAACAAAGAAAACCTTTAGCCCGATCATGTCATCTTGATCTCTAATGACATTCTTGATCCTTATTGTTTCTATCACACCCGTGCTTGTTGGTTCATAACCGAAACAACATTGCAGAACTTGAACCAACAATAAGGATCAAGACGACGTGATTGGGCTAAAGGTTGGCTGGATTATAAAGTATGGCTTGATTAGTGATTTTAGTACGTATAGTGAATGTAATAAGCTTTTAGGGAAGCGAAAGGCTAATAAGAAAAAAAATTAGAGCTGACTACAAATTATGCAATTCATGGAAGAATTCGTTGAATTCAATAAAAGAAACATTATTAGTTACTTCTACTTGTTAATCTCATATAATATGCTCATTATTTTACGTTTTACCTTTTAAGATCAATTATAACCCCAAAATCACTGGTGTGATTTCAACAGACAACCTTGACGAGCTTGTTGGTGGGAGGGTGAAAATCACATTGTTTTGGATTAAAATTGAGGGAATTAAACGAAATGAGGACAATATCAAGTTCAAGATTGGCGATTTTACCAGTCTAGCCTACTTGTTATGCTAGTAGTTGAAATGTCTACTTGAAACAGAACTTGGATCAATCCACATTGGTAGAATTTATGAATGAACACATTCAGCTAAATGTATTGCAATTCAACAACTAATAGTTTGTTTGTCGACAAATATTTACAGTAATTTTCTTGCTGTTATAAAACGGACTTTGACTTTTAAGAATTTCTTATTTAATAAAAGTGACCATTGCCTAGACTGCTTTAATGTATAACAAATGAACAATAACTAAATATTTATTACACCGTTTCTTTTTAAATGAGGCAAAACCTTTTCTTAAAGGTATTGTTACGACTGTAATTGAGGTGTATAAATTAGTTGTATATTTATCATAAAATTTAAGAGTGAGATTCTGACACGGAAAACAATTTGTGGTGTTTTTGATATATAGTATAGTCAAACAAGCTATTGTTGATTAATTTGCATTACATTTAGCCAGAATGTGTTCATGCATGAATTCAACATGTGTGGATTGATAAGTTCTCTTTCAATCAAACTATTGTTGCAACATTTCTAAACTACTATCTAGCTACATCCAGGAGAAGACGTAAAATCGCTAACAGGGAAAGATTTTTTGGCAAAATTGCCAATCTTGAACTCGAGATTGTCGCCATTTCTTTTAGCCCACTCAATTTTAATCCAAAACAATGCGATTTTCACCCTCACGCCATCTAGTTTGTCAAGGTTATTTGTTGAAATCACACCCGTGATTGTGGGGTTATATTTGATCTTAAAACCACCTGCGTATATGTTACAGACGTTGGTTAGATTAACCGAAAACTGACCACCATTGGGGTCCAAATTGTATCCAAGAGCACCCTTTGGAAGAAGACCGATTGGCAGATTGTGGCTCTGCAGAACTTCATAGGGAGTGGGCTGGCCATCACCGTTGGATGGCGTAAATAATAGACAAACATAAAAACAAAGAAAAATCACCCCTAATGTCTCCCTTTTGGTTTTGGTGAGTGCCATTTTCGCTATGGGTGATGGATTTCTATATGAGAGGATTTACCACAAAGATGGTATATAAATAGGGCCAAAAAGTCTTTTGGAATTTACTCCATAAAGTTTTAATGTGTATTTGTAATGTGAGAATCACTCATTTCACATGTTTGGACCATAAATTTGATTATGTAGGTGTAAAAGGTAGGATTTGAGATTAAGCATATATTCAAATGATACATATATTGATTCATTACACTAAGAAATAGTAATCTATATAAAACCAAGCTTCAAACCACATGAACCACGAAACAAGGGACCACGAACACAAGCCGCTCTTACCCAACCACAACAATATCAAATTAACCATGAACCTTTAAATCTAACAAACCACGCGAACCGTTAACCAATCAAACGGCAACAAACACAAAAATATTATATGAGATTAGCAAGTAAACCAATGGAGAGGAGAGGTTATAAAGATCTAGTAGAATATAAGACACAAAACTTGATATTTTAGATAGGCATAATTAGTAACTAATAATATTTCTTTTATTGAATTCAACGAGTTCATCCGTGAATTGCATACATAATTCGTGACTGTATCTAATTTTCTTTCCTGTCAGCCTCTCGCTTCGCTAAAAACTTGTTACATTCACTACACGTACTAAACTCACTAATCGGGCCATGCCTCATAATCCAACCAACCTTTAGCCCAATCACATCGTCTTGATCTCTAATGATATTCTTGATCCTTATTGAGAAAAAATATACTTTCAACTTCACTCCTTCTAGTTCTTCAATCTTGTTTTGAGATATCACACCCGTGATTGTGGGTTCATAACTGATTTGAAAACCGGCTGCAAAAATGTCACAAGGTTCGGTTAAGTTAACCGAAAACTGACCCGTATAGGGATCCACATTGTACTCAAGAGTAGTATTTGGAAGAAGACCAATTGGAAGGTTGTAGCTTTGTAGAACATCATAGACTGATGGCTGACCATCTCCTTTGGTCAATGGAAACAAAAAGCAAAGAGAAAAACATAGAAAAAACATTTTCATCAATGTCTCCATTTTTGTTTCTGTGATGCCGATTTTCAAGAACATAAATGGATTTCTATGAATACTTACCAACAAGAGTCCAAGATGGTATATATATAGGTAGGTTATTGGTAGTTGTATTTATATATTTATGGAGGGAAAATATAAATTTGGGAAATATACTATGCAATTTCTTTCGATCATATCGATATTCTATTTCCATTTTCCAAATTAAGTAATTATTTTTGTTGAATTTGGTTGAATATACGACATGTTAACCACTTTAGCTTGTAAGCACTCAATTTAATATGTGATTGTATTTCGGTTATTGTAATTGTAATCGTAACTATACAAATAATTTCCTAATTGGGTTAATATTAGTTTTGGATCTTATTTAAATATAATCTTTTCTATGTTTGGAGAAGCATCGTGTCCAAAACTAATTACAGTTATGTAAATCGATAGGATACTTTATTTTAAAAAGATATATCGGCAATACTTAATCCCGGCAAAAACGGGGTATGGTGGAAGTATGATGACAACCGTACTTTTACCTAAAAGTAAAAAGACTGTTTACATAAGGACCTTAGGTCCAAAACTTTACCCTTGAAAAATATTAATGACAATAAGACGAAGCTAAAGCCGGAAAAAGAAAACCAGAATCTCTCTCAGATCTAGATCTTTAGAGAGTGAATCAACAATTAAGACATGTTGAAGGTTTTGCTAGCATATGTATCATTATCTATAATGTTTTATGCAACTGCTGTTTAAATTAAGGTTTTGCTAGCAGTAGCTTTTAAAAGTTTTGTTTGCTTTTTGATCCTAAATTCGTAACTTAATCAGTTAATCTTTTCTGATGAATGTGTTTTAAGAAGTACTGTAACTATAAATACTATATTAGTTTGTACAAACATAAATTTTAAAAAGTTGCTTGTTTAAACTCTATTAGGTTTGCAAACATTGTCGGGCTCAAACTTAGCTTCGCACTTTGGCAAATTGAGCTTTTACTGAATCGAGTAATTCATAACAACTTGGTTCATTGGCTACGTTAGATTGAGCGGATCGAGAAGGATGATTCGTCCAAAAATACAATAAAAATCCCTTGTGCATAATGATCTTTTTGGCCCAATAAAGTAGTTTTATTTGAGAACTTCATCCCCTAGCCTCAAAAAAGCCCTAAAAAGCCCATACCAAACACAACCAAAGTGATTAGGAGACTTTTAGGTCTAATCAGTAAAGTTGCAGTAATGTAAAATATGTAATTACCTGTTTAGTAATAGTTTATAATTTGAAGAATGATAAATCCATAACAAATTTCTATTATTTATAATAGATACAATCCCAAAGTCGGTTATTAATGTGTATAAAAAAAAATACTTTTCATATTAAAAGCATATCCTCTAAATTTTGATGTTAACTGTACAAATATTTTATAATATTTTGACTATAATTCTTAATGCTGCATTAACAAGACCATTATGAAAAGAAAAATGATCTAACTCATTAGTTTAAAAATTCTCCTAATTATAAGATGCTGACAAATATTAAAATCAATGGATAAGATTAGGAAAGAGAATTAGCATAATCCATGTGTCACCCACCATCTTATGGTTTTAGAAGGATTTTTAGACTAATTTTTAAGAGAATTGATATGTCTTATTTTATACCCATTTCCCACGGATTAATTAGTTGTTTTTGAGTGGTTTTAGAGTCGTTTTCGTATACATTTGGTGTGTTTATGGTATTTGTTAGTGTATCAGGATATTAACATGTACTTGAGCATAATTCTGGAGAAAACGACATTTCTGAGGTGAAATAAGTGCTTACGGATGTTTTTCGAGGCACGAGACTGAAGATAGAAGCTGGTCAACGAAAGTCAAATAGCTTAAATTCGTATTGCGACGCAATCAAAGATTGCGCCGCAACAGAAGGGCGGAGAAATAAGTTGCGCCGCAATTTCCTAAGTTGCGACGCAACTCGTTCAGTCATGCCAGCCTTAAGTCAAACGAAAGTCAAAATGGTCAGCGCAGTCAAAGAAGATTGCGACGCAACTTATGAGTTGCGCCGCAATGGGCGACGAATTTTTAATGATTTTTAGGGCAATTATAAATAGCTTGCAGTTTCATTCAAAAACCCTACTTTTACTTTCCCAGACGTTTTTGAGCACTTTTGAAGCAGATTTTCATCAGTTTAATCCTCTTTGAAGATCAAGAACGTGATTGGACGATTTCTGTTATTTGCTTTCATTTATTTGTAATCGGTAACAATGAATTCTATTATTTTGATTTGTTCTTTCATATTTAATATGAGTGGCTAATCACTTTATCATCCATCTTGATGAAGTGAGACGATATGTAAAGATTGCACTATTTTATTAATTCAAAGTTGATTTCAGTTATCGTTGTGTCGCGATCTTGATGATTTGTGTAACATCCCAAACTTTTCTTTAAGATTGGACTAACGCTGTTAAGTCAACCTCATGTGTGTCGTTAAGTCTAGTGTGAATATATGCATATACGTAGTTAATGTGTGTTATGTGTGAGGTTTGAAAACCTAAATGTTAATGTAGTATAAATGTGTGAAATATGAAGAAATTATGTCTATGTAGTGACATTTAATGAAGGGATAATGTTGTATATGGTCAATAATGTAGTTTTTGACCAATAATGAAGGATTTGGAAGTCTAGGGACTAGTCTTGACATATGGGTAAAGTCAAAAACGGGTTTAGGGTTTTGGAAGGTGTCATTAGGCTAATTTCCAGCAGCCATTACTTGTTGAAAACACACAAAGCCTATCAAAGCCTTTCTTGAATTCTAAAGCAATTAATCAAGTTTTTGGTCAAGCAATTGGGTGTTTTGGTGTTGGAATTGATCGATCATCTAGCCAAGCAGGTAATCACTGAATTATAGATTGTATTTTCAGATTTAGAAGTTGTTTAATAAGGAACCAGATCTGATTAAAAAGGAGTTTTGCAAAGAATTAGGGTTTATGTGGTGTTTTGGTCAATTAACGTTCAAAACGGTGTTAAACGAGTCCATAATCGATCTTGATAATCAAAAGATGTTTATGTGTGTCAAAAACATGTTTGGGAAGAAGCCTTGATCGATCGAATTTTGGAAAAAATTGAAGAAGTTAGTCGTTTTGGAATTCTGGACGAAATTAAGATTAAATTCGTAACTGGGTCTAAATTCGTTGGAACGAAGATAAACTTCGCTTTTGGGTTATCTTCGTAAGGAGGATTTTGGTGTTAAATTCGTAAACTAAATTGCTATCTTCGTTAGTTATAATAAATTCGTTCAAAGAGTATCTTCGTAGGTTGTAACTATTTTCGTAAAGCAAACCAAACGAAGATTAAGTTCGTACGAAGATTAACTTCGTAAGTAGGAAGTTTGAGTTAACTTCGTTGGCAAAGTTCGTAAGGTGTAAATCAGGACTTCTGCTTGGACAGTCTTAAGGTCGTAAGAGAGTCCATTTGATGTCCCAAATGACTTATATTTTATATGTAATAAATCAGGACTTCTGCTTGGGACAGTCTTAAGGTCGTAAGAGAGTCCATTTGATGTCCCAAATGACTTATATTTTATATGTTAATGTACGATAGGTGTCGGGGATTACTGATAAGCACTATTAGCTATTTGTTTGCGCGCGTACACTACTACCAGGTAAGATACACTACTTTGACACGCTGGGGGATCAACTAAAAGCTGGTTTCAAATCGTAAACACTTCCATTCGGTATCTTTTATTGCATGTGGGCATATGGGTTACTTGGGAGGTATTATGGGTTATGCAGTTGACCATGAGACCTGAGATGCAGTCCCTATTGTAGTGTAATGTAGTATTGCTTAATGTAGTATGTAGCTATGCAGTTGATGTAGTTTACTGAAGTATCTTGATATGCATGATATATAGAAATGAAGTTGATGTGTGATATGCATGCTTGACTTGTACGCCTAGTTCACTAGACTTGCTAGGTTACTATGTCACTTGCACATTTAAGGATCCAAACGTAATGAAGTTAAAGTGTATGAATGTCTAGGAATGTGTGTTACCTAGACTATATGCGTGTGAATGTTTGGGAATGCAGGGACCCAATCTATATGTGTGAAATTGAGCTCATAAAACTAATGCAGGGAAAGTGTTAAGCTTAACCCGTACTTGTCTCGGCCGGATGAGTGCGTTGATGCAGTTGTTGCTTGGGTGGCTCCTCGCAACATGGTCTTTATAACGCTGGGCGAGTAATACGAGAGGTTTGACCAACCTCCACATACGGATTACTCTTGGATTGGCTTGCCACTCCTTAACGACGTAAGATGAGTAGTCTTTTGACTGATCATCTAGTCGGGTGTGATGCAGGGCACACTTATATGCAGTAACAAAGATACGTGTGACAATGTGTGAACTAATGCAGGATAGGCACATTTAGGATGATTATCCTAATTAATATGAAGTCGAAATGTAGTATATGTGGGAACGTGTGATGTGTGTTGTGCCTAATAAAACTTGTCTAATAATGAAGATTGTTTTAATTGGACAAATGCTTTTAAATTAAGTGTTATCTTACTTAGCTATTCTTATAGCTAACACTTGCTTCTTTAATGTGGTTGTTCCCTCAGGTTTAGCTTGATGGAATTAGATGAAGGATGTAAGAGCTTGGGTAGATTCATTGAAGGAGCCTTAGTTATCCAAAGACGATTCTTTGCTTAGACATTTATTTACATTTCGTACTTAATGTCGAATTTATGTTGTGACATGTGAACGGTTGTTTTATGTTGGGCAACCGTTTGGTTTTCATTTGAACTATTGTTTGATATGGCATGTAACACCAAATAAATGCAGAAACCGAAAGGTTTTTATCGGTTTTGACTTTTACAGTCTTTACTTCCGCAATTTAACACCGTTAGGTGAAAAGTTTTGAAAACCCATATTTTTAAACGACGGGTGTTACAAGTTGGTATCAGAGAAGTGGTTTAAGTGAACCAAGGCCTATTAACCATAGGATTTGGACTTAAACTTAAGATATGCATGCTAGGTATTTGTAGGATGCCTTAGTTTTAATGAAAGATGATATAGGATGGGTTGGGACGAGTGCGAGTGCGATAGGGCTTATGAGATGTTTACGTTACGATGATATGCTTTAGCCTTATCTTAACAAGCATTTTGCTTTAATTTGCGCTTATCGACTTACCTTTTTATTAAAGGAAAATGGTTAACACTCGCAACCGCAACTTCCGACGTGATGGAGCTACTGCTAGCATTACCCCACCTGTCCATCCAGGTGCAGGCGCTGCAAATGCTGCCAATGCTGCTGCTGCTGTTGCAGCCAATGCAAATAGAAATCGAGGAAATCCCCGCCAGGTCAATCAGCAAGGCTCATTGGGTCCTATGCCTCCCCCTCCCGGCAATCCACCTAGGGTTAATGAGGAAGTGATGGAACAAATCCCTAACACGGCTGAGTTGTACAATCTCGTACGGACTCTCCAGACCCAATTGGCCCAGACACAGGAGCAATTGAACAACGCGCTTGCTGAAAATGCTGAAGGAACTGATGGCAACTATTCAGTGCCTTCTCACCACTCTGAGCCACCGGTCTATGATGTTGTTGTTCCCCCTGCAAATGCCGTTGTGGTTACTCCTAATGTCGTTCAAGCCCCTCGGTTTAAGTTTGAAAGTTTCCAGAAGTGTGGAGGTCAGAAGTTTGATGGAACCCTTAATGCAGTGGGTTGCATGGAATGGCTCGATGATACGGAGTGGTCTTTGAAGCCTGTGACTGTCCCGAGGATAAGAAGGTGTTGTGCGCTAGTCGAATGTTGAAAGAAGGTGCTCGGGATTGGTGGAAGAGCATTACTATTTTGATGACTCCAGCTATGGTATCTGCTATCTCGTGGGCTAACTTTAAGCAGAAATTCATTGAGGAATATATTGGGGTTCATGAGCAGCGTAAGATGGAAAAGGAGTTTCGTGCCTTGACGGCTGAAGTCGGAAAGGTCAACGAGTATGCTCGTTCCTTCATGGAGAAGATGAAATTCGTGGGTCATTTATTCCGTACTGATGCAGATCAGGTTGCTTGCTATGTTGATGGTTTGCCTCCGAGTTATCGAGGTATCTGCAAGCAGCACAAGACTCTGACTGAAGCTATCAAGGAGTCTAAGAAGCTTGACGATGATTTCGCTTCGGAC
>CM067173.1:19313665-19446165 GCA_034093135.1 Erigeron breviscapus
TTCTTTGACTGGTTGTTCAAAGAATATGTAATTACTATTAATAATATTTGAATGAACAAGCGACTATAATTTCAACAAAGTTACAAAAAAAACTTACAAGTATAGAAGTGTTGAGAAACAATTTTCTAACATCCACTTGTCCCCTCGACTGTTCTTGGAAATTCAAGACCGCCGACCAACAGTCAATAACAGTGACATCCACATACGAACCGGGTTTTAAACTCTGCATATTAAGACGAAACGCATTTGACTCTGCAAAGTACTTGTCCGATGTGAAAAGCAAGTCCCTAAGATTAAACAAAATAAAGTGAAAAACAAGTATTAAGGGCTGCAAAAGATTTATGGTTTATAAAAATATATAAAACTATAACTAAAATACAAAAAGATGAAACTTACACTTCATTGGCTTCTTCATTTGAAAACATTTCCATCGCAAACACAACTTCAGATTTCTTCAACCTGTCTTTAGTCGGGGTCAGAGTTACCACATATGGAGAAAGCAAAGCTGCTGATGGTTTATGAATGCGTTTTGAAAAAACTTCCTGCACAACAGCTGGGCTTGAAATTGCAGTTTCCTTGACAGTAGGGACGGCCAGATCAGTAGTCTTAGTAGGCACGTCCAGACAAGTGGTAGAGGCATCCATAGCATTCAATGACAGTAACAACTGGGCTTCAACCGGCAGATCGCGATCATTAACCATAGAATTCAAGTCATCCAAATTAATTTCTTTTTCTGATTCATTTTCTCTGTTTTCTTGATGCACAAAATCTTGAACAGTCTTTGTCATTTGTAAACTCACATCTTCAAAAGCCGTTTCCTCATCATTACCACCAGCTCTCAACATGGCTACCTCTTCAAACTCATTGTTAACATTAGCATCAATATAGTCAAGCCATTTATTACCTTCTTCATTGTTATCTTCCTCAGCACTTTGATAATCATTGTTTTGAGGATTTATCGAACCAACAACACAACCAATCACCTCATCAACATTCACTTGTTTCTCTCTCAGCAAACCATCAACAAACCTTTTGTCCATTGAAAAAAGTTCGGCCATCTTCTTTCGACAATCTAAGAAGAAATCATCGTTGCCGAACTTTGTTGATATTTCATTGAATGTTTCAATCAACAAAGTCTTCATGTCAGTGAGAAGACTAAAATGGCTCTCAATCAAATCCACGTATGCCTAAATCATGACATATCACATGTTAGTGATATTATTGTGTTTCATACAAAATCATATATGATTCTATATAGGAGAATACAAATTACCTTCTTCTCATTCATTCTGGACACCCTGTCATCGCCTTCGTTGTTACTTTGGCTTATATCGAAAGAAGGCTGCACAATTTCAAACGTGTCGAACGATCCTTTTTTCATTTCCTCAACCCCTCTTGCTTCGATGTCAGCGTTACTCCAATTCTTGAAAATTGGATGTTTTCGGGCGATGGGTTGAAAATCAGACTTGGTAGAATCAAGATACAACAACTACAAAATAAACATGAAAAAAGAAATTGTTATAAATCATATAAACATTAATACAGAAAACCTATTCAAAATCATATTTGATTTTAAGCATACAGTGTGAAATAGCTATACAAAATCAAATATGATTTTGTATATCACATTTATACAAAACAAATGAGTTCCATACAAAGAAACATATTCAAAATCAATAATGATTTTACTCATATATTATGAAACAGGTATACAAAATCAGATATGATTTTGTATAGCACATTTAAACAATCAAGTTTAGTAGGTATCAAGAAAAATGCACTCACATATACAAAACTGTATGGTCCACTGTACGGTTTTGATCTGGGATTATCTGCCTTCCAATGCACTTTACTGTCAGCCAAAGAATCCAGCAGCTCACCACACCAATCAATGGTTTCAACCTTTGTTTCCGTGTTAATATAATGCAACATTTTAATATGTAACATCCGTAAATTTTGACTCGTTGACTATACGTGTAATATGACTAACAATATAGATTAATAAAGTATTCGGATCGTTTTGGTGATTAAATGGCAATGTGGAAGTTATTTGGGTCGTTTCATGAATTAAATGACATTGTGTGATTCGAGGCGATAACACGTTTTGATGGGTGTTTAAATGTATAACGATTGTATTTTGGCGGGAGATGAGAAGCGGGTCGGCCCGTGGGTAGTCCATGACCCACCAGCCACCAATGACCCATCCTCCCCCTTATCCTTTCCTTCCTTCTTTCTTCCCATTCTATCTATCTCTTTATCTCTTTCTCTCTTCTCTCAAAAACTAGCAAAAGAACCATTCTCAATCTCTTCACCATTTCTTGCATCAACTGCGGCGCAGTGGGCATGGTTCTTGCTCACTGCGGCGCAGTGGGCATGGTTCTTGCCACTGCGGCGCAGTGGCATGTTCTTGCCACTGCGGCGCAGTGGGCATGGTTCTTGCTCACTGCGGCGCAGTGGGCATGGTTCTTGCTCACTGCGGCGCAGTGGGCATGGTTCTTGCTCACTGCGGCGCAGTGGGCATGGTTCTTGCTCACTGCGGCGCAGTGGGCATGGTTCTTGCCACTGCGGCGCAGTGGGCATGGTTCTTGCTCACTGCGGCGCAGTGGGCATGGTTCTTGCTCACTGCGGCGCAGTGGGCATGGTTCTTGCTCACTGCGGCGCAGTGGGCATGGTTCTTGCTCACTGCGGCGCAGTGGGCATGGTTCTTGCTCACTGCGGCGCAGTGGGCATGGTTCTTGCTCACTGCGGCGCAGTGGGCATGGTTCTTGCTCACTGCGGCGCAGTGGGCATGGTTCTTGCTCACTGCGGCGCAGTGGGCATGGTTCTTGCTCACTGCGGCGCAGTGGGCATGGTTCTTGCTCACTGCGGCGCAGTGGGCATGGTTCTTGCTCACTGCGGCGCAGTGGGCATGGTTCTTGCTCACTGCGGCGCAGTGGGCATGGTTCTTGCTCACTGCGGCGCAGTGGGCATGGTTCTTGCTCACTGCGGCGCAGTGGGCATGGTTCTTGCTCACTGCGGCGCAGTGGGCATGGTTCTTGCTCACTGCGGCGCAGTGGGCATGGTTCTTGCTCACTGCGGCGCAGTGGGCATGGTTCTTGCTCACTGCGGCGCAGTGGGCATGGTTCTTGCTCACTGCGGCGCAGTGGGCATGGTTCTTGCTCACTGCGGCGCAGTGGGCATGGTTCTTGCTCACTGCGGCGCAGTGGGCATGGTTCTTGCTCACTGCGGCGCAGTGGGCATGGTTCTTGCTCACTGCGGCGCAGTGGGCATGGTTCTTGCTCACTGCGGCGCAGTGGGCATGGTTCTTGCTCACTGCGGCGCAGTGGGCATGGTTCTTGCTCACTGCGGCGCAGTGGGCATGGTTCTTGCTCACTGCGGCGCAGTGGGCATGGTTCTTGCTCACTGCGGCGCAGTGGGCATGGTTCTTGCTCACTGCGGCGCAGTGGGCATGGTTCTTGCCACTGCGGCGCAGTGGGCATGGTTCTTGCTCACTGCGGCGCAGTGGGCATGGTTCTTGCTCACTGCGGCGCAGTGGGCATGGTTCTTGCTCACTGCGGCGCAGTGGGCATGGTTCTTGCTCACTGCGGCGCAGTGGGCATGGTTCTTGCTCACTGCGGCGCAGTGGCATGGTTCTTGCTCACTGCGGCGCAGTGGGCATGGTTCTTGCTCACTGCGGCGCAGTGGGCATGGTTCTTGCTCACTGCGGCGCAGTGGGCATGGTTCTTGCTCACTGCGGCGCAGTGGGCATGGTTCTTGCCACTGCGGCGCAGTGGGCATGGTTCTTGCTCACTGCGGCGCAGTGGGCATGGTTCTTGCTCACTGCGGCGCAGTGGGCATGGTTCTTGCTCACTGCGGCGCAGTGGGCATGGTTCTTGCTCACTGCGGCGCAGTGGGCATGGTTCTTGCTCACTGCGGCGCAGTGGGCATGGTTCTTGCTCACTGCGGCGCAGTGGGCATGGTTCTTGCTCACTGCGGCGCAGTGGGCATGGTTCTTGCTCACTGCGGCGCAGTGGGCATGGTTCTTGCTCACTGCGGCGCAGTGGGCATGGTTCTTGCTCACTGCGGCGCAGTGGGCATGGTTCTTGCTCACTGCGGCGCAGTGGGCATGGTTCTTGCTCACTGCGGCGCAGTGGGCATGGTTCTTGCTCACTGCGGCGCAGTGGGCATGGTTCTTGCTCACTGCGGCGCAGTGGGCATGGTTCTTGCTCACTGCGGCGCAGTGGGCATGGTTCTTGCTCACTGCGGCGCAGTGGGCATGGTTCTTGCTCACTGCGGCGCAGTGGGCATGGTTCTTGCTCACTGCGGCGCAGTGGGCATGGTTCTTGCTCACTGCGGCGCAGTGCATGTTCTTGCTCACTGCGGCGCAGTGGGCATGGCTCCAGTTTATCCACTGCGGCGCAGTGGGCATGGTTCTTGCTCACTGCGGCGCAGTGCATTGTCACTGGTGCTGGCTCCAGTTTAGCCACTGCGGCGCAGTGGGCATGGTTCTTGCTCACTGCGGCGCAGTGCATTGTTTTCCACTGCGGCGCAGTGGGCATGGTTCTTGCTCACTGCGGCGCAGTGCATTGTCACTGGTGCTGGCTCCAGTTTAGCCACTGCGGCGCAGTGGGCATGGTTCTTGCTCACTGCGGCGCAGTGCATTGTCACTGGTGCTGGCTCCAGTTTAGCCACTGCGGCGCAGTGGGCATGGTTCTTGCTCACTGCGGCGCAGTGCATTGTTACTGGTTCTGGGCCAGTTTAGCCACTGCGGCGCAGTGAGCTTAGTCCTGGCTCACTGCGACGCAGTGCATAGTCACTGGAAAATGCGCGCGTCGATTTTCAAATATTAATAACTTTTAATCCGTAACTTCAAACAAGTCTTATGACCTATCGTTGGATTCGTAAGGGAGTCTAGTTTCATGCAGTAACACTCTTTTTGTAGGAATCCTTTCTCATTTCTAAAAAGGTCGAGTCGATTGCGTCTAGTTCATACTCGTTAAATGTTGTAAAGGTGTTTAGGGTTCGTGGCTTGACTTAATCGAGCTAAATTAACTTGTTTGAGATTGTATAGTTGACATGGCGGTATTATGTTGAATAATTATAGGTTGTGGACGTGTGGAACCCATTACTCGTTTGTAATCTAATCCTAGCTTCTTTGCCGATCAAGGTGAGTTTCGTAGCTCCCTACTCAATAGAGATTCGGGCTGAAAAAGTGTACATATACGTGTTGTTTGTTTGTTTGGTTGACTTGATTGCCTGTCTAGTTACTTTCTGATTGATCGTAGTTCGGTAGACAGTTTTGATTTATCGTGTGATAGTTTACGATTGTGCTTGCGATACTGTAACTCTTAAGGATGGGAGTACATACATGGAGGTCGGCTTTACCTTCAAAGGGTTTTAGGTGTGGTGGGAAGGCTGCGGACGACCCTATATATAAGCATCTAGAATCTGATGAAAGTAAAACCCTCTGAAGTATATGTACCTATAGTTGGTTTAAATTGTGGTTAGAGATTAATTTTGATTGATGCATATGTTGTGCATAAATCCCACTGATAGAGGATTTGGCTACGTATGTTGCGATGCGGCCTTGTCCCTCTGTTGACAAGTGTGCCCGTTGCGATTATTGATTGTTGGCTCATATTTGTCGAACGCTTTGTTATACTTGACTTGTGCGGTGCACACTCAAACATACTGTTATTGTTGCATTGATGACGTTATTGATACGCATTTGATATGCATTATGGTCTCACATACGTATGACACATGATCTGACGTTAATAATTCGCGTACTCATTTATTATACGCAATTGCTTACTCTTATGGACTTGAAATGCTTTGATATTGTGATTTGGATAGTTGTACATACGTGGAAGACGATGATACCCTTAATGAATTGTAGATGTGTTACACGCACGCGGTTCACACGCACGCGGTTCACACGCACGCGGTTCACACGCACGCGGTTCACACGCACGCGGTTCACACGCACGCGGTTCACACGCACGCGGTTCACACGCACGCGGTTCACACGCACGCGGTTCACACGCACGCGGTTCACACGCACGCGGTTCACACGCACGCGTTCACACGCACGCGGTTCACACGCACGCGGTTCACACGCACGCGGTTCACACGCACGCGGTTCACACGCACGCGGTTCACACGCACGCGGTTCACACGCACGCGGTTCACACGCACGCGGTTCACACGCACGCGGTTCACACGCACGCGTTCACACGCACGCGGTTCACACGCACGCGGTTCACACGCACGCGGTTCACACGCACGCGGTTCACACGCACGCGGTTCACACGACGCGGTTCACACGCACGCGGTTCACACGCACGCGGTTCACACGCACGCGGTTCACACGCACGCGGTTCACACGCACGCGGTTCACACGCACGCGGTTCACACGCACGCGGTTCACACGCACGCGGTTCACACGCACGCGGTTCACACGCACGCGGTTCACACGCACGCGGTTCACACGCACGCGGTTCACACGCACGCGGTTCACACGCACGCGGTTCACACGCACGCGGTTCACACGCACGCGGTTCACACGCACGCGGTTCACACGCACGCGGTTCACACGCACGCGGTTCACACGCACGCGGTTCACACGCACGCGGTTCACACGCACGCGGTTCACACGCACGCGGTTCACACGCACGCGGTTCACACGCACGCGGTTCACACGCACGCGGTTCACACGCACGCGGTTCACACGCACGCGGTTCACACGCACGCGGTTCACACGCACGCGGTTCACACGCACGCGGTTCACACGCACGCGGTTCACACGCACGCGGTTCACACGCACGCGGTTCACACGCACGCGGTTCACACGCACGCGGTTCACACGCACGCGGTTCACACGCACGCGGTTCACACGCACGCGGTTCACACGCACGCGGTTCACACGCACGCGGTTCACACGCACGCGGTTCACACGCACGCGGTTCACACGCACGCGGTTCACACGCACGCGGTTCACACGCACGCGGTTCACACGCACGCGGTTCACACGCACGCGGTTCACAGGCACGCGGTTCACACGCACGCGGTTCACACGCACGCGGTTCACACACACGCTGTTCACATGCACGCGGTTCACACGCACGTGGTTCACACACACGCTGTTCACATGCACGCGGTTCACACGCACGTGGTTCACACGCACGCGGTTCACATGCACGCGGTTCACACGCACGCGGTTCACACGCGCGCGGTTCACACGCACGCGTTCACACGCACGCGGTTCACACGCACGCGGTTCACACGCACGCGGTTCACACGCACGCGGTTCACACGCACGCGGTTCACACGCACGCGGTTCACACGCACGCGGTTCACACGCACGCGGTTCACACGCACGCGGTTCACACGCACGCGGTTCACACGCACGCGGTTCACACGCACGCGGTTCACACGCACGCGGTTCACACGCACGCGGTTCACACGCACGCGTTCACACGCACGCGGTTCACACGCACGCGGTTCACACGCACGCGGTTCACACGCACGCGGTTCACACGCACGCGGTTCACACGCACGCGGTTCACACGCACGCGGTTCACACGCACGCGGTTCACACGCACGCGGTTCACACGCACGCGGTTCACACGCACGCGGTTCACACGCACGCGGTTCACACGCACGCAGTTCACACGCACGCGGTTCACACGCACGCGGTTCACACACACGCGGTTCACACGCACGCGGTTCACACGCACGCGGTTCACACGCAAGTATACTTTGTTTGGTGTATTGTGTGGCATGGTTGATACGATTTCGATATGTATTACAATAGGCGTTATGATTGTTTATGTTTTTGGCGTTTGTGTTAATATTCACATCATTTGTGCACTTTTATTTCACGCTTACTTGTTTGGTGTGATCTTGTTATTGGACGTCTTGTGTTACCTTGAGGCTCGCTGTAAGTCAGGTCTAGCCTCTACACGTGTATCATGATTATTGGTGATGATTCTTTACGGACCATTACTACGAACTCACCAACCTTGTGTTGACTATGCTTAGTACACTTTTCAGGTTATCAGGTTATTCCAGGGCGTGGAGTTGATTGTTTGCTTGCTGTTGAACCCGGTCTTGGACTTATATGGATCAAGGATTCATTTGCCTTCTTTTGCATTGTACTTAAGACTTTTAGCCATCTTTTGATGATCTTTGATGGTTATGTACCCTTTATGTATTTTGATACTTGTTTATCTGATTGTATGGATTCACTGGATCCTTTATTTGCATTTAGTTCATGTTCTACATTAATTCCACCTTGTGCTATATGATTTCCGTAATATTTCGAGCCTTGGCTTGGGGTGTTACACCATAAGACCGCTGCTGTCACATTTTATCATTGTGTTGTAAAAGACCATCAGGAAGTTCATCTTGAACATGTGGTCAGCTTCTTTGTAATTCATGTTATTGGCAATAGTAGAAGCTCTAATATTTGTAGTATCTAAGCCTTTATCGGAAAATTGCTTCAACCAATCTTTTTCAAAATCTTCCGAATAGATTTGAGACTTCAAACGAACCCCATCAGACGTGGAAATCCCAAGGATGTGAGATACAACACGTCGGTCACATCTAATTTCTCCTTTAGGAGTCCTGATCACCATGTCTAGATCTTTGAAAGAATTCACGATGTAATGACCGAGTTTCGGGTTGAATTTGGTGATTGAGAAGCCAATTAACCCTCCAAATCCCATCTCGCACACCATCTTTTTCTGAGATGGACTGAGTGATGACATCATTTTTGCGAGAGGAGCTGGGGCAGTCCTTATTGTAATACTCGGTAAATCAGAACCAAGACGGTTCGAAATGTTTGGAGCTCTTGTTGAAGTTTCTTGATTATCATCGTCATCATCGTCATCATTGTTAATATGCTTCTTTTTATCAAGCCTTGGCTTCTTCGCAGCTTTAACAGGCAAGCCAACAGTCTTGCTTGACTTGCCTTTCTTTTTTGATTTAAGTTCCAACAATGTGACATTTACATCATCTACAACATATATTGAACATATAAAAATCAGAATAAGATATATTAGATTATACATAGTCAAATGTGAATGAAATATATTTAACTATACAAAACACCAGATAAGCTTCTTTCGATCGCCCTACACATACACCAGATATTGATCAGTTAGATTTGGGAACCCATCGACTGGCTCTGATACCAAATGTGAGTCCCTTAAATTACGAGATGGTTAACCAATGAAAGTGTAAAATACAACAAGTCTAATAATCACTAGATTGGACTAGTATTACTTGTAAATAAAGATGCAAGATATATAAACAAAGTAATACAAGACTTAAAGCAATAAACAAATAAAGTGGACCATTATGTATGTTTCATGGGTATTTCATTTATTGATGTTTAAATAAAATACAAGGTTGTTGCGGAATCAAGATAACACAATTAAGTGTGTATCCTAACAACCTATGAGTTACAATATGATCTATATTTGTCAAATAACTCATTAGGATCGAGATACTTAAAGTTGTGAAGTATCCCTGTTTAAGATCGAGAGTATTTGGACAAATTCACTTTCATGCAAAGTGTTATGCTAAAAGTATTTTTCTCAAGGATATGACTTTGTATTTATAGGCAACAAAATTCACCAGTGAATTTTGTGCCGTACAAATATGGTTGTATACATTTAATGATCCGACAAGAACATTAAATGTATTGGATAAGGAATAAGGATAAAGTCACATCAAGTGCAAGTGTATCCTTTTATCCAACCACCTTAACACACGTATACTTTGTTAAAGAACAAGTGGATTGTTCTTTGGAAAGTGTGTTAAAGGCATAAGTCAAACCTCGATATCAGTGTTCAGACTTGTAGTATCTAGAACACTGACAATCCTCCAGTGTGCAGATCTGGTAAGACTTTCCAGTGGACTCCGCCATTTGTTAAGTCTTCTTCCTTCAGACTTCAGTCTTTGACTTCAGTCAGAATGTCTTCAGTAGAGTAGATCTGGACTGGGGTGAAGTCTTCAGTGAGCTAATCTGGAGAATGCTCCAGAGTACCTATACAAGTAAATGCTCACTAGTCTTCAATTATTTCTGGACAAATCTTCAGAGGGACTCCAGATTCCAAGTCTGGAGTAGGTCCAGTAGAGAAACGTTTTCTGGTCAGATCTTCAGTGAGGCTCCAGTAGTCGGGTCTGGAGCGAGACCAGCAAAACATTTTTTTTTTTTTTTTTTTTTTTTTTTTTTTTTTTTTTTTTTTTTTTTTTTTTTTTTTTTTTTTTTTTTTTTTTTTTTTTTTTTTTTTTTTTTTTTTTTTTTTTTTTTTTTTTTTTTTTTTTTTTTTTTTTTTTTTTTTTTTTTTTTTTTTTTTTTTTTTTTTTTTTTTTTTTTTTTTTTTTTTTTTTTTTTTTTTTTTTTTTTTTTTTTTTTTTTTTTTTTTTTTTTTTTTTTTTTTTTTTTTTTTTTTTTTTTTTTTTTTTTTTTTTTTTTTTTTTTTTTTTTTTTTTTTTTTTTTTTTTTTTTTTTTTTTTTTTTTTTTTTTTTTTTTTTTTTTTTTTTTTTTTTTTTTTTTTTTTTTTTTTTTTTTTTTTTTTTTTTTTTTTTTTTTTTTTTTTTTTTTTTTTTTTTTTTTTTTTTTTTTTTTTTTTTTTTTTTTTTTTTTTTTTTTTTTTTTTTTTTTTTTTTTTTTTTTTTTTTTTTTTTTTTTTTTTTTTTTTTTTTTTTTTTTTTTTTTTTTTTTTTTTTTTTTTTTTTTTTTTTTTTTTTTTTTTTTTTTTTTTTTTTTTTTTTTTTTTTTTTTTTTTTTTTTTTTTTTTTTTTTTTTTTTTTTTTTTTTTTTTTTTTTTTTTTTTTTTTTTTTTTTTTTTTTTTTTTTTTTTTTTTTTTTTTTTTTTTTTTTTTTTTTTTTTTTTTTTTTTTTTTTTTTTTTTTTTTTTTTTTTTTTTTTTTTTTTTTTTTTTTTTTTTTTTTTTTTTTTTTTTTTTTTTTTTTTTTTTTTTTTTTTTTTTTTTTTTTTTTTTTTTTTTTTTTTTTTTTTTTTTTTTTTTTTTTTTTTTTTTTTTTTTTTTTTTTTTTTTTTTTTTTTTTTTTTTTTTTTTTTTTTTTTTTTTTTTTTTTTTTTTTTTTTTTTTTTTTTTTTTTTTTTTTTTTTTTTTTTTTTTTTTTTTTTTTTTTTTTTTTTTTTTTTTTTTTTTTTTTTTTTTTTTTTTTTTTTTTTTTTTTTTTTTTTTTTTTTTTTTTTTTTTTTTTTTTTTTTTTTTTTTTTTTTTTTTTTTTTTTTTTTTTTTTTTTTTTTTTTTTTTTTTTTTTTTTTTTTTTTTTTTTTTTTTTTTTTTTTTTTTTTTTTTTTTTTTTTTTTTTTTTTTTTTTTTTTTTTTTTTTTTTTTTTTTTTTTTTTTTTTTTTTTTTTTTTTTTTTTTTTTTTTTTTTTTTTTTTTTTTTTTTTTTTTTTTTTTTTTTTTTTTTTTTTTTTTTTTTTTTTTTTTTTTTTTTTTTTTTTTTTTTTTTTTTTTTTTTTTTTTTTTTTTTTTTTTTTTTTTTTTTTTTTTTTTTTTTTTTTTTTTTTTTTTTTTTTTTTTTTTTTTTTTTTTTTTTTTTTTTTTTTTTTTTTTTTTTTTTTTTTTTTTTTTTTTTTTTTTTTTTTTTTTTTTTTTTTTTTTTTTTTTTTTTTTTTTTTTTTTTTTTTTTTTTTTTTTTTTTTTTTTTTTTTTTTTTTTTTTTTTTTTTTTTTTTTTTTTTTTTTTTTTTTTTTTTTTTTTTTTTTTTTTTTTTTTTTTTTTTTTTTTTTTTTTTTTTTTTTTTTTTTTTTTTTTTTTTTTTTTTTTTTTTTTTTTTTTTTTTTTTTTTTTTTTTTTTTTTTTTTTTTTTTTTTTTTTTTTTTTTTTTTTTTTTTTTTTTTTTTTTTTTTTTTTTTTTTTTTTTTTTTTTTTTTTTTTTTTTTTTTTTTTTTTTTTTTTTTTTTTTTTTTTTTTTTTTTTTTTTTTTTTTTTTTTTTTTTTTTTTTTTTTTTTTTTTTTTTTTTTTTTTTTTTTTTTTTTTTTTTTTTTTTTTTTTTTTTTTTTTTTTTTTTTTTTTTTTTTTTTTTTTTTTTTTTTTTTTTTTTTTTTTTTTTTTTTTTTTTTTTTTTTTTTTTTTTTTTTTTTTTTTTTTTTTTTTTTTTTTTTTTTTTTTTTTTTTTTTTTTTTTTTTTTTTTTTTTTTTTTTTTTTTTTTTTTTTTTTTTTTTTTTTTTTTTTTTTTTTTTTTTTTTTTTTTTTTTTTTTTTTTTTTTTTTTTTTTTTTTTTTTTTTTTTTTTTTTTTTTTTTTTTTTTTTTTTTTTTTTTTTTTTTTTTTTTTTTTTTTTTTTTTTTTTTTTTTTTTTTTTTTTTTTTTTTTTTTTTTTTTTTTTTTTTTTTTTTTTTTTTTTTTTTTTTTTTTTTTTTTTTTTTTTTTTTTTTTTTTTTTTTTTTTTTTTTTTTTTTTTTTTTTTTTTTTTTTTTTTTTTTTTTTTTTTTTTTTTTTTTTTTTTTTTTTTTTTTTTTTTTTTTTTTTTTTTTTTTTTTTTTTTTTTTTTTTTTTTTTTTTTTTTTTTTTTTTTTTTTTTTTTTTTTTTTTTTTTTTTTTTTTTTTTTTTTTTTTTTTTTTTTTTTTTTTTTTTTTTTTTTTTTTTTTTTTTTTTTTTTTTTTTTTTTTTTTTTTTTTTTTTTTTTTTTTTTTTTTTTTTTTTTTTTTTTTTTTTTTTTTTTTTTTTTTTTTTTTTTTTTTTTTTTTTTTTTTTTTTTTTTTTTTTTTTTTTTTTTTTTTTTTTTTTTTTTTTTTTTTTTTTTTTTTTTTTTTTTTTTTTTTTTTTTTTTTTTTTTTTTTTTTTTTTTTTTTTTTTTTTTTTTTTTTTTTTTTTTTTTTTTTTTTTTTTTTTTTTTTTTTTTTTTTTTTTTTTTTTTTTTTTTTTTTTTTTTTTTTTTTTTTTTTTTTTTTTTTTTTTTTTTTTTTTTTTTTTTTTTTTTTTTTTTTTTTTTTTTTTTTTTTTTTTTTTTTTTTTTTTTTTTTTTTTTTTTTTTTTGATTTTAAATGGGTTTCTTAGTATGGAACTCTTTTTTTTTTTTCAATCTATACATGTGAAATCATATATGATTAGCAATTAAGCTTTAGTTTAGGGTTTGAAGTTGTAGGGTTAGCCGTTAGGCTAACCCTACGACTTCAAACCCTAAACTAAAGCGCGGGCCGCAGGCCCCCGTGATCACACTTCCCCCTCTGATTAGCTTTTAGCCCCCAAGGGTTTAGAGTTTAGGGTTTTAGAATGCAACTTTTCTAAAATGTATGCATAAAATCAAAAATGATTTTGCATTGATTTTTAACATTATACATGTGAAATCATATATGATTAGCAATTAAGCTTTAGTTTAGGGTTTTAGAATGCAACTTTTCTAAAATGTATGCATAAAATCAAAAATGATTTTGCATTGATTTTTAACATTATACATGTGAAATCATATATGATTAGCAATTAAGCTTTAGTTTAGGGTTTTAGAATGCAACTTTTCTAAAATGTATGCATAAAATCAAAAATGATTTTGCATTGATTTTTAACATTATACATGTGAAATCATATATGATTAGCAATTAAGCTTTAGTTTAGGGTTTTAGAATGCAACTTTTCTAAAATGTATGCATAAAATCAAAAATGATTTTGCATTGATTTTTAACATTATACATGTGAAATCATATATGATTAGCAATTAAGCTTTAGTTTAGGGTTTTAGAATGCAACTTTTCTAAAATGTATGCATAAAATCAAAAATGATTTTGCATTGATTTTTAACATTATACATGTGAAATCATATATGATTAGCAATTAAGCTTTAGTTTAGGGTTTTAGAATGCAACTTTTCTAAAATGTATGCATAAAATCAAAAATGATTTTGCATTGATTTTTAACATTATACATGTGAAATCATATATGATTAGCAATTAAGCTTTAGTTTAGGGTTTGAAGTTGTAGGGTTAGCCGTTAGGCTAACCCTACGACTTCAAACCCTAAACTAAAGCGCGGGCCGCAGGCCCCCGTGATCACACTTCCCCCTCTGATTAGCTTTTAGCCCCCAAGGGTTTAGAGTTTAGGGTTTTAGAATGCAACTTTTCTAAAATGTATGCATAAAATCAAAAATGATTTTGCATTGATTTTTAACATTATACATGTGAAATCATATATGATTAGCAATTAAGCTTTAGTTTAGGGTTTGAAGTTGTAGGGTTAGCCGTTAGGCTAACCCTACGACTTCAAACCCTAAACTAAAGCGCGGGCCGCAGGCCCCCGTGATCACACTTCCCCCTCTGATTAGCTTTTAGCCCCCAAGGGTTTAGAGTTTAGGGTTTTAGAATGCAACTTTTCTAAAATGTATGCATAAAATCAAAAATGATTTTGCATTGATTTTTAACATTATACATGTGAAATCATATATGATTAGCAATTAAGCTTTAGTTTAGGGTTTTAGAATGCAACTTTTCTAAAATGTATGCATAAAATCAAAAATGATTTTGCATTGATTTTTAACATTATACATGTGAAATCATATATGATTAGCAATTAAGCTTTAGTTTAGGGTTTGAAGTACCCTACGACTTCAAACCCTAAACTAAAGCGCGGGCCGCAGGCCCCCGTGATCACACTTCCCCCTCTGATTAGCTTTTAGCCCCCAAGGGTTTAGAGTTTAGGGTTTTAGAATGCAACTTTTCTAAAATGTATGCATAAAATCAAAAATGATTTTGCATTGATTTTTAACATTATACATGTGAAATCATATATGATTAGCAATTAAGCTTTAGTTTAGGGTTTGAAGTTGTTAAACACGTATAGAATCTGTAAACGCTAAAAAGTATTTATTTGTAAACACGTATAGAATCTGTAAACAGCTAAAAAGTATTTATTTGTAAACACGTATAGAATCTGTAAACAGCTAAAAAGTATTTATTTGTAAACACGTATAGAATCTGTAAACAGCTAAAAAGTATTTATTTGTAAACACGTATAGAATCTGTAAACAGCTAAAAAGTATTTATTTGTAAACACGTATAGAATCTGTAAACAGCTAAAAAGTATTTATTTGTAAACACGTATAGAATCTGTAAACGCTAAAAAGTATTTATTTGTAAACACGTATAGAATCTGTAAACGCTAAAAAGTATTTATTTGTAAACACGTATAGAATCTGTAAACAGCTAAAAAGTATTTATTTGTAAACACGTATCATAAAGTAAAAAAATCCTTGTCTAATTGTTTGCAGCTCCTTCAGTATTCACGTTTTCATCGACTTTTTGTTTCTTCTTTCCACATGTCCTGCTGTTGTGATTCGTATCTCCGCATGTGGTGCACTTTCTCTTTCTTTTATTGCTTTCTTTTATTCCTTTCTCCTTCCCGCCCATTATACGGTTAACAGTTCCGCATCCCTTATACACTCCAACTGGTGGGTTTTTTATTTGGTTTGAATCCGGTTTTTCAACACCTATCATTCTTGCTATCACTTCACTTTTTTTCTTTGGTGCTTGCTTTGCCATATCAGCCTCAACTTCTGACTTCAATGATTTAACTTTCTTCAGAAATTCTTCAAGTTTTTCATCATAATTCACAAGAAGATGCAAGCAATCCTCAACAACTGAGCTTACTTCAGCAACCAACCTTTGAGTACCAACATTTCCATTGTCGAATCTGTTTCTGCTAGATCTCAAATCTGGTGGTATGATGCCCTTGGTCCAACGCCTCATGATGTATTGTGCGGGTATTTCCTCTATATTATTGTTCTTCAAAACACTGAAACAATGTCTGCAAAGGAGACCTAAACGAAGATAGTGTCTACAGGTACACACAACGGAACCATCCCCAAGGTTATGCAATACCTTCATTGACATAAAATTATTTCAGTGTTGAATCAAATTTGATTTAAACAGAACATGTATTTAGTAAGATAAAAGCTTTACCTTATACTGAATCACATTTTCTCCAGTCTCTTTGAATTTCCTCTGTAAGTTCTCATTAATGGTATAAATTTGACACTCTTCTTCGGCAGTCATTTGGGCAACTGAACAATCATAAAGACCAACTTCTATTTCCTTCTGTATCATCTCAAAAAGTGTTTTTGTGTACAGTTTTGAAGCATGCATTTCGATTTTGAGTTTCGTGTTCAATATTAGAGTCTTCTTGATTGATTCGGCATCTAACTTTTCCTGTTTTGATCTTTGTTTCATCATTGCTGATTCAAATCCACTCATGAAATTCACCAGATTTGACGCTGATCTTGTGAAATGAGAAAAAAAAGCATTCTCGCTTTCTGACCTTGATGTTGTTCTCATCAGGCCACACATTGGAGTGTCAATGAAGTAAGCTGGTATCCACTTTGATCTAATTTGGAACATATACTTGAACCATTTGTCGTTTTGTAATGAAAAATCAATCATCAACTTCTCCCATTTTTCCTCAAAAGTATTTGGTTCCATGTGAATATCCCAAACTATACTGTCAAACCTACTCTTGAAGTCTCTTTCCGTTTCATCTTCTATACTGGGAGTTGCCTCTCTTATCTGTATTCAATCAAAATTGATTATTCATTTAAACAATCAGATTTGAGAAAAACAGTATACAATCATTTTTGATTGGTAATTGACATAACCTTTGTTGGCAGTTTCTGTGTTATGTGCCACATGCACAGCCTATGCTTTGCTGTCTTAAATATACTTCTTATTCCAATCTCCATGGCTTTGTCTTGATCTGTTACCACCATTGTTGGCTCTTTCTTGAAGGTATCCATGAAGCAGTTTAGAAGCCATGTGTATGTTTCTTGCTTCTCATCTCTTATCAACCCGGCAGCAAAGGTTACGCATTTGTTATGGTTGTCTATTCCCGTGAATGGGACAAACATCATGTTGTACCTTTCAGCAAAAACCATATTCATGTACAATCAAATTCTAATAAAAGTTGATTTGTTATCATTTGCACCAAGTTGCACAAAATAAAAAGTAAAAAATATACCTGTTTGTTCGATACGTTGCATCAAACGACATGATATCGCTGAATTCTTCATAGTTACGCCTTGCTACATTATCGGCCCAGAAGATTGAGTGCAATTCAGAGTTGTCAAGCTTGTACTCAAATGCAAAACCAGGGATATGTTCTCTCATTTCCTCCATTTTGTTAACTAACATTTGAGCGTCGCTTTCATTGATGTACACATTTAGGTCCCTCTTCCAGTTTCTGAAATCATCAACTGTCCCGTTTACATTTAACGAGGTTCCCTTCATGTTACTGTACAGTTGATGAGCTTTTGTTGGTCCAATGTTTGCAATGGAGGCATTGTAGACGAACAGCTGCTCTGCATATTTTAGTTGTCTATCTGTTTTGGATAGATGTCTATACTCTCGCGGAATCAATTCGTGATTATGAATTGCATGGAAATCAGCTATTATGTATGTTCCCTTCGAGTATTCCAAGTCGAATCTCACTCTAGCTTTACATCCAGTGCATTCCATGCTGCTTTTCCTAACTATTCCCGACAAATTACTTTTCTGGCTCCCTTTTCTGATTTTGTTTCATCATTGCTGATTCAAATCCACTCATGAAATTCACCAGATTTGACGCTGATCTTGTGAAATGAGAAAAAAAAGCATTCTCGCTTTCTGACCTTGATGTTGTTCTCATCAGGCCACACATTGGAGTGTCAATGAAGTAAGCTGGTATCCACTTTGATCTAATTTGAAACATATACTTGAACCATTTGTCGTTTTGTAATGAAAAATCAATCATCAACTTCTCCCATTTTTCCTCAAAAGTATTTGGTTCCATGTGAATATCCCAAACTATACTGTCAAACCTACTCTTGAAGTCTCTTTCCGTTTCATCTTCTATACTGGGAGTTGCCTCTCTTATCTGTATTCAATCAAAATTGATTATTCATTTAAACAATCAGATTTGAGAAAAACAGTATACTCATTTTTGATTCTAAACATAAAACTACACAAACACGTATGCCTTGAAACGTAAATAATCATATTTGATTCTAAACATAAAACTACACAAACACGTATGCCTTGAAACGTAAATAATCATATTTGATTCTAAACATAAAACTACACAAACAGTATGCCTTATACGTACAAAATCATATTTGATTCTAAACATAAAACTACACAAACACGTATGCCTTGAAACGTAAATAATCATATTTGATTCTAAACATAAAACTACACAAACACGTATGCCTTGAAACGTAAATAATCATATTTGATTCTAAACATAAAACTACACAAACACGTATGCCTTGAAACGTAAATAATCATATTTGATTCTAAACATAAAACTACACAAACACGTATGCCTTGAAACGTAAATAATCATATTTGATTCTAAACATAAAACTACACAAACACGTATGCCTTGAAACGTAAATAATCATATTTGATTCTAAACATAAAACTACACAAACACGTATGCCTTGAAACGTAAATAATCATATTTGATTCTAAACATAAAACTACACAAACACGTATGCCTTGAAACGTAAATAATCATATTTGATTCTAAACATAAAACTACACAAACACGTATGCCTTGAAACGTAAATAATCATATTTGATTCTAAACATAAAACTACACAAACACGTATGCCTTGAAACGTAAATAATCATATTTGATTCTAAACATAAAACTACACAAACAGTATGCCTTATACGTACAAAATCATATTTGATTCTAAACATAAAACTACACAAACACGTATGCCTTGAAACGTAAATAATCATATTTGATTCTAAACATAAAACTACACAAACACGTATGCCTTGAAACGTAAATAATCATATTTGATTCTAAACATAAAACTACACAAACACGTATGCCTTGAAACGTAAATAATCATATTTGATTCTAAACATAAAACTACACAAACACGTATGCCTTGAAACGTAAATAATCATATTTGATTCTAAACATAAAACTACACAAACACGTATGCCTTGAAACGTAAATAATCATATTTGATTCTAAACATAAAACTACACAAACACGTATGCCTTGAAACGTAAATAATCATATTTGATTCTAAACATAAAACTACACAAACACGTATGCCTTGAAACGTAAATAATCATATTTGATTCTAAACATAAAACTACACAAACACGTATGCCTTGAAACGTAAATAATCATATTTGATTCTAAACATAAAACTACACAAACACGTATGCCTTGAAACGTAAATAATCATATTTGATTCTAAACATAAAACTACACAAACAGTATGCCTTATACGTACAAAATCATATTTGATTCTAAACATAAAACTACACAAACACGTATGCCTTGAAACGTAAATAATCATATTTGATTCTAAACATAAAACTACACAAACACGTATGCCTTGAAACGTAAATAATCATATTTGATTCTAAACATAAAACTACACAAACACGTATGCCTTGAAACGTAAAAATCATATATGATTCTAAACATAAAACTACACAAACACGTATGCCTTGAAACGTAAATAATCATATTTGATTCTAAACATACATGTAGTTAAAATATTCAAAAATAATCCTAAAAAATTGAAAAAAATATATGATAAAATTAAAAATAAGGAAGAAAATAGATAAAAAAAAAAAAAAAAAAAAAAAAAAAAAAAAAAAAAAAAAAAAAAAAAAAAAAAAAAAAAAAAAAAAAAAAAAAAAAAAAAAAAAAAAAAAAAAAAAAAAAAAAAAAAAAAAAAAAAAAAAAAAAAAAAAAAAAAAAAAAAAAAAAAAAAAAAAAAAAAAAAAAAAAAAAAAAAAAAAAAAAAAAAAAAAAAAAAAAAAAAAAAAAAAAAAAAAAAAAAAAAAAAAAAAAAAAAAAAAAAAAAAAAAAAAAAAAAAAAAAAAAAAAAAAAAAAAAAAAAAAAAAAAAAAAAAAAAAAAAAAAAAAAAAAAAAAAAAAAAAAAAAAAAAAAAAAAAAAAAAAAAAAAAAAAAAAAAAAAAAAAAAAAAAAAAAAAAAAAAAAAAAAAAAAAAAAAAAAAAAAAAAAAAAAAAAAAAAAAAAAAAAAAAAAAAAAAAAAAAAAAAAAAAAAAAAAAAAAAAAAAAAAAAAAAAAAAAAAAAAAAAAAAAAAAAAAAAAAAAAAAAAAAAAAAAAAAAAAAAAAAAAAAAAAAAAAAAAAAAAAAAAAAAAAAAAAAAAAAAAAAAAAAAAAAAAAAAAAAAAAAAAAAAAAAAAAAAAAAAAAAAAAAAAAAAAAAAAAAAAAAAAAAAAAAAAAAAAAAAAAAAAAAAAAAAAAAAAAAAAAAAAAAAAAAAAAAAAAAAAAAAAAAAAAAAAAAAAAAAAAAAAAAAAAAAAAAAAAAAAAAAAAAAAAAAAAAAAAAAAAAAAAAAAAAAAAAAAAAAAAAAAAAAAAAAAAAAAAAAAAAAAAAAAAAAAAAAAAAAAAAAAAAAAAAAAAAAAAAAAAAAAAAAAAAAAAAAAAAAAAAAAAAAAAAAAAAAAAAAAAAAAAAAAAAAAAAAAAAAAAAAAAAAAAAAAAAAAAAAAAAAAAAAAAAAAAAAAAAAAAAAAAAAAAAAAAAAAAAAAAAAAAAAAAAAAAAAAAAAAAAAAAAAAAAAAAAAAAAAAAAAAAAAAAAAAAAAAAAAAAAAAAAAAAAAAAAAAAAAAAAAAAAAAAAAAAAAAAAAAAAAAAAAAAAAAAAAAAAAAAAAAAAAAAAAAAAAAAAAAAAAAAAAAAAAAAAAAAAAAAAAAAAAAAAAAAAAAAAAAAAAAAAAAAAAAAAAAAAAAAAAAAAAAAAAAAAAAAAAAAAAAAAAAAAAAAAAAAAAAAAAAAAAAAAAAAAAAAAAAAAAAAAAAAAAAAAAAAAAAAAAAAAAAAAAAAAAAAAAAAAAAAAAAAAAAAAAAAAAAAAAAAAAAAAAAAAAAAAAAAAAAAAAAAAAAAAAAAAAAAAAAAAAAAAAAAAAAAAAAAAAAAAAAAAAAAAAAAAAAAAAAAAAAAAAAAAAAAAAAAAAAAAAAAAAAAAAAAAAAAAAAAAAAAAAAAAAAAAAAAAAAAAAAAAAAAAAAAAAAAAAAAAAAAAAAAAAAAAAAAAAAAAAAAAAAAAAAAAAAAAAAAAAAAAAAAAAAAAAAAAAAAAAAAAAAAAAAAAAAAAAAAAAAAAAAAAAAAAAAAAAAAAAAAAAAAAAAAAAAAAAAAAAAAAAAAAAAAAAAAAAAAAAAAAAAAAAAAAAAAAAAAAAAAAAAAAAAAAAAAAAAAAAAAAAAAAAAAAAAAAAAAAAAAAAAAAAAAAAAAAAAAAAAAAAAAAAAAAAAAAAAAAAAAAAAAAAAAAAAAAAAAAAAAAAAAAAAAAAAAAAAAAAAAAAAAAAAAAAAAAAAAAAAAAAAAAAAAAAAAAAAAAAAAAAAAAAAAAAAAAAAAAAAAAAAAAAAAAAAAAAAAAAAAAAAAAAAAAAAAAAAAAAAAAAAAAAAAAAAAAAAAAAAAAAAAAAAAAAAAAAAAAAAAAAAAAAAAAAAAAAAAAAAAAAAAAAAAAAAAAAAAAAAAAAAAAAAAAAAAAAAAAAAAAAAAAAAAAAAAAAAAAAAAAAAAAAATAAAACCATATTATTAATCAGCTTATAAATAAAAAAGCAAAATAATAAGTAGAAAAAAATAAAAATTTTCATAATGGCAGCTTTGTCGTATGTAATCTATTTTGTTTTTTTTTTGTTTTTTTAAGGCACTATATTCTCTTTTTCCATTCCTTTTCTCTTTATTTTTAATAAGAAGCTGACCGTTTCTATGCAAGCTAGCTTTTCAAAAATAATTCTATCTATAAGAGTAAATTTATGTTAAATAACAATCTGTGATGCCTTAAGACATGATTGATTTGAGTAAACTTTTAGAAGTCGGCTTAGGATTGGGGAAAAACAAATAGGATGTTTATTTAAGATTTTGAATTTAGTTGCTTAGATGTAGATTTTGATAAGGATGTTGATGAAGTCTTGAGTCACTACTAAAAAAACCCTTTTAATTTTAATTAAAAATATATAGAAAAAGAGGATTAATTAGGAGGGAGAATTAGGCTAAAGGAGGGAGATTAGGGGTGCCAAGTGTACCCCCAATCTCCCCTTTTAATTATATTATTATAGAAGTTTTGAGTCACTACTTAAAAAAAACCTTTTTAATTTTAATTAAAAATATATAGAAAAGAGATTAATTAGAAGGGAGAATTAGGCTAAAGAGGGAGATTAGGGGTGCCAAGTGTACCCCCAATCTCCCCTTTTAATTATATTATTATAGAAGTTTTGAGTCACTACTTAAAAAAAACCTTTTTAATTTTAATTAAAAATATATAGAAAAGAGATTAATTAGAAGGGAGAATTAGGCTAAAGAGGGAGGATTAGGGGTGCCAAGTGTACCCCAACCTTCTCTTTTAGTTATATTATAGATAGATAAGAGTAATTATTTTTATAAGGTTCAAATCATTTAACTTTTTAATTAAAAAATTATTACTAAAACTCTTTATTATTCATTAAATTCATATATATATTACAATATATATATATACGAGGGTTTAAAGTCCGTGTTACGCACGTCGTGTTTTAAATATATTATTTGCATGTATTTTGTTATTGTTTTTTAAATAACTAATGAAAGTTGTTTCATAAAACCATATTATTAATCAGCTTATAAATAAAAAAGCAAAATAATAAGTAGAAAAAAATAAAAATTTTCATAATGGCAGCTTTGTCGTATGTAATCTATTCATTTTACTTTTTCCTTATCTTTTTAGATTTCAATTATTTATTTATTAATTTTATCATTTTATGGAGTCACCCAAATTTTTGGGTTTTTAAGCCTAATATTTTGTTGGCCCAAAATATAAAAACACTTCGGCCCAGTAAAAACACTTATGAAATGACACAAACCTTTATTAGAGTCGAGTAGTCGACTCCATTATATTACAAAATTAGGGACAATCGATAAAAATTGACCCAAACCACATGGACCATATACTATAAGTAGAAAAGCATTTTGATTATTAAAAATCTTGGAGACAAAAAAAAAAAAAAAGAATTAAATGATGCATGTATGTATATGTGGCGGCTCATTTTCTAGACTTTGAACCAAAAATTAATTTGAGTGTGTGTAGGTCCATGGATAATGATTTATGAGAGAGTCAATTGTTTAATACGTGAATCTGTCAACTTGTGCACCTATACATATAATGTTCCTTCTCATATTCTTTCTCAGCATATACGCCGCTACTTCTTGATATTTTTAATTGATGGACCCTAGCTTGATATATAAGCCACAATATAACTTGAAAATGATAAATCCTCCTAACCAAATAGCCTAATAATCCTCCTAATACATTAAGAAGGTGACATGTGGTATCCACTAATTCTATTTCATAATCTTGCCCCTTGATTTTTTCACATGTCATCAAGGATAATTAAAAATCAAGCATATACTCGTATAATCTTTTTGTTCAAAAATAATAATAATTTGTTAGCATATAGTTATATTAATTAAACTACGGGTTCATATGAAAAAGTCTGGTATGAAAGTTATTAATATGTTAGATTATCTACCCATAAACCATGTTTTTTTTTATAGTTTTTTTTAACCCCGGCTGAACTTTCTTTCGAATATACATAAGATGTTTACTTAATTTTGATATATACCATATAATGGATCAAGAATAGATTCCAGACTGTTACCAATTTCTTACAAAGTCTTTCATAAGAAATGTGGTTCCAAACTTGTGAACTAATAGTTCATTTTGCTTAAATTCCTAAAGTTATATTATATTATATTGTTAATTTTTGTCATTTTGATTCTGATTTTAGGTGTCTTTTTTCCTTCTTTCTTTGAACACGAAGGAAATGTTAGTTATATGTATCTCCCAACGTGATTATAAAGTATGACAAGTGTCGAATTTATTAGGTTTAATTATGGTAACATTCTATATATTGTTTATTGAATGGTTTATAGTTAAATAGATTCCACCCACACATATAATAATATCTATTAATAATGGCGTACACACGTCCACTTTTTATGTATCATGTAACCTAACAATCTAACCACACAACTCGACCATCCAGTAGCTGCTTTTCTTAATATATTGATTGGTTATATATATTCATACATAATTGATAATTACAACTACATCAATACCCGTTGACCGGGTTAGAAACAATAAAGATGTACTTAAAAGTACCAAAATATGTTTAATTGTATATCTAACCAGATTTTTTTTGAACGGGCCGAGTTGAGTTCTTAGGTTATTCGGTTAATCGTAATCCGAATAACCTAAGAACTCAACTTAGGTTATTCGGTTAATGCGTTAATCCGAATAACCTAAGAGCTCAACTTAGGTTATTCGGATTGACGAATTAACCGAATAACCTAAGAACTCAACTCGGCCCGTTCAAAAAAAATCTGGTTAGATATACAATTAAACATATTTTGGTACTTTTAAGTACATCTTTATTGTTTCTAACCCGGTCAACGACCGGGTATTGATCTAGTTAAACTTGTTTTTATATTTAACATGACAATTAGTCTTTCCCTTGTCATAAGACTTAAAAAAAAACTAATAGTGTATTGTGAAATATTTATATGCAATTCGTATGAGTTCATATAAATGTTTAAGCTTACCATTCTAATTGTGTGTCATGCAAATACCTTTTTTTTCCATTTGTCTTTTACCGAAAGTTTAATAAATTCAAATTTTAATTAATTGTGTCCTTGTATATGTAAAATACAACAAATTAAGATCTTATAACATAAAAATATATGTCTTCATCTAAAATTGATTCTTACTAAAGAAACAGATTCATTTGTTAGGTAACAGATGCTTCCTCTTGAACTTCATTTTCTTACGTTTGATGAATGAGATGTCATTATCATCTAAAAGCAAATCCCATAAAAATCATCTTACTAAAGAAAGTTAAATGATAGAAAATTAGATAAATAAACGTAATAATAAGTAAAATTTTACCATATTAGATGTATATAATGCTTTTAAATACATAAATGATCTTTCATATTTGAATGCCTTTTCTACCAGCTTAATATCATCTAAAAGCCTATCATAATCAACCTCATCCTACAAAAGAAAATGAGAGAAAAGAGAGTTACAAATTATTCTTTTTACTAAGGTATTAGTTAAAACAACGTTACCTTTTCATCACACGAATCTTTAACATCGATAACCTCATGTGATTTCATTCCTTCCAAGTTTGCCTCACGCCTTTCATGCCAATGAACCATCATTTTCGTTTTTGGAATCATCTTCTTTGAGAAGGTGTTGTCCTCGTTTAAATAGATGTCTTCATTCAAGTCAAATTCATGTTCATTTGTCTTGTCATTTTTGAAGTGCTCGATATCTTTAAAGTCCTATACAAAACATGAATAACATCTTTATAATTATATAATACAATAAAATCATATGTAGAAATATGAATGTAAAAACAAATTACAATCTTCATCTTGTTGGTTGAAAAATATGATGGATTAAAATAAGAAAAAATGTTGGTGCTTTTTATAATTACATAGAATAAATCTTCTCCATTTATAAAAATATCAATTATCATTAATTACATTTTTTTTTACAATGACTAATGAAAATTTAAACTGTTTTCAATCATGTATAAATATATTTAGCATGTATGGTGTTCGACAGAGAGTATGAAAATTAATATTTTTAACAACCAATCTTGCCATGTATACACAAAACGCGTGTGACTCTTTTTCCGTGTTATATTTATTTTTATTTTGTATTGCTAAAGTTATATATTTTTTTTTACATCATTGACAACTTACCTTGTTTATAAAAGTTTTAGATTAACTTCTTATTTCATTGGTTTGGGTTATTTTTTGTATTTATTTTCAACGTGTTCAAAACTAAAAATTATTTTTTATCTCTTAGCTCTTGTGGTAATATGAAGAAAACATTGAAAGATATGAATGAAAAACAAATTACTTGTTTCATCTTCTTGTTTGGAAATTGTGATGTACTAAAATGAAAAGAAAATATCCAAGAAATATAAAATAGTGTAGTAAAATCTTTCTTAACATTTGCAAGGATTTATTATTGATTATAAATTTTGACTTTTAAACTATATGTGTTAGGTACAAAACAATACTTCAGACTATGTGTTGTGTTATTTTTGTATATACCACAAGTAATTAAATGCGAAATAGCTTATTGTCATCAAATCTAAATTATATACCATAAAATGGACGATGCTAATTGACTATATGTGTAAACTTTAGCTAGCTATAATTAATTTTGAAGCTGCCATTAGAAGTTTGACTCTTTAGGTTGAATATTTTGACGTTGATTTTAGATGGTCAAGATTAGTTTGGGTGTGATTTTGAATGGCCTTGATCATTTTGTAAACTTGATTTTTTTATCTCTGATCTACCGGCAATATATATATATATAAGGAAAAGATAAAATTAGTCCAGCTTATTTTGAGTCCAATTTGAGTCCATTGATTTTCTTCCATTAAAGTATGTGACGTATAGAGAACTATATATTTCTTTATTTCACGGTTGAGTATTAATTGTTAGATAGGTTATTATTATTGCTATTATTATTATTATTATTATTATTATTATTATTATTATTATTATTATTGATTATTATTATTATTATTATTATTATTATTATTATTTCTTCATGAGTTTGGGAGCAACGATCTCACTTCGATTATTATTATTATTATTATTATTATTATTATTATTATTATTATTATTATTATCTTAATTATAAGAAAATTAAGGGCAAAAATTAGGGATTTAGGTCACATTGTTTTAATATCTAGTAAGATTAAAGATGATTAAGTGACTAACCTTTCAACAATACTAAGGATTAAATGCATGAAAACGTAGTTAAGGATAATTTAGTATATATGCAACATATATCAATGTTTAAATATAAATATTGTTACTGATTTAATTTTTTTCTATTTATATGAACACTATATATGAGTACCCTTTAACTAAAATAAACAACTTAATTTAATAAGTTTGAAGTAATAGGAATCTAGTTACATAACATTAGAGTAAACGGCCTAAATCGTCCTTGTGGTTTACCCTAATAATCAAGTTTCGTCCTTAACTATTCGAAATGACACTGACGGTCCTTTTGGGAAGGATAAGGATCACATCCAGTCCTTTATGGAAACGGACGTTTTCTCCCATCCGTTAACTCTCTCACGTGAGGATAGTATCGTCATTTCAAAAGATAAAGGACCACTAATGATATTTTTCTATCACTTTTTCTATTCTTTCTTTCCTTCTATCCTCCCCACCAAACACTCCTACCTCATCACCAAACACACACACACATAGTCACATACAAATCCATTCATCTTAATCAATGATTGAAGTATTCAATTTTTCAGCAATCTA
Organism: Erigeron breviscapus; assembly: GCA_034093135.1. Lineage (NCBI taxonomy): Eukaryota > Viridiplantae > Streptophyta > Magnoliopsida > Asterales > Asteraceae > Erigeron > Erigeron breviscapus. Next base: position 19,341,010 of record CM067173.1, read on the forward strand.
TCTATAGATCTCGACACATATATTCTTGGGCGACACATAGTTATTACCAATTAGATTTGAAACGGGAAGAAGAAAAAGAAGAATGAGATGAATAAAAAGACACGCCGGGAAACAAAAGGACGACGGCGATGATAGTTTTCTGGCGACCACTCCCCCATCGCCTTCATGGCCTATTTCCGACGAAGTTGCCCGAGCTTCTATGAACCACCACCATCGTAGTCGCCTTTGACCAGACAAGCACCACCATCAGATCTGAATGATATGAGGTCCACCACGAGATCCAGCCACCAACCGGTCAGTTCTATCTATATGATTTACAGATTTATGGATCTACATATAGAGATGGAAATCTTGGAGTATAACTAATAACTAAAATGCAGGGTGTTTGGATTTTAATTATTTTAGGGTTTATTTGTTGAAGATGAAAAGAGATGGTGGTTGTGGTGTTGAAAATATTGAATGGGTGATAAAGTTTTATATCCCTAAAAATATAATCAAATTCGGTCCTTTAGTTGTGTAAATGACACAAATACCCTCACGTGAAAAACACGTGAGGGAGTTAACGGATGGGAGAAAACGTCTGTTTGTATAAAGGACTTGATGTGATCCTTATCCTCCTCAAAAGGACCGCCAATGTCATTTCGAATAGTTAAAGATGAAACTTGATTATTAGGGTAAACCACAAGGACGATTTAGGCTGTTTACTCCATAACATTATTTAGAACTTTCATAAACTAATTTCTTTACAAGACAAAAGTTATACTAAAAGCATATTTATGAAAAAAGGTTATACTAAAAGCATAATTACGGAAGTTTAATATCGTATAATCAAAACAATAAAGTAGTTGTTAATTGATGAGTAACGATTACAATAAGTATAAAGTAGGGACAAAAAAGCTTAAGTTATGCAACAAGAATAAGTTAACAAATATCGAAGAGTAATACTTTATTAATAAAATAATTGCTAATTAATATAGTAACAACAATGTCATTAAAGAAACAGAAGGCAAACCCTTCATCGTTACTCAACAATTTCGACAAATTGTGCAAGTATGGTATCGATATGAAACTAATGAGTTTCATTCATCTTAATCTTTTGATGATATACAAAATACATTTTTTCGAAGTATTTAGTTTTGACGGTTTTTCTGTTTGAAGAGCAGTTCACGTAACTCAGCCGCGTCAAGCTGGTTGGTTTGGCCCTCGGGCTTGTAATAGCCCGTAACGGGGTCTGGAACCCATGGAGTCGATTTCTTTGAATCCTCACTTGCTTTCTTCATCAATGCGACTCCACTTCCCTTCACATTTCCGGATACACTCCCTTGTGTTGCCGTTGCAAATCCACGTCTGTTAAAATCATTCAAACCATTAATCTTTAGGTGTAACGAATCTCCAAAAAATATCACTAGGCATAAAACAAAACAAAAAACAAAAAACAAGTCTTTCTTTTAGCTTCGTTGAATATACAATAAAAGAGGTGTTTGTTTCTAAAAGTGTACGTCTTATATTATTTAGTTGGTCAAATTATTAGCTATAGGCCTTTTTTGTTAAAGTATATATTTGGTTGGGTAAGTATAGCCTAACTCGATTGTATATATATTGATATATGTTCATTTATATGTATTTATTTTCATCTTATACAACGACACATGAAAAATTTACTTTGTTACATTTTTTGTACAGAGAGACTCAAAGACGACTCTCATTATTACTTAAACAAATGACAAATTCGAATGAAACGCAAAATTACCTAGTACCAACAATGAAGGATGAGACTAGTTTAGTGGTGGTGGCCATCGAAGATTTCTAGAATACGAACTTCGTTATGTATAGAAACTTCGAGAGAAGAAACTTAAATATATGTCGTTAATTTGTAAGTGAATGAATTTGTGATCGAAGAATGAATGAAAGAAGAGATACATGACGGGGTGTATATATAGGCAAGTGGGAATTGGGCCGGGTCAAAGAAAAATCTAAAAGGGTGAATTAGTAAAGCACACCTGGCGACTATAACCCTTTGCCAAGAGACGTTTTCTTTTTTTAACGGCCGGCGACTTTTGTTTTAACAACTTTTCTGTTTTTTTTGTTTTTCTAACTCGTGCCTTTGCGCCGAAAGCTATACTCGTTAGTGAAGTTTATACCTTTTTAAATAGACATACGCTGGTACGATGCGACGGTATGGGGAACAGATGGTGGTAGCGGTGATAAATGTAAAATAAAAGTAATTTATATGAAAGAGATAGTTTAATTATTTTAAGGATAAATGTAAAATAAAAGTAATTTATATGAAAGAGATAGTTTAATTATTTTAAGGATTAAAAGATCGAGAAATATGTATTGTAAGTAACTTCATTGAGGGTATCATAGGTATATATTAGATTGCTTAAAACATCAACAAGGCTGATGATTTCCATATATATGTTTTGTTGATTCAGTTTGTTAAAGATTATTTCATATAAGTTAAAATACATATATTTTAGCTACTTGAGTTTGGTATGGTGTTAACGATATCAATTACTTGATGGTTCATTGGTAAAATGTTAATACGTTGATGTTAACTACTTGTGTTCGAATTAAATTCTCTCACTACAATTGTTAGAATGGGCCATCTTTTGAAGTATATATTCGAAAGTCATAGCTTAAACATTATGCGATCAAGATAGTTTAAAAATTATGAATAAGACGGATGGCTGTTTAAAAAAAAATCGCAATTTTATACATCACATCTTTAAATACACTCTTTTTGAGAAGGTTACAGGAAAGTTAAACATTTGGTCTAGCATGTTATAAGTTCCAGAGTTTTCTATATTGGCTCACGTGTAGGGCCTCAGCCAACCCAAGACACCATCCTTCCTCTTACTCACTGCCACATTAGTTTTTCTCTCTCCTAAATCACATCTTCCTCACTCACTTCCAACCCTACCTCTTCCTCACCTCTTACTCATCTCTTCCTCAACTTTTTTTTTATAATTATATTTAAAAATAAATTACATAATTAAAACATTACAATTAAATTAAAACTAGATAAAATTAAACTACATTATTAAAACTACATAAAACTACTCGTCGGCCTCGTCCTCGTCGGCCTCGTCGTCGGCATCGGCATAAAACCTGCTCCCAAACTTTTCTTGCAAGTATTTTCGATATGACATGTGAGCCTTCAAGTCTTTCCTCGACAGACCCGTTGGAATCGGTTTTGCCAAAAACTTCATGGCATCCCTAATCTGGGCCTGTTCCAAAGCTTCCTGTTGCATTCGAACATACGCAGTAATAATTTGGGTCGCTTCGGAACCCGATGACCGGTTAGATGTTGCATCGGACGAACTAGACAACCTACGGCTTACGTTGCGACCGGGTGGTCGCCTAATCGGGTCGTCACCAAATAACCCTTCAAATGAGGGACCCGTTTCATTTGCAGCCGGGGTCGAACCACGAGGCGTATCATCGGTAGTCAAATCTACCGCCGGCGCCGGTTGCCTACTCGTCGAGGTGTTGTCGTTCCAAAAGGTAACCACGTCATGAAGAAGGTCATAGCACTTCTGGTAATGCCAATGTTTCTCCCCTGTCGTTCTCTTGTACAACGCTATGGCCGCGTCGGCCACCTGTCTGTCATCCGCCCCGCTTTGCCGGCCCTGCTCACTAACTTTCTTCAACGCCGCGCCAAAATCCACACCCTTTTTTATCTTGTTCCATTTGCCATGTATTTGGCTTTTTGTACGGGGGCCGTATTTCGTATCCTTGTTGAACATGGCCACTATTTTATTCCAAAACATGGCATCCGATTGATTCCTACCCACGGCCGGGTCCTGCGAATAATGCACCCAACATTGTGCCAACAATTCCGTATCGTCATCCTCCTAATTCCTTTTCTCTAGCGGTTTTCTGGGCCGCCTTCTCCCCCACGCACGAACAACCGTTTCAACTCCATCTTCATCATCAGCGGAGGCGACGCTACCCGCTTCGGGTGCATTTTACGGGTTTTGTTATTGTTGTTGTTGTTGTTGTTGAAATTCGAACGCCATTTGAGCTTGAGCTAACGCCATTCGTTGAGTTTCGTTCCAATTATGACCCATAATTGGATTGTAGTTCATGGTGTTATAAAATGGTTGTGAAAATGGGTTAACCATAAAGCTTGCGGGAGGACCCATAGGGGGCGGGTTGGAGGAGCCCGACGGGTGGCTTGTTTGGCTTTGATTGGTTGATGACATTGCCGGTGACGGATAGTCAAGAATTTGTTGCCACATATCGGCGGAGGCTTGATTTTGGTTTAGGTTTTCGTTGTTTCGAGACATGATTTAGGTGAAGAAGGAGAAAGGATTTGAAAGAGTTTTTTGTTTAATTGAAATGATTGTAGGTGAAGAAGAGTTTATGTGTGTGTGTGTTGTTGTTGTTGTTGTTGTTGTTGTTGTTGTTGTTGTTGTTGTTGTTGTTGTTGTTGTTGTTGTTGTTGTTGTTGTTGTTGTTGTTGTTGTTGTTGTTGTTGTTGTTGTTGTTGTTGTTGTTGTTGTTGTTGTTGTTGTTGTTGTTGTTGTTGTTGTTGTTGTTGTTGTTGTTGTTGTTGTTGTTGTTGTTGTTGTTGTTGTTGTTGTTGTTGTTGTTGTTGTTGTTGTTGTTGTTGTTGTTGTTGTTGTTGTTGTTGTTGTTGTTGTTGTTGTTGTTGTTGTTGTTGTTGTTGTTGTTGTTGTTGTTGTTGTTGTTGTTGTTGTTGTTGTTGTTGTTGTTGTTGTTGTTGTTGTTGTTGTTGTTGTTGTTGTTGTTGTTGTTGTTGTTGTTGTTGTTGTTGTTGTTGTTGTTGTTGTTGTTGTTGTTGTTGTTGTTGTTGTTGTTGTTGTTGTTGTTGTTGTTGTTGTTGTTGTTGTTGTTGTTGTTGTTGTTGTTTTGTTATTGTTGTTGTTGTTGTTGTTGAAATTCGAACGCCATTTGAGCTTGAGCTAACGCCATTCGTTGAGTTTCGTTCCAATTATGACCCATAATTGGATTGTAGTTCATGGTGTTATAAAATGGTTGTGAAAATGGGTTAACCATAAAGCTTGCGGGAGGACCCATAGGGGGCGGGTTGGAGGAGCCCGACGGGTGGCTTGTTTGGCTTTGATTGGTTGATGACATTGCCGGTGACGGATAGTCAAGAATTTGTTGCCACATATCGGCGGAGGCTTGATTTTGGTTTAGGTTTTCGTTGTTTCGAGACATGATTTAGGTGAAGAAGGAGAAAGGATTTGAAAGAGTTTTTTGTTTAATTGAAATGATTGTAGGTGAAGAAGAGTTTATGTGTGTGTGTGTTGTTTGAAAGTGTGAAAGAGTAGTTTAAATAAAGATGGAAAAGAAAAAAAAAACAAAAAAAAAAAAAAAAAAAAAAAAAAAAAAAAAAAAAAACAAAAAAAAGAAACGTTTGGGAAAAATTTTAAAAAAAACAAAAAAAAAAAAAACAAACAAACTACATAATTAAAACATTACAATTAAATTAAAACTAGATAAAATTAAACTACATTATTAAAACTACATAAAACTACTCGTCGTCCTCGTCCTCGTCGGCCTCGTCGTCGGCATCGGCATAAAACCTGCTCCCAAACTTTTCTTGCAAGTATTTTCGATATGACATGTGAGCCTTCAAGTCTTTCCTCGACAGACCCGTTGGAATCGGTTTTGCCAAAAACTTCATGGCATCCCTAATCTGGGCCTGTTCCAAAGCTTCCTGTTGCATTCGAACATACGCAGTAATAATTTGGGTCGCTTCGGAACCCGATGACCGGTTAGATGTTGCATCGGACGAACTAGACAACCTACGGCTTACGTTGCGACCGGGTGGTCGCCTAATCGGGTCGTCACCAAATAACCCTTCAAATGAGGGACCCGTTTCATTTGCAGCCGGGGTCGAACCACGAGGCGTATCATCGGTAGTCAAATCTACCGCCGGCGCCGGTTGCCTACTCGTCGAGGTGTTGTCGTTCCAAAAGGTAACCACGTCATGAAGAAGGTCATAGCACTTCTGGTAATGCCAATGTTTCTCCCCTGTCGTTCTCTTGTACAACGCTATGGCCGCGTCGGCCACCTGTCTGTCATCCGCCCCGCTTTGCCGGCCCTGCTCACTAACTTTCTTCAACGCCGCGCCAAAATCCACACCCTTTTTTATCTTGTTCCATTTGCCATGTATTTGGCTTTTTGTACGGGGGCCGTATTTCGTATCCTTGTTGAACATGGCCACTATTTTATTCCAAAACATGGCATCCGATTGATTCCTACCCACGACCGGGTCCTGCGAATAATGCACCCAACATTGTGCCAACAATTCCGTATCGTCATCCTCCCAATTCCTTTTCTCTAGCGGTTTTCTGGGCCGCCTTCTCCCCCACGCACGAACAACCGTTTCAACTTCATCTTCATCATCAGCGGAGGCGACGCTACCCGCTTCGGGTGCATTTTACGGGTTTTGTTATTGTTGTTGTTGTTGTTGTTGAAATTCGAACGCCATTTGAGCTTGAGCTAACGCCATTCGTTGAGTTTCGTTCCAATTATGACCCATAATTGGATTGTAGTTCATGGTGTTATAAAATGGTTGTGAAAATGGGTTAACCATAAAGCTTGCGGGAGGACCCATAGGGGGCGGGTTGGAGGAGCCCGACGGGTGGCTTGTTTGGCTTTGATTGGTTGATGACATTGCCGGTGACGGATAGTCAAGAATTTGTTGCCACATATCGGCGGAGGCTTGATTTTGGTTTAGGTTTTCGTTGTTTCGAGACATGATTTAGGTGAAGAAGGAGAAAGGATTTGAAAGAGTTTTTTGTTTAATTGAAATGATTGTAGGTGAAGAAGAGTTTATGTGTGTGTGTGTTGTTTGAAAGTGTGAAAGAGTAGTTTAAATAAAGATGGAAAAGAAAAAAAAAAAAAAAGAATGTAGCCGTTTGATTCAAAATTTTTAAAAAAAAGCTTTTTTTTTGTTTTCGGTCCCACACACGCTCCTCCTCTCCGTCCTTCCCCTTCGATCCACCGATGGCTTCCATCGACGGCTGTGTCGAAGGCCCTGTCGACGAGGCGTTGGCATGGGCCTAATCCAATATTGGTCGTTATCATTTCCCACCGTTTTGACTTCGAGAGTCATGTAATGTTTATGATGATTTGATTGATTTCTATGAAAAGGGAAAAGAGAAGACTATAGAAGAGATTATGTAGTGAGGCTTTGTCTCTTGAATCACGATTCAAATTCTGATCGAAATGTGATACATTTTGCTGTTAAAAATAAAAAGGGAAATGATAAACACAGCCCCCGGGGCTATGTTTAATACGTTATTACCAGAGGCGGTAACAGGAAAAAATTCCAGAGGGCAAAATTAAAGAATCCGTGAATTTTTTTTTTAAAAGGGGGCAAAATGTTAAAAACCTATAGAAAATTTTTAAAAATCTATGAAAAATTTAAAAATACATGACAAAATTCAAATTTTAAGGGGGGCATTTGCCCCCTTTGCATACGTTTTTAGAGCGAAAGTTGGATTCCTAAAACACTATTAAAAATAAAACAAACAAAAAAAACTTAAAATAGAAAAATACATAAGAGAGGAATATATAGATAAAATCTGGTGCGTATAACAAGGTGAGAGGAATCAAGGAAGCAAGTTGGGGGCGGCGAAACAAATTTTATTTACTACATATATCTTTATTTCATTTTTAAACATGAATTAAGCACATTAATATATTTCGCTACACATATTTCGAACAATGCTGGACCAAAAAATTTGTTACAAATTGAAAGTAGTCCTACAATGGAAGAATACCCGGCCCGTTCCTCTATTTCAACAAAATGTTTGTGTGGGTGTGTGTGAGAGAGGCCTTTCTATGAATTGCAAGAATACGACATGAATCATTTTAGTATTCCATAAATATATGTATGTGTATGTTAATTAAATACGTAATAAGTTCCTACAACAATATCTATTTTGGCCTTTCTAAAATATTCTGACACTTGTTCAACTTGTATGGCTGCAGTTTCTAATTATTTTTCATATTTCTATTTTTATTTTTAGTATACGTTATCGATCCATTTGAGAGCCGAGCTTATGGAGATTACTCATTTTGCGGGTGGCCTTCAAGAGTAGTTGCGTAAGAACATATATATATGATTACAAAGTATATATTTTTTTTTTTCAAAGATTCGAACTTATAATCTCCAAATATTTGTAGTAGTTGTATTATTGATAAGAACTTGTAGTTAATATTTATTTGATCGATAGCCGAATGACAAACCTCCAACACATGAAATGAAATTAAGTATCAACATAATAATTATGGTGGTGTACAAATTGACTACAAGCATAATTGAATTCCAACCACTCTATTTTCTAGCTTTGTTATATATTCGTGTCGAATATAAATTATCTTTTGTGATTTATTCTTGTAACATCCCAAACGTTTTATATTTGACTATTTGACTTTCCGTTAGTTAACGTTAGGTCTGTTATGTTTATGTGCCCTATATGGGGTTATGTAATTAAATGCTTAGGCGTTTAATATGAAATGATAAGTATGATGATTAACGAAAGTAAAGTTAAGTAATAAGGTGCTTGTTAGTATGATAAGACTCCCGGTAGAAAGTTAAGCTAAGAACGTTAAGTTGAAGAGTTGAAGGGTCCTAAGTATAAGTTTGAGTTTGATGGCCAGGGGTTAGGGAGCAATTAGGCAACCCTAATTGTCACAAAACACCTGCTCTTGTGTGTGTGAAACCCTTCAGCCGATCCTCTCCTATTCCAAGACAAATGTCCCTCAAGATTCAATCGTTTTGTGCCGTTTCGATCAAGTTTTGATTAGATCTTGAATCCCCTAAGTCATCTACAGGTAATATAGGTAATATTATCTCTGAATTCTGATTTTATGAGTCATAGTGAGTTTTCAATCCAGGCCATGGGGTTTGGGTTGGGTTATTTGAATAAACGTTTATCGATTTCATGTTATTCGGATGATTGAATGGTTGATTCATGTTGTAAAGGATTAAAGGTGTGATTGATGGATTTGAGTCAGTAAAAGTATTGTCAAAAAGGTTAATTTTATGTCCCCAGGTCGAATTAAAGATTGGTGTTCGTATGGGTTTCGAATTAAAGATTAAAAGGTTGGATTTTGGTCGAACTGGCAGTTATGCGGCGCACAAGCCTTTTGTGCGGCGCATAAATGCAAGTTTTAGAAACTGGTTCCCAGGTGGGTCCCCGATATGCGGCGCACAAAGGATTTGTGCGGCGCATAGGTGGTTTTCTCAAAATTTTGGTTAGTTTCTGTGACGAATTTGGTTGATTTGTGCGGTGCACAAACATTCCATGCGGCGCACAAATGATCAAATGGGGTTTTGTGTGGCGCACAAGATTCTTGTGCGGTGCACAGTTAGGTCCAGTTTGGTACTTAAGTTTCGTTTAGCTTATAGAACGATCTTATACTCATTATAGGTAGTTGGGACACTACTAGAAACAGGGCTATCCTTGACCCGCTTTTTATGACCCACGCTAATAGATGACGCGCAAATTGAGAAGTCATAAAATAAGGGTCATTACGAGTAAATTTATGACGCGTTTTCAGAAGCGTCATAACATATGGGTCATAATCTGTTAAAATTTAGGCATGTGATAAATTCCTCAATATAACACAAACATCCAGTCATCTTCATAACCTAATCTCTCTGATTTCCATTTCGTTTATTTCACACATAGTTTCCCCCAAATCCCGACCTAATCTCTCTGATTCTTCTCTTTCAGATTCGTTTCTTCTTCCTAACCTAATTTCAGATTCGTTGATATATATATATATATATATTTTAGATTCTTCGTTGATATATATATAATTTCAGATATATATATCAACGAAATCTGTAATTAGGTTATATATATATATATATAATTTCAGATTCGTTGATATATATATAATTACAGATTCGTTGATATATATATAATTTCAGATATATATTCCCAAAATCGAGACCTAATTTCTTCGTTTCTCCTCTTCAGATTCGTTTCTAATTTCAGGTTCGTTAATACATATATGTATATGTATGTATATATATAGATAAAGATCCCCAAATCGAGACCTAATTGCTCTATTTCTTTTTTTAGTGATTGAATGATCCGTAATTGTCTTGTTTTGAGTATTGATATTTATATAATTTATATATATAGGTAAGGATTTGATTTAGTGATTGAATGATCCGTAATTGTCTTGTTTTGAGTATTGATATTTATATAATTTATATATATAGGTAAGGATTTGATTGGCTCTGCCAATACTTCAGTCATTATGGGAAGCTCAAGTTCAAGATCGAGCTGCTCCTGCCTTCTTTGCTTTAGTTCTGTCTCCAACTAGGTATGCACTTTTTCATTTGTATATATTTTGTTAATTATTCTTTTTTACTGGTAAAAAGGAAAATGAGACTTTAGCTTTAGCTTGGGCTGCGAAATTTGCAACAAACGGGTCGATTTTCGAGAAGAATTTTAGTTTGTTAGGTGTAGGAGAAGGTGAGGATTCACCTTTGTTGTTAAAAGAAGGTTGTATAATATGATTGTGCCGTGTAAAGATGAGATTACGTTCGAGGTTTATATGAACGATGATGCTATGGATTGTGTTGTTTTTGGTTTGGCGAGAAAGAAGGCGGCTAAGGTTATGCAGAAGGAGGCTAGGGATTTGCAGAGGTTTGGGAGTTTGATGGCTCCACCGGATAATAGGAAATGGATTGCGGAGGAATTAGGTGTTGTTACCGAGTCTAAAGAGGTGGCAAATGATTTGATCACTGAGGCTGTTCTTGATCAGGTTTGTAATTCGTTTATTGGATTTATGGTTTTAAATGTAATGTTTTCATTTTTGTAGGGAACTTGCCATTCAGATTTCTGAGCAGTTTGAGGCTTTAGGTTCTCGCATTCGTGTGAAGTCTGCTGTGGTGAGCTATTACTAGTAAAAGTCATGTTTTCAAACTTTTGTTCACTAGACCCTGCGTGTATTGTTCGCTTGATACGTCTTATATATATTTCTGTTGGTTCAGGTTGCAACTCCTGGACGTCTTGTGGATCATTTGTCCAATACCAAAGGTATATTGTTTTGTCTTGGTTGTTAAAAGCATGCCTAGGCTCAGAGACTCACCTGCTCAAATCATGGGTTTTTTCTTGTTCATGCGAGTTATACTCATGCTGTTGGCAGCCGATGTATATAAGTTAATTATAATAAGTTAATTAAAAGCAAATGTATTATAATACTTTTTTTGTTATTTTGGGAACAGGTGGCTAGCAACTCGTCCCAAAATGTCGAACTACTGCTTCAGGAGAGCTGCACGGATGACTCGGGTAGTCTTGTTGTATATTCAGTGGTCGATGTGGAAGCTGTCAAACTAACTTGTGAATTACTATCGATATGTAATTTTTGTCGTTAATTAACTTGTGACTTATCGTGAATTAGTACTTGAATTAAACGCGTTGTTTTGATATAATATATATATATATGAAATGCGTTATTTTGATATTTGTGTTTTTAATTTTGTATTATCAGGTTTTTAATTGTCATTTAATAGAAAATTAGGAACTGAAAAAAAATTAATTTTTAAAAAAAATAAATATAATTATGACGCGCAAAAACGAATGTCTAGAAAAGAGGGTCATAAATGCGTGTCATAAGTGCGCGTCATAAAAGGATGACGCCCAAATGCGGGTCATGAAAATTTATGACTGGTCCTTCCTTGACGCGCTTTTGCGCGTCATCTGACCCATTTATGACGCGCATTGCGCGTCAAGAATAGCCCTTTTTGTAGTAGTGGCACTTAGCAAGCACCGTAAGACACTTGTAACTGGTTGGTAAGCTGTACCAAGGTAAGATAACATCTTTTGTCACCTGTTGGTACAACAAAACACGTTTTCATAAGTTAAACCTTCCAATTGAATACGAATGCACGTTTTATGTTTATGGGTGACTATGGGAGGTTGCAAAGGGACGTTATACTTACTATTTATGATGTATAACATGCTTATGCAGGTTGCAAAGGTACAAGGTAAGTATATACGTATGAAATGATGAGATGATTATGTTATGTGACTATGAAATGATGAAATGTTATGTTATGTGATTGCATGTGTGGCTTGATCACCTAGTCACTAGTCCTTTGATTAGGATTGCCATGTTCACGTGCACGTTAAGGGCCCTAAAGTAAAAGATGATATGTGATTAGCTTAGGTGAAAGTGTAACCTAAACTAATACAAAGATTAAAGTCTCGAGCAATATGTAAAGTCTTGTGTTAAGCTTAACCCGTGCTAGCGCTTTGGGGCTGGTGCGTATGTGGTCACGTGGTTTGAGAATCATGATACCTCCCATGGCATAGTTACGTTTGAGTATTCCGGGTGGAGTAACTAACCACCAATGCGTAAAGGCATAAATGGTTTATTCAGTTGGAAATGACTTTGTCTTTCCTTAACGACGCCGATGGACCACCTTATGGTTTACCCATCATGTCGGGTGTGAGGACTCCATGTATGGTCTATGACCGCCTACACACAACCCCACATCCCTATGTAAGTGGCATAAGTCACTTAGCCTACGTCTAGGCAAAGAAATAAAGAAAAGAAAGAAAGATAAAGAAAGTAAAGCTAGGCACAATTAGGAATACGATGATCCTAATGTGTTATGTTATGATATGTTATGGTTGTATGTGATATTAACATTAAAAGATGTCTTTGTTAATATTTTATGAATTGGCAATTGTTTTCAAATTCGTGTTATCTTACTTAGCTAATTTATTAGCTAACACTTGTTCTTTGAAAATGTTGTGCCTTCAGGATAATCAAGTTTGAGCTAGGCGAAGATTAGCTTGGTGAGACTTGGGTAGAACGAATAAAGAAGATTAGCAAAGACATTAAACGCTTAGACTTCCTTTAGCCTTATGTTTGGCTATTTTGTTTATGTTTCAGATTTGTAATGATGGGCATTTATGTTGGTGCCAAAGCTTGGATTTACTTTTATTGTTTTGATGATGCTAGTAGTAACACCAATTTTTAAAGGTACCATCCGTTACGGATGGGGCAGATTTTATAAGTGATCCTTTCCGCTTATTTTAAACGTCGTTTGGCAAAGATTTTTGAAAATCCAAGTTTTTAAATGACGGGTGTTACAAGTTGGTATCAGAGAAATGGTTTAAGTGAACCAAAATTCGACCAAGACCTTAGGATTTTGGACTTAAACCGTACTAGAAATGATTGGCTTAAGTAGTAATGCTTTAGCTTTATGATGAAAATGCTTTTAGGATGGTTTGGGATGAGTGTGAGTGTAGGTTTATGGCTTATATATGATTATGTTATGCTTGTGTAATTGAGTAGGCCTAACCTTACTTTGTTCTCTCTCGATTCATCTCTAGCATTCGTCACTAAAATTGTAGAAAGATGGTTAATACCCGTGCTAGCAGTCAAAGAGATGGAGCTAATGCTAGCGATGCTCCGGCTAATCAAAATGGGGCTGGAAATGGTGTTAACCAAAGGCCTCCTCGAAGGCCACTTCTGGGCGCACAACCCACAAGGTCAGAAATTAAGAGGGCTAACCCCGTGATTGAACAAGTTCCTACCCGAGCTGAAATACATGAAGAATTGAGGGCTATTCGAGCTCTTTTGTTAAGGAATGAAGAAGAGTTGGCTCAATTGAGAGCTGAAAAAGAAGCTAGCTTGCAACGGGATGAGCATACCGATGGAAACTATTCCAACCGCTCAAACCGTACCGAGCCATCAATGGTAAGGTCACAGGTTGCTCCTGAAAATGTTGTTGCTAATGTGAATGGTGTTCATAATGTGGTGGAGCCTCGTGTTGTGGTTGCTCCTCGAGCTAATAAATTCAAGTATGAGAGTTTTCAGAAGTGTGGAGCAAAGGCATTTGATGGTACTCAAGATGCTGTAGGTGCCATGGAATGGTTGGATGATATCGAGGTTGTGTTTGCTTCGTGTTATTGCCCTGAAGATATGAAGGTATTGTGTGCTTCTCGTATGCTAAAGAAGAATGCTCGAAATTGGTGGAGGGCTGCTAGTGTTTCTTTGACCCCCGAGGTGCTTGCTGCTATGCCTTGGGGTACATTTAAGGATAAGTTTTTGGAAGAATATGTGGGTACTCGTGAGTTGAGGTTGATTGAGAAGGAATTCAGAGCTTTAACCGCTAAGCCCGGTGCCATAACTGAGTATGCGCACTCATTTATGGAAAAGCTTAAGTTTGTGGGTCACTTGGTTCGTAGAGATGTGGAACAGGTTGAAGCTTACTGTGATGGTCTACCTGCTAGCTATCGTGGCCTTTGTAGGCAACATACTACATTGTCTGCTGCGATTAAGGAGTCCAAGAAGTTGGATGATGACTTCAAGGGTGAAAAGGCTGCAGTGAAAGCTAATGATGATAAGCAATCAGGTTCAAAAATGAAGCATGATGGATCAAATGGATCGAATAAGAAGTTCAAGAAAGGTTCATCTTCAAGGGTTGGGGGCAACAACTATGCAAAGCCAAAGAATTGGTGTGGTACTTGTAAGGCGCCTCATTCGGGTCCATGTTCAGATAAGACCCGAAGGTGTGATACTTGTGGTGGTGGGAGGGGGGGGGGGGGGGGGGGGGGGGGGGGGGGGAGGGGGGAGGTGTGATACTTGTGGTGGTACGGGTCATCCTGCTTCAGAATGCAAGGACAAGCCAAAGTGTTACCGGTGTCACCAAACCGGTCATTTCATCAAGGATTGCTCACAAGGAAAAGATGATGGAAAGAAGACGGCTGTCCAAAAGCCTAAAGCTCGAGCCTTTCAGTTGACAGTTGAAGCTGCCAAGGAGAACGATGAGGTAGTAAGCGGTACATTTCTTGTTAACTCAAAACTTGCTTCTGTTCTTTTTGATTCGGGTGCAAATAGGTCTTTTGTGTCCACTTTATTTGCTCCTAAGCTTGATAGGGTCACTACTCCCCTTGATTGTTCTATAGAGGTTGAAATTGCTAACGGTACCATTAGTGACATTCAAGTAGGTTATGATGATTGTTCTATTGAGATTGAAGGTCGCTCTTTTCCGGTTCAGTTATTGCCTACTACTCTAGCCGGTTTTGATATAGTGATAGGTATGGATTGGTTGTCTCAAAATGCTTCTACCATTATATGTTCTCAAAAGATCGTGCGTTTCGCTACTCCGGATGGTAAGGTCATTTCCGTTTATGGAGATAAGAAGAAAGGGAGCATAAAGATCATTAATTTGATGAAGGCTCTCAATTGCATTCGACATAACAAGAATCACTTTCTTGCTTATGTTATCGATACACGAAAGGAGAAGTCTCCTATCTCTAATGTGGAAGTAGTTTCTGAATTTTCTGATGTCTTTCCGGATGATCTTCCCGGTATTCCTCCCGACCGAGAGGTCACTTTTCAAATTGATCTTGTACCCGTTGCTACTCCTATTGCAAAAGCACCATATCGTTTAGCTCCTACAGAAATGAAAGAGTTAATGTCTCAGCTTCAAGAGCTACTCGACAAAGGTTTCATACAACCAAGTTCCTCGCCTTGGGGAGCTCCGGTTCTTTTTGTCAAAAAGAAAGACGGTTCTATGCGCATGTGCATAGACTACCGTGAGCTGAATAAGCGAACGATTAAGAATAAGTATCCTCTCCCGCGTATTGATGGATCGATTGAAAGGAATAAAGGAAGTAGGTGTGAGAAAACGAGAAATCCCAGTAAAAGGGTGGTAGACAGGGCAGATGGAAGAAAGAAAGGAAGAGGGGATAGTACAGGAGGGGAGTAGATGGGACTTGGAATGATAAGAAGAGAAAATAAGGTGGAAGAAGTAAGGGAGAGTGAGGGTAGAAGTAGGAGTAAGTAAGCCAGGCGGGAAGGAGGAAGGAGGGGGGTAGGAGAGAGTGCAAAGAACGAAGAGGGGCAAAGGACAAGAGGCAGGCAGATTAAGGAATGAGAAAAGATAAAGGATAACTGTCAAAAGAAAGACGGTTCTATGCGCATGTGCATAGACTACCGTGAGCTGAATAAGCGAACGGTTAAGAATAAGTATCCTCTCCCGCGTATAGATGATCTTTTTGATCAGCTCCATGGTGCTTCTTACTTCTCTAAGATTGATTTGCGGTCTGGCTATCATCAATTAAAAGTCAAAAAGGAAGATGTGGCCAAGACAGCTTTTCGTACACGTTATGGGCACTATGAGTTTCTTGTCATGCCATTTGGGTTGACAAACGCTCCAGCCGCTTTTATGGATTTAATGAATCGGGTATGTCGCCCATTCTTAGATCATTTTGTGATTGTCTTTATTGACGATATTCTGATTTATTCAAAGTTTGAAGCCGAGCACCGTGAGCACTTAAGAGCCGTTCTTGAGGTTCTTAGGGAGAAAAAGTTATATGCAAAGTTCTCCAAGTGTGAATTCTGGATTCGAGAAGTGTAATTTCTCAGGCATGTTATCTCTTCTGAAGG
Organism: Erigeron breviscapus; assembly: GCA_034093135.1. NCBI lineage: Eukaryota > Viridiplantae > Streptophyta > Magnoliopsida > Asterales > Asteraceae > Erigeron > Erigeron breviscapus. The sequence continues at coordinate 19,357,429 of CM067173.1, forward strand.
TATTAAAGTTGATCCCACCAAGATTGAAGCTGTATCTAAATGGGAACAGCCAAAGACACCCACGGAGATTAAGAGTTTTCTCGGTTTAGCTGGCTATTATAGAAGGTTTATTCAAGATTTCTCCCGAATAGCTAAGCCAATGACTGAATTGACAAAGAAAGGAGTGAAGTTTGTATGGACGGAGGCTCAAGAAAAGGCCTTTCGAACGCTTAAGACAAAGTTATGTGAAGCTCCTGTCCTAGCCTTACCCGAAGGTACCGATGATCTTGTTGTGTATAGTGATGCTTCTATTTCAGGTTTGGGTTGTGTCCTTATGCAAAGGGACAAAGTTATTGCTTATGCTTCACGTCAGTTGAAGCCTCATGAAAAGAATTACCCGACCCATGATCTTGAATTGGCTGCAGTAGTGTTTGCTTTAAGTTGTGGAGGCATTACTTATATGGCACCAAGTGTACCTTGTACACGGATCATAAGAGTTTGCAATATGTGTTCTCACAGAAGGAAATGAATGTAAGGCAAAGGAGATGGATGGAACTTCTGAAAGATTATGATTGTGAGATTAAGTATCATCCCGGTAAAGCCAATGTGGTGGCGGATGCATTAAGTAGGAAAGCGCATAATTTTTCTTGTAGATTGATGAGCATGGTTGTTCAAGCAAAGTCGGGGTTACTCGACTGCATCAAGGAAGCCCAAGTTAAGGCTTTAATGAAGGATAATATTGACAATGAAAGCATTGGAAAGAAGAAAAGACTTGTGATGGAGACGAACAGCCGTGGATTTAAGACATATAAGGGTCGAATTTGGGTACCATTGCTTGGTGGTAATCGCGAGTTGATCCTTGAAGAAGCTCATAGGTCAAGATATTCAGTTCATCCCGGTATTACCAAGATGTATGCAGATTTGAAGCCCATCTATTGGTGGCCTAACATTAAGGGAGAAGTTGCTCATTTTGTTGAAAGATGTTTGACTTGTGCACGTGTGAAAGCGGATCACAAAAAGCCATATGGAATGTTGCATCAATTGGAGATTCCGGAATGGAAATGGGACCATATTACTATGGATTTTGTGACTAAGCTACCAAGAACACCGAAGGGAAATGACATGGTATGGGTTATTGTGGATAGATTGACAAAGAGTGCTCATTTCTTGACAACAAGACAGGATCTACCACTAACTAAGATGGCAAAGATGTATGTAGATAAGATCGTAGCGAAGCATGGTGTTCCTTTATCCATTGTTTCAGACCGAGACACGAGATTCGTGTCTAATTTTTGGAAGGGTCTTCAGCGAGAATTAGGTACTAGAGTGAACTTGAGCACCGCCTATCACCCCCAAACGGATGGGAAAAGTGAGAGGACTATACAAACATTGGAAGACATGTTAAGAGCTTGTGTTTTGGAATATGGTGGAGCATGGGATGAACACTTGAAATTGATTGAATTCACTTATAATAACAGCCACCATGCAAGTATTGGAATGCCACCATTTGAAATGCTTTATGGTAGGAGATGTAGGACTCCGAGTTGTTGGATGGAACCCGGTGAAAAGCAGTTTACGGGTCTCGAAATCATTGAAATCTCAGCTGAAAAAGTTAATGTGGCAAAAGAAGCGCTTCGTGTGGCTAGAGAACGACAAAAGACTTATGCCGACAAGAAAAGAAAGCCGATTGAGTTTCAAGTTGGTGATTTGGTAATGCTGAAAGTTTCTCCATGGAAAGGAGTGATTCGTTTTGGAAAGAAAGGGAAGCTAAGTCCACGTTTCATTGGACCTTTCAAGATTCTGAAACGTATCAAGGATGTAGCATATCAATTGGAATTACCCCAGAATTGGATGGAATTCACCACACATTTCATGTTTCGTATTTGAGGAAGTGTTTGGCCGATGAGTCTAGTGTTATTCCAATTGAGGATGTGAGCATTGATCCGCAGAAAAGAATAGTGGACGAACCAGTAGCAATACTCAGAAGAAAGCAAAAGAAACTCCGCAGAAAGGTGATTGATCTCGTGTTGATTAAATGGAAGCATAATCATGGTGAAAGTTTAACTTGGGAGACCGAGTCCATGATGAAAGAGAAGTATCCAGATCTGTTCACTTCTGAGGAGATTCCGAGGACAGAATCCTCTTAAGGGGGAGGTAATTGTAACATCCCAAACGTTTTATGTTTGACTATTTGCCTTTCCGTTAGTTAACGTTAGGTCCGTTATGTTTATGTGCCATATATGGGGTTATGTGATTAAATGCTTAGGCGTTTAATATGAAATGATAAGTATGATGATTAACGAAAGTAAAGTTAAGTAATAAGGTGCTTGTTAGTATGATAAGACTCCCGGTAGAAAGTTAAGCTAAGAACGTTAAGTTGAAGAGTTGAAGGGTCCTAAGTATAAGTTTGAGTTTGATGGCCAGGGGTTAGGGAGCAATTAGGCAACCCTAATTGTCACAAAACACCTGCTCTTGTGTGTGTGAAACCCTTCAGCCGATCCTCTCCTATTCCAAGACAAATGTCCCTCAAGATTCAATCGTTTTGTGCCGTTTCGATCAAGTTTTGATTAGATCTTGAATCCCCTAAGTCATCTACAGGTAATATAGGTAATATTATCTCTGAATTCTGATTTTATGAGTCATAGTGATTTTTCAACCCAGGCCATGGGGTTTGGGTTGGGTTATTTGAATAAACGTTTATCGATTTTATGTTATTCGGATGATTGAATGGTTGATTCATGTTGTAAAGGATTAAAGGTGTGATTGATGGATTTGAGTCAGTAAAAGTATTGTCAAAAAGGTTAATTTTATGTCCCCAGGTCGAATTAAAGATTGGTGTTCGTATGGGTTTCGAATTAAAGATTAAAAAGTTGGATTTTGGTCGAACTGGCAGTTATGCGGCGCACAAGCCTTTTGTGCGGCGCATAAATGCAAGTTTTGGAAATTGGTTCCCAGGTGGGTGCCCGATATGCGGCGCACAAAGGATTTGTGCGGCGCATAGGTGGTTTGCTCAGAATTTTTGTTAGTTTCTGTGACGAATTTGGTTGATTTGTGCGGTGCACAAACATTTCATGCGACGTACAAATGATCAAATGGGGTTTTGTGCGGCGCACAAGATTCTTGTGCGGTGCACAGATAGGTCCAGTTTGGTACTTAAGTTTCGTTTAGCTTATAGAACGATCTTATACTCATTATAGGTAGTCGGGAGCACTTAGCAAGCACCGTAAGACACTTGTAACTGGTTGGTAAGCTGTACCAAGGTAAGATAACATCTTTTGTCACCTGTTGGTACAACAAAACACGTTTTCATAAGTTAAACCTTCCAATTGAATACGAATGCACGTTTTATGTTTATGGGTGACTATGGGAGGTTGCAAAGGGACGTTATACTTACTATTTATGATGTATAACATGCTTATGCAGGTTGCAAAGGTACACGGTAAGTATATACGTATGAAATGATGAGATGATTATGTTATGTGACTATGAAATGATGAAATGTTATGTTATGTGATTGCATGTGTGGCTTGATCACCTAGTCACTAGTCCTTTGATTAGGATTGCCATGTTCACGTGCACGTTAAGGGCCCTAAAGTAAAAGATGATATGTGATTAGCTTAGGTGAAAGTGTAACCTAAACTAATACAAAGATTAAAGTCTCGAGCAATATGTAAAGTCTTGTGTTAAGCTTAACCCGTGCTAGCTCTTCGGGGCTGGTGCGTACGTGGTCACGTGGTTTGAGAATCATGATACCTCCCGTGGCATAGTTACGTTTGAGTATTACGGGTGGAGTAACTAACCACCAATGCGTAAAGGCATAAACGGTTTATTCAGTTGGAAATGACTTTGTCTTTCCTTAACGACGCCGATGGACCACCTTATGGTTTACCCATCATGTCGGGTGTGAGGACTCCATGTATGGTCTATGACCGCCTACACATAACCCCACATCCCTATGTAAGTGGCATAAGTCACTTAGCCTACGTCTAGGCAAAGAAATAAAGAAAAGAAAGAAAGATAAAGAAAGTAAAGCTAGGCACAATTAGAAATACGATGATCCTAATGTGTTATGTTATGATATGTTATGATTGTATGTGATATTAACATTAAAAGATGTCTTTGTTAATATTTTATGAATTGGCAATTGTTTTCAAATTCGTGTTATCTTACTTAGCTAATTTATTAGCTAACACTTGTTCTTTGAAAATGTTGTGCCTTCAGGATAATCAAGTTTGAGCTAGGCGAAGATTAGCTTGGTGAGACTTGGGTAGAACGAATAAAGAAGATTAGCAAAGACATTAAACGCTTAGACTTCCTTTAGCCTTATGTTTGGCTATTTTGTTTATGTTTCAGATTTGTAATGATGGGCATTTATGTTGGTGCCAAAGCTTGGATTTACTTTTATTGTTTTGATGATGCTAGTAGTAACACCAATTTTTAAAGGTACCATCCGTTACGGATGGGGCAGATTTTATAAGTGATCCTTTCCGCTTATTTTAAACGCCGTTTGGCAAAGATTTTTGAAAATCCAAGTTTTTAAACTACGGGTGTTACAATTCTTGTCCCCAAATCATTGATATTTTGTTAATTTTTGTTTCTAGTTAGGAAATAAATAGTTTAATGAGTAGACGAGGAAAAATGTAGAAATATAATTCAAGTTTGGTTTTTCAAATTTTGTGCCGTTGTGGTTTAATTCTCACCAAATCTTGCCGTAGAGGGGACCTATTCATTTCGTTAAAACCCCAATGTAATTACCCCGACGTCTTATTGTGAAATGAGTATCACGCCATGGTCGTCCATTCACAATTTCACATCCTTTATCTTTCTTTCTTTTTTTTTTCACATTAAAATGGTTGTTCTTATAATAATAGTTCTGTTGTATGTCAGTGACACACTTATGTATGATATCATTGAGTTTATGTACATTTTCTTTTAGACCCTATATACTTTATTAAGAAATCAAAAACTTTCCTGAAGTTTACTAAACAAAAGAAAATTAAATGTGGTTCCCAACTCCCAAGTCCTCCGCCCCCAGCCCGGAAGAGGATTCCCTAAAGTTATCCCAACTTGACTAGTCAAGTTGGGATAATCTTGACCCTTGATTTTCATTCAAGGGTCAAGATCTTCCCAACTTGACTAGTCAAGTTGAAAAAACTTTAGAAAATCTTAATCCCCCAGCCCGGTCCCCCTTTGCCTAATTGCCTTGTAGTATTGTAGCCCTGTAGGGTTTGAAATCGGTATTGATCAAAATGGTCGAGTTGGCTCTTTAAATAACATGTTGTCTCTCGTTTCGGTTCATCTTAATTTTTGAGTTTTAAGAGGAAAAAAGCGATAGTAATTTTTATTTTTGGATTTAAAAAAATTAAAATAAAAAAATACTCAAAAGTATATGACTTTAGAGTTATATTCTTTTTCTATATTCTCTTATTAAGAAAATTGTACTCATCCCTTTGTCTTTATTAACTTAAAAGAGTAGATTAATAATATACTTTTTTTCCCTAATCCCCCTATATGAAGAAATTTCAGGATTAGAAGCCACTACAAATTTTATATATATATTTCTTTTCTGTTTAAAAAAAACTCAAATATGTCTTCCTAAGTTTTTTCCCCCCTTCTTTATTAGATTTCAATTCTTGAAAGCATTGTAAAACTTGTGGAAAACTCGGAAATGAACAATATAAAATTAACATTTAGTCGTATTAGTTTTGTCGATCAAATAAGGATCTTGAGTAACAACAATGATAAGATCGATATTTTACACAAAAGATATGTATACACATAATACAACATTTAAGTGTAATTGCAAATCCTCATTCTTGTCAAACAACACAATCATATGTTCGACAATATTAGTAATGTGTTCATTCGATCACCACCCCCTTAATCCGTTTTCATCTTTTAATTTTATGCATCAGAAACAAGTTTGATTAATTATTGATGGCGATTTTTCTGCTTTACGCGCAATTCACGAAGCTCAGCTGCATCAATTTGGTTTGTTTGGCCTTCGGGCTTGTAGTAGCCTGTAACGGGATCTGGAACCCATGGAGTCGATTTCTTTGATTCTTCAATTCCTTTTTTCACCATTGTCACTCCACTTCCCCTCATGCTTCCATTTACAATCGATGTTGCAAAACCACGTCTGTCAAACACAATTAACATGTCGAAAATATTAATCCAAAGTCATAAAAACAAAATCATATATAGCAAATCAAGAAACAAAAAGAATTTCGAATTAGTACTATTTATTTATAAGTATATATATGACATCATACATTAACACTATTAATAAGATAATATCAGTTTTCGCAATATAAATATTGAGACTTAAGAGGCATAAATTGCATTTTATAGTATAAAAAATAGAACCACCGTTTTTTTTTCTGTGTTGATAATGTGGTGGAGCCTCGTGTTGTGGTTGCTCCTCGAGCTAATAACTTCAAGTATGAGAGTTTTCAGAAGTGTGGAGCAAAGGCATTTGATGGTACTCAAGATGCTGTAGGTGCCATGGAATGGTTGGATGATATCGAGGTTGTGTTTGCTTCGTGTTATTGCCCTGAAGATATGAAGGTATTGTGTGCTTCCCGTATGTTAAAGAAGAATGCTCGAAATTGGTGGAGGGCTGCTACTGTTTCTTTGACCCCCGAGGTGCTTGCTGCTATGCCTTGGGGTACATTTAAGGATAAGTTTTTGGAAGAATATGTGGGTACTCGTGAGTTGAGGTTGATTGAGAAGGAATTCAGAGCTTTAACCGCTAAGCCCGGTGCCATAACTGAGTATGCGCACTCATTTATGGAAAAGCTTAAGTTTGTGGGTCACTTGGTTCGTAGAGATGTGGATCAGGTTGAAGCTTACTGTGATGGTCTCCCTGCTAGCTATCGTGGCCTTTGTAGGCAACATACTACATTGTCTGCTGCGATTAAGGAGTCCAAGAGTTGGATGATGACTTCAAGGGTGAAAAGGCTGCAGTGAAAGCTAATGATGATAAGCAATCAGGTTCAAAAATGAAGCATGATGGATCAAATGGATCGAATAAGAAGTTCAAGAAAGGTTCATCTTCAAGGGTGGGGGCAGCAACTATGCAAAGCCAAAGAATTGGTGTGGTACTTGTAAGGCGCCTCATTCGGGTCCATGTTCAGATAAGACCCGAAGGTGTGATACTTGTGGTGGTACGGGTCATCCTGCTTCAGAATGCAAAGACAAGCCAAAGTGTTACCGGTGTCACCAAACCGGTCATTTCATCAAGGATTGCTCACAAGGAAAAGATGATGGAAAGAAGACGGCTGTCCAAAAGCCTAAAGCTCGAGCCTTTCAGTTGACAGTTGAAGCTGCCAAGGAGAACGATGAGGTAGTAAGCGGTACATTTCTTGTTAACTCAAAACTTGCTTCTGTTCTTTTTGATTCGGGTGCAAATAGGTCTTTTGTGTCCACTTTATTTGCTCCTAAGCTTGATAGGGTCACTACTCCCCTTGATTGTTCTATAGAGGTTGAAATTGCTAACGGTACCATTAGTGACATTCAAGTAGGTTATGATGATTGTTCTATTGAAATTGAAGGTCGCTCTTTTCCGGTTCAGTTATTGCCTACCACTCTAGCCGGTTTTGATATAGTGATAGGTTATGGATTGGTTGTCTCAAAATGATGCTACCATTATATGTTCTCAAAAGATCGTGCGTTTCGCTACTCCGGATGGTAAGGTCATTTCCGTTTATGGAGATAAGAAGAAGGGGAGCATAAAGATTATTAATTTGATGAAGGCTCTCAATTGCATTCGACATAACAAGAATCACTTTCTTGCTTATGTTATCAATACACGAAAGGAGAAGTCTCCTATCTCTAATGTGGAAGTAGTTTCTGAATTTTCTGATGTCTTTCCGGATGATCTTCCCGGTATTCCTCCCGACCGAGAGGTCACTTTTCAAATTGATCTTGTACCCGGTGCTACTCCTGTTGCAAAAGCACCATATCGTTTAGCTCCTACAGAAATGAAAGAGTTAATGTCTCAGCTTCAAGAGCTACTTAACAAAGGTTTCATACAACCAAGTTCCTCGCCTTGGGGAGCTCCGGTTCTTTTTGTCAAAAAGAAAGACGGTTCTATGCGCATGTGCATAGACTACCGTGAGCTGAATAAGCGAACGGTTAAGAATAAGTATCCTCTCCCGCGTATTGATGATCTTTTTGATCAGCTCCATGGTGCTTCTTACTTCTCTAAGATTGATTTGCGGTCTAGCTATCATCAATTAAAAGTCAAAAAGGAAGATGTGGCCAAGACAGCTTTTCGTACACGTTATGGGCACTATGAGTTTCTTGTTATGCCATTTGGGTTGACAAATGCTCCAGCCGCTTTTATGGATTTAATGAATCGGGTATGTCGCCCATTCTTAGATCATTTTGTGATTGTCTTTATTGACGATATTCTGATTTATTCAAAGTTTGAAGCCGAGCACCGTGAGCACTTAAGAGCCGTTCTTGAGGTTCTTAGGGAGAAAAAGTTATATGCAAAGTTCTCCAAGTGTGAATTCTGGCTCCGAGAAGTTCAATTTCTCAGGCATGTTATCTCTTCTGAAGGTATTAAAGTTGATCCTGCCAAGATTGAAGCTGTATCTAAATGGGAACAGCCAAAGACACCCACGGAGATTAAGAGTTTTCTCGGTTTAGCTGGCTATTATAGAAGGTTTATTCAAGATTTCTCCCGAATAGCTAAGCCAATGACTGAATTGACAAAGAAAGGAGTGAAGTTTGTATGGACGGAGGCTCAAGAAAAGGCCTTTCGAACGCTTAAGACAAAGTTATGTGAAGCTCCTGTCCTAGCCTTACCCGAAGGTACTGATGATCTTGTTGTGTATAGTGATGCTTCTATTTCAGGTTGGGTTGTGTCCTTATGCAAAGGGACAAAGTTATTGCTTATGCTTCACGTCAGTTGAAGCCTCATGAAAAGAATTACCCGACCCATGATCTTGAATTGGCGGCAGTAGTGTTTGCTTTGAAGTTGTGGAGGCATTACTTATATGGCACCAAGTGTACCTTGTACACGGATCATAAGAGTTTGCAATATGTGTTCTCACAGAAAGAAATGAATGTAAGGCAAAGGAGATGGATGGAACTTCTGAAAGATTATGATTGTGAGATTAAATATCATCCCGGTAAAGCCAATGTGGTGGCGGATGCATTAAGTAGGAAAGTGCAGAATTTTTCTTGTAGATTGATGAGCATGGTTGTTCAAGCAAAGTCGGGGTTACTCGACCGCATCAAGGAAGCCAAGTTAAGGCTTTAATGAAGGATAATATCGACAATGAAAGCATTGGAAAGAAGAAAAGACTGTGATGGAGACGAACAGCCGTGGATTTAAGACATATAGGGTCGAATTTGGGTACCATTGCTTGGTGGTAATCGCGAGTTGATCCTTGAAGAAGCTCATAGGTCAAGATATTCAGTTCATCCCGGTATTACCAAGATGTATGCAGATTTGAAGCCCATCTATTGGTGGCCTAACATTAAGGGAGAAGTTGCTCATTTTGTTGAAAGATGTTTGACTTGTGCACGTGTGAAAGCGGATCACAAAAAGCCATATGGAATGTTGCATCAATTGGAGATTCCGGAATGGAAATGGGACCATATTACTATGGATTTTGTGACTAAGCTACCAAGAACACCGAAGGGAAATGACATGGTATGGGTTATTGTGGATAGATTGACAAAGAGTGCTCATTTCTTGACAACAAGACAGGATCTACCACTAACTAAGATGGCAAAGATGTATGTAGATAAGATCGTAGCGAAGCATGGTGTTCCTTTATCCATTGTTTCAGACCGAGACACGAGATTCGTGTCTAATTTTTGGAAGGGTCTTCAGCGAGAATTAGGTACTAGAGTGAACTTGAGCACCGCCTATCACCCCCAAACGGATGGGAAAAGTGAGAGGACTATACAAACATTGGAAGACATGTTAAGAGCTTGTGTTTTGGAATATGGTGGAGCATGGGATGAACACTTGAAATTGATTGAATTCACTTATAATAACAGCCACCATGCAAGTATTGGAATGCCACCATTTGAAATGCTTTATGGTAGGAGATGTAGGACTCCGAGTTGTTGGATGGAACCCGGTGAAAAGCAGTTTACGGGTCTCGAAATCATTGAAATCTCAGCTGAAAAAGTTAATGTGGCAAAAGAAGCGCTTCGTGTGGCTAGAGAACGACAAAAGACTTATGCCGACAAGAAAAGAAAGCCGATTGAGTTTCAAGTTGGTGATTTGGTAATGCTGAAAGTTTCTCCATGGAAAGGAGTGATTCGTTTTGGAAAAAAAAGGAAAGCTAAGTCCACGTTTCATTGGACCTTTCAAGATTCTGAAACGTATCAAGGATGTAGCATATCAATTGGAATTACCCCCAGAATTGGATGGAATTCACCACACATTTCATGTTTCGTATTTGAGGAAGTGTTTGGCCGATGAGTCTAGTGTTATTCCAATTGAGGATGTGAGCATTGATCCGCAGAAAAGAATAGTGGACGAACCAGTAGCAATACTCAGAAGAAAGCAAAAGAAACTCCGCAGAAAGGTGATTGATCTCGTGTTGATTAAATGGAAGCATAATCATGGTGAAAGTTTAACTTGGGAGACCGAGTCCGTGATGAAAGAGAAGTATCCAGATCTGTTCACTTCTGAGGAGATTCCGAGGACAGAATCCTCTTAAGGGGGAGGTAATTGTAACATCCCAGACGTTTTATGTTTGACTATTTGCCTTTCCGTTAGTTAACGTTAGGTCCGTTATGTTTATGTGCCATATATGGGGTTATGTGATTAAATGCTTAGGCGTTTAATATGAAATGATAAGTATGATGATTAACGAAAGTAAAGTTAAGTAATAAGGTGCTTGTTAGTATGATAAGACTCCCGGTAGAAAGTTAAGCTAAGAACGTTAAGTTGAAGAGTTGAAGGGTCCTAAGTATAAGTTTGAGTTTGATGGCCAGGGGTTAGGGAGCAATTAGGCAACCCTAATTGTCACAAAACACCTGCTCTTGTGTGTGTGAAACCCTTCAGCCGATCCTCTCCTATTCCAAGACAAATGTCCCTCAAGATTCAATCGTTTTGTGCCGTTTCGATCAAGTTTTGATTAGATCTTGAATCCCCTAAGTCATCTACAGGTAATATAGGTAATATTATCTCTGAATTCTGATTTTATGAGTCATAGTGATTTTTCAACCCAGGCCATGGGGTTTGGGTTGGGTTATTTGAATAAACGTTTATCGATTTCATGTTATTCGGATGATTGAATGGTTGATTCATGTTGTAAAGGATTAAAGGTGTGATTGATGGATTTGAGTCAGTAAAAGTATTGTCAAAAAGGTTAATTTTATGTCCCCAGGTCGAATTAAAGATTGGTGTTCGTATGGGTTTCGAATTAAAGATTAAAAAGTTGGATTTTGGTCGAACTGGCAGTTATGCGGCGCACAAGCCTTTTGTGCGGCGCATAAATGCAAGTTTTGGAAATTGGTTCCCAGGTGGGTGCCCGATATGCGGCGCACAAAGGATTTGTGCGGCGCATAGGTGGTTTGCTCAGAATTTTTGTTAGTTTCTGTGACGAATTTGGTTGATTTGTGCGGTGCACAAACATTTCATGCGACGTACAAATGATCAAATGGGGTTTTGTGCGGCGCACAAGATTCTTGTGCGGTGCACAGATAGGTCCAGTTTGGTACTTAAGTTTCGTTTAGCTTATAGAACGATCTTATACTCATTATAGGTAGTCGGGAGCACTTAGCAAGCACCGTAAGACACTTGTAACTGGTTGGTAAGCTGTACCAAGGTAAGATAACATCTTTTGTCACCTGTTGGTACAACAAAACACGTTTTCATAAGTTAAACCTTCCAATTGAATACGAATGCACGTTTTATGTTTATGGGTGACTATGGGAGGTTGCAAAGGGACGTTATACTTACTATTTATGATGTATAACATGCTTATGCAGGTTGCAAAGGTACAAGGTAAGTATATACGTATGAAATGATGAGATGATTATGTTATGTGACTATGAAATGATGAAATGTTATGTTATGTGATTGCATGTGTGGCTTGATCACCTAGTCACTAGTCCTTTGAATAGGATTGCCATGTTCACGTGCACGTTAAGGGCCCTAAAGTAAAAGATGATATGTGATTAGCTTAGGTGAAAGTGTAACCTAAACTAATACAAAGATTAAAGTCTCGAGCAATATGTAAAGTCTTGTGTTAAGCTTAACCCGTGCTAGCTCTTCGGGGCTGGTGCGTACGTGGTCACGTGGTTTGAGAATCATGATACCTCCCGTGGCATAGTTACGTTTGAGTATTACGGGTGGAGTAACTAACCACCAATGCGTAAAGGCATAAACGGTTTATTCAGTTGGAAATGACTTTGTCTTTCCTTAACGACGCCGATGGACCACCTTATGGTTTACCCATCATGTCGGGTGTGAGGACTCCATGTATGGTCTACGACCGCCTACACATAACCCCACATCCCTATGTAAGTGGCATAAGTCACTTAGCCTACGTCTAGGCAAAGAAATAAAGAAAAGAAAGAAAAATAAAGAAAGTAAAGCTAGGCACAATTAGAAATACGATGATCCTAATGTGTTATGTTATGATATGTTATGATTGTATGTGATATTAACATTAAAAGATGTCTTTGTTAATATTTTATGAATTGGCAATTGTTTTCAAATTCGTGTTATCTTACTTAGCTAATTTATTAGCTAACACTTGTTCTTTGAAAATGTTGTGCCTTCAGGATAATCAAGTTTGAGCTAGGCGAAGATTAGCTTGGTGAGACTTGGGTAGAACGAATAAAGAAGATTAGCAAAGACATTAAACGCTTAGACTTCCTTTAGCCTTATGTTTGGCTATTTTGTTTATGTTTCAGATTTGTAATGATGGGCATTTATGTTGGTGTCAAAGCTTGGATTTACTTTTATTGTTTTGATGATGCTAGTAGTAACACCAATTTTTAAAGGTACCATCCGTTACGGATGGGGCAGATTTTATAAGTGATCCATTCCGCTTATTTTAAACGCCGTTTGGCAAAGATTTTTGAAAATCCAAGTTTTTAAACTACGGGTGTTACAATTCTTGTCCCCAAATCATTGATATTTTGTTAATTTTTGTTTCTAGTTAGGAAATAAATAGTTTAATGAGTAGACGAGGAAAAATGTAGAAATATAATTCAAGTTTGGTTTTTCAAATTTTGTGCCGTTGTGGTTTAATTCTCACCAAATCTTGCCGTAGAGGGGACCTATTCATTTCGTTAAAACCCCAATGTAATTACCCCGACGTCTTATTGTGAAATGAGTATCACGCCATGGTCGTCCATTCACAATTTCACATCCTTTATCTTTCTTTCTTTTTTTTTTCACATTAAAATGGTTGTTCTTATAATAATAGTTCTGTTGTATTTTTTTTTTTTTTTTTTTTTTTTTTTATTTGTTTTCTGTTTTTTTTCAATTTTTCACTTTTTTTTTTTTTTTTTTTTTTTTTTTTTTTTTTTTTTTTTTTTTTTTCACATCCTTTATCTTTCTTTCTTTTTTTTTTCACATTAAAATGGTTGTTCTTATAATAATAGTTCTGTTGTATGTCAGTGACACACTTATGTATGATATCATTGAGTTTATGTACATTTTCTTTTAGACCCTATATACTTTATTAAGAAATCAAAAACTTTCCTGAAGTTTACTAAACAAAAGAAAATTAAATGTGGTTCCCAACTCCCAAGTCCTCCGCCCCCAGCCCGGAAGAGGATTCCCTAAAGTTATCCCAACTTGACTAGTCAAGTTGGGATAATCTTGACCCTTGATTTTCATTCAAGGGTCAAGATCTTCCCAACTTGACTAGTCAAGTTGAAAAAACTTTAGAAAATCTTAATCCCCCAGCCCGGTCCCCCTTTGCCTAATTGCCTTGTAGTATTGTAGCCCTGTAAGGTTTGAAATCAGTACTGATCAAATCGGTCGAGTTAGCTCTTTAAATAACATGTTATCTCTCGTTTCAATTCGTTATAATTTTTGAGTTTTAAGAGGAAAAAATCGATAGTACTTTTATTTTTGGATTTAAAAAAATAAAGTAAAAAAATACTCAAAAGTATATAATTTTACAGTTATATTCTTTTTCTATATTCTCTTATTAAGAAAATTGTACTCATCCCTTTGTCTTTATTAACTTAAAAGAGTAGATTAATAATATACTTTTTTTCCCTAATCCCCCTATATGAAGAAATTTCAGGATTAGAAGCCACTACAAATTTTATATATATATTTCTTTTCTGTTTAAAAAAAACTCAAATATGTCTTCCTAAGTTTTTTCCCCCCTTCTTTATTAGATTTCAATTCTTGAAAGCATTGTAAAACTTGTGGAAAACTCGGAAATGAACAATATAAAATTAACATTTAGTCGTATTAGTTTTGTCGATCAAATAAGGATCTTGAGTAACAACAATGATAAGATCGATATTTTACACAAAAGATATGTATACACATAATACAACATTTAAGTGTAATTGCAAATCCTTCATATATTCTTGTCAAACAACAACACGATCATATGTTCGACAATACTAGTAATGTGTTCATTCGATCACCACCCCCTTAATCCGTTTTCATCTTTTAATTTTATGCATCAGAAACAAGTTTGATTAATTATTGATGGCGATTTTTCTGCTTTACGCGCAATTCACGAAGCTCAGCTGCATCAATTTGGTTTGTTTGGCCTTCGGGCTTGTAGTAGCCTGTAACGGGATCTGGAACCCATGGAGTCGATTTCTTTGATTCTTCAATTCCTTTTTTCACCATTGTCACTCCACTTCCCCTCATGCTTCCATTTACAATCGATGTTGCAAAACCACGTCTGTCAAACACAATTAACATGTCGAAAATATTAATCCAAAGTCATAAAAACAAAATCATATATAGCAAATCAAGAAACAAAAAGAATTTCGAATTAGTACTATTTATTTATAAGTATATATATGACATCATACATTAACACTATTAATAAGATAATATCAGTTTTCGCAATATAAATATTGAGACTTAAGAGGCATAAATTGCATTTTATAGTATAAAAAATAGAACCACCGTTTTTTTCTTTAGAACGATAAATAAATGAATTCATCGTAAATTATATGAAAGTATGTGTAAAGCGCGCTAAATTACCTGTTAATGACAGAAAGTTGATCAACGATCAAAGTTGAGATAAGCTTCGCAATAGCCATTTCACGAGTAAAGATTTAAATGAAATATATTGAATTGATTCGCGAGACCAGAAAAGCTTCGAAAAACAAGTGATTCAATATTTTAATGATCGAGCAATGGTCTTGTTAGTGTGCCGTACGTGTGCGTAGGATGATATATTGATATGATTGATGAACTGTTGAAAAAATATGCCACGGTTTTTTAACTATTTATAGAGGAAAAATATGTATATATTTAGGTGGGTTGACAAAGTTGAAAGGGTCAAATAGTAGAACTGTGATACTCCATGTGTTATGTTTGATACTCCATGGTCGCCTTCAAATCACGTCAAATAAAAGTCGTCCACAGTTTGAGTGTTACTTTTTGCTACGTATAAAGTTTATATATCAAATTGATCGACATAAACCGAAAATTCGAAAACAAGTGTATTAGATAGATTTATCTAAATTATTAATTAATAAAGTAGAGAGGTAATTTAGGTTTATTAAGTTTTTTATAGAAAAATTTTAGTGAAAATAAATGGTTTATATAAAGTAATATAAATACATAAATTGAAAAGGTTTTTTTGCATTTGTATTACTCAAAAGGTCAAGCTTTCAACTCAAATATATTTTATTTAATCATGATATTAGATCTTGGAAAAATTTATCAAGGCTTTCTCTCTTAAAAAGATGAATCTTCTTAAGTCATTACCCAAATAGACTCTGGTCTAAGACCTTTCGAAATGCATGTGTTAAGCATATAGCAAGCCTTACAGAATTTTTAGTCTCACTTTTTACATTTGTAGGAGTGGATTGTTAAAAGAGTTTTCGATAGTTCTAGATTTCATCTCATGCATGAGTTGTTCGAGCTTCGCATATTGTCCAATTATATGTTATTGTGATGTTTTCAATGCTAACTTATTACTAATAACTACTAACTCGTAATTAAAAAAGAATAAAATTATCATAACATTTTTATTCAATCATCATCTCGTCAAGAACCTAATATCTTTTACAAGGATATTAAGACGCGTGGTCACCTTGTGGTGATTTAGAAGAGTTTTTTATTCTTTCCAAACTATATTAAAATCACTATGATCTTTTTAATCAATGTGTTGCTTAAGGATAAATTATTCATCTAAGTAATTATTTATTACGATTATATATAATTATAATGTACGTGTCAGGTGTCATTTTAGAATGTATCACATGTTGCTTTATTTTTTAATCTTGTTTTAGTTTTATACACTTAAATTAGTTTTGTAACCTCTGGTCCGAAGGTACAAGC
Source organism: Erigeron breviscapus (assembly GCA_034093135.1). Lineage (NCBI taxonomy): Eukaryota > Viridiplantae > Streptophyta > Magnoliopsida > Asterales > Asteraceae > Erigeron > Erigeron breviscapus. Next base: position 19,373,891 of record CM067173.1, read on the forward strand.
AAAGATACATTCAATCTATTGACTACCAAAATAATCATAAAATGCTTCAAATTTTCATTAATTCAAACTTAATATCTACCATTTTTACAGATTATATATGCATATACTTATACTTATTATTACTTAAGAAAATTTGAGTTCATGTTTTTTAACTTGTGTCTTGAAACCACTAAGTTTGCAAAACAAAATTTTGTTTCAACTAGGAGTTTTTTAATGTTCGAGTATACTTTATTTGTCCCCCAAACCATACAATATGTTTTCTTAGTTATAACTCAATTTAGTTAAACTTTGATATTAGCATTTTAAATTTTTGCAAGGGGATAACCAATCAAATGAATAAAATATAAACCATGATTGTTTCTACAAGGTTTTTTTTTTTCTCAATTTTGATACATACGAATAATCTTTAAAATATATTAGCATGAATGAACAACGAATATAGTCGATTACTTGTGTAGTTGTATATATGTTGCCTAAAATGATTCTACCTAAAAAGTAATTTTGGGATATAAAATATATTGCCGAAGCTATAAAATAAGAACGATACCCCTTCATATGTTTGGAGCATTTCTCATTCATAGTCTACCAAGAGCCACATGACTACTATTATTCATGTTCTTATTCTTATATTATATCTATTTTAATATATTATCCTCATTTTCTATTAATATATGATGATCCATTGTTAACACTTATATTTTAAGCAATAACCGAATATATGCTAGCGAAAATAAAGATTCGGGCTTTTCAAAAGCTTAATTAATCTGACTTAACGCTAGAGAACAATCTTTTGAGTTTGAGCAATAAAAAATTACTACAACTCGTGAATATATCCACAATATGCTCAAATAATCTAGAGCATCACATGGATCTATATCCTAACTTGTAAATTAAATTAAACGAAAAAAAAGTATCAAAAAGATTTATTACCCCAACAAACCAACACATTGAGTTTTGAAAATTACTGAAGTTGAGGGAGACATTTGCATCAAAGTTAAGTGAAATTTCAATAACACGAGGTTTTTATTCATTTAAATATTGTTTTCTCAAAGACCGATGCACCGGGAATGGATTGTTCTCACAATGGGAATGGGATATGATTTCGTCACCAACAACCCCAACCGAGCTACATCAGCTCCAAGAATTGCTCACGCAGATTCGAAGCCTTAAACTCACGGAAACTGAAGATATTTGGTATCTTCACAACCAAGTCCATGAAGAACCACCTCAACAAAGCCACATACGGACCCAATCACTGGATATTTCCTTGGAATCGCCTCGCCCCGATCAAAACCAATATTTTCGGTTGGAAGTTGGAGATGAATCGCCTGCCTACTGCTGATCTTCTACTACAACGCAACATCTCAATTCCCAACAGCACCTGCCTTTTATGCAACACTGATGAGCTAGGAATCCTCTCAACATCTTTTTTTGGAATGCCCTTTTGCTGACTTGTTATGGACTTTCCTGCTATCATGGTGTAAATTACCATTTCAAAAACCCCTCCTGATCAAAGAGCTCTTTCAGATGCATAAGGACTACGCAATCCCCCCTGATAAGGCCAAATACATCAACCTAATCATCCTCTCATACTGCTGGATAATCTGGAAGGCTCGCAATGAACGTGTTTTCTCAAATAAAACCCCTTCATTTCGTTTTGTTGCCAAAGAAATCAAGACTACGAGCTATCTTTGGCTTACCAATAGAGCAAATTCGATATCGAATGGCAAAAGTGGTGTTCCTTTCAATTTTTAACACCCTTTAGCATTTTTGTATCTAATTCTTTGTGTACTCACTAGCTCCTTGCTAGTTTTTATCTTGATTAATGAAAGTTGAATGTTAAAAAAAAAAAATGCTAAATCAATTTCAACTAGAGAATTTTTATTAAAATTTAACAAAAAAGAACTTCGAACTTGGTGACGAAGTCTTCACTACAAAATTGTTATATATATACATTTTAAGAAAGCCTTAACTACAGTTTACTTTTTAACTTTTTTCATTTTTACCAATAACTTTTTCCTTCTCTCATTTTTGCCACTACCACACAAATTTACATTTTAATTTAAGCATATTAACAAATACAACTAAACTTTTTAAGATATATTTTACTTGGTTTTATATACTATGCTTAACGTCAGTTTTTACAATTGAATTATTTAACGATATACTCAAATTTATACTTAAGCATTAGAAGTTGTTCTATGTCAAAAGTTAACTTTCGTAGATACGTTATTACATATTAATTAGATACCATAACTACAAAATACATATTGTTGGTTATTTAAGTTTGATAAAATGCACTCAAGACAAATGTTTTGTAATCCGCTATTAATAATAACTAAATGTAAGAACCGCGGCGAAGCGCGTTTATTTTTTCTAGTTTTAATTAAGCGATAAATAAATTTTCGGGGGCAACTACAAAATTTTATAACATCAATATACCTTTTTCGCTTTAAAATAAGTATGCATAAAAAGAAAATAAATATATTGCAATGCAATCAAACTTAGTGACCGTTTTACTTTTTTTGTTTGTTTTATTTTTAATAGTGTTTTAGGAATCCAACTTTCTAAGATATATGCAAACTAAAATCTCTAAAAACGTATACTTATTATGGAATGATTTTTTTTATGCATTTCAAGTATTAAATATCTAAGTTTAAGTTTATTTCTGTTACTCGTATATTTTATTAGGAAAATGTTAAACGCAGCCTTTAAGACTGCACTTAACGTACATAAAAATTTTGTACCTTCCATATCAAAAGGTCACCTGAATTTTATGGTAAGGATGCAACTAATTAATGCACTTTAACTGCAGTCCTAAGGGCTGCGTTTTGTAAAACCCATTTTATTATAGTGATAGACCAATAGTTAATTGGTAATAGGGATGCAGGATGCTATCAGCCTTTTAGCAAACAAAAAAGGGCAAACCGGAGAAAGTAAAAGGGCTAATGCTTTTTAGGAAAATGTTTGCGAGCCCGGTTTAATATAAAGCCCAATAACTAGAAAGCAACCCAATACCAAAGTTGACCCTATCCCTAAGTCGTTGAATATATTAGATGCCCTGCTTTTAAGTTTTAAGTTTTAACCTTAAAAAAATACGAGTACACAGTAAATTTTGTTCGAGATCCAAAACTATTCATCAGTAACATTGAAAGATGACAGAGGTAACGGCCGTCGCTGACATTCCACCAAATAATACTATCTACATTAACAATCTTAACGAGAAAACAAAGCTTCATGGTACTTATATATACTTTTTCTATATTTTTTTTTATTTGTGTATTAGTGTATGTATGTATGCATGCAATTATTTGTTATTGTGTTATATATAAACGTGATGAATAAACATGTTTTTTTTTTTTGTTTGTTTTATTTTTAATAGTGTTTTAGGAATCCAACTTTCTAAGATATATGCAAACTAAAATCTCTAAAAACGTATACTTATTATGGAATGATTTTTTTTATGCATTTCAAGTATTAAATATCTAAGTTTAAGTTTATTTCTGTTACTCGTATATTTTATTAGGAAAATGTTTGCGAGCCCGGTTTAATATAAAGCCCAATAACTAGAAAGCAACCCAATACCAAAGTTGACCCTATCCCTAAGTCGTTGAATATATTAGATGCCCTGCTTTTAAGTTTTAAGTTTTAACCTTAAAAAAATACGAGTACACAGTAAATTTTGTTCGAGATCCAAAACTATTCATCAGTAACATTGAAAGATGACAGAGGTAACGGCCGTCGCTGACATTCCACCAAATAATACTATCTACATTAACAATCTTAACGAGAAAACAAAGCTTCATGGTACTTATATATACTTTTTCTATATTTTTTTTTATTTGTGTATTAGTGTATGTATGTATGCATGCAATTATTTGTTATTGTGTTATATATAAACGTGATGAATAAACATGTTTTTATGGGGTTTTTTTCAGAGCTAAATAATTCATTGGAAGGAGTTTTCTCATTATTTGGGAAGATAATGGAGATATTAGCATTCAAAACATTTAATGCAACTCAGGATACGATTATCGATCTCACAGCAGCTGTGGAGAAGCTGCAAGCTAGTGTAGCTGCCATGGAAGCTCAAAGACAACAATTCACTGCGCAAGCGGAGGGAAATCGATTCAGTAACAATCGCCTTACACAAATGGAGTTTCCGAGGTTTGAAGGTGATGACGTGGAAGGCTGGATGTATCGATGTGAACATTTCTTCACAATTGATAACACACCGGCGGCGAGCAAAATCCGGTATGCTGCAATACACATGACTGGTCGTGCTTTGAGCTGGCATCAAGCTTATATGCGTTCAAGTGGTAAAACGATGGATCAAATGGAGTGGACGGAATATTCTAGGTCAATAAGTGCTAGATTTGGTCAAAATCTAGTAGAGGATGCCATGGGAGCCTTAAAAGCCCTAACTCAAACAGGTGAACTTGATGATTACTGTGATGCTTTTGATTCATTGTTGAATAAGGTGACTATATGTGAGAAATATAGAAGGACTTAAACCAGAAATTAAGTGCATAATCAAAATGTTTAAACCTAAGACACTAAAGGATACCTATACCTTAGCTAAGCTTCAAAATCAAAGTAATAAGGCTTTAGGTAGATCCAGTGGTGGTTTTAGCACTTCTTACAACTATAAGGCTGCCAATAATAGGACAAATACTCTTACTAGCCATGCCAAACAGCCTTTGCTCAATACTCCTGCTAGTGCCCCTATTTCCAATGCTATAGTGCCTAAGAGAGTGACTAATAGGTTTATGGATGAAAAAAGGGCGAAAGGAGAGTGTTTCTATTGCAATGAGAAGTTTGTGGCAGGGCATAATAAGGTTTGTAAAGGAAAGAGGCAGTTATTTTTAGTTGAGGTGGAGGATGGACCTGGTGATGGGGAAGAGTTGGTAGAATTGGCTCCTGAATTGTTGACTGTGGAAGGAGCTCCTCAAATATCATTAAATGCAATATTAGGCATTCCTTCATACAATACAATGCAGATTGTGGGCACTATTGGTACTAGAACCCTGCACATACTTATTGACAGTGGCTCAACTCATAATTTTATGAGCAAAAATATGGCAGCCAGGTTAAAAAGTATTATTACACAAATTCCAAATGTGTTAGTGACTGTGGCAGATGGTAATAGTATGGAGTGTGCAAAGATTTGTAGGAATTTTAAGTGGAGTATGCAGGGAACCTGGTATACTGATGATATGTTAGTGATAGATTTGAACAATTATGACATTGTGTTGAGAGTTCAGTGGTTGGCACCTCTTGGTGATATTATTTGGAATTTTGAGCAATTGACAATGAAATTTACCATTGAGGGGAAGGAGTGTGTACTTAAAGGAAAACAAAGTCAATCATTGAGCATTTGTTCAATGGAAAAAATGGATTCATTACTGGTTGCTCAGTCTCAAGTGGCTCAAGTTCAGTTGTTCACCATGCATGAACCCACACATGAGCAACAATTGTATCAACCTGTTGTACACCAGTTGCAGTCTGCTGCAGAAGAGGAGTTGGCAGTTTTATTGGCACAATATGGAGACATTTTTGAGGTTCCAAAGGGGTTGCCTCCTGTTAGACCTATTGATCATAAGATACCTTTGAAAGAGGGAACCAAGGATGTGAATTTGAAGCCCTATAGGTACCCTAAGGTGCAGAAAGATGTTATAGAACAGATGACACAGGAATTGTTGGATGCAGGGGTTATTAGAAATAACACCAGCTCATTTGCAGCTCCAGTGGTATTGGTTAAAAAGAAGGATGGTTCATGGAGGATGTGCATTGATTATAGAAGGTTAAATGAGGCCACCATTAAGGATGTGTTTCCCATACCCCTTATTGAGGAATTATTAGATGAATTACAAGGGGCAGCAGTCTTTTCTAAGCTAGATTTGAGATCTGGATATCATCAAATTAGAATGGCAGAGGAGGACATATATAAGACTGCATTTAAAACACACCAGGGGCACTATGAATTCTTAGTCATGCCATTTGGGTTGACTAATGCTCCTGCAACCTTCCAATCTCTCATGAACCATACATTTAAAGAGGTGTTGAGGAAGTGTACTCTAGTTTTCTTTGATGATATACTAGTTTACAGTGGAAGTTGGGAACAACACATGGAGGATTTGCAGATTGTTTTAGAGATTATGAGGTCCAATTCTTTGAAAGCCAAAAAGTCAAAATGCTCATTTGCAGGTGAAAGAGTAGAGTATTTAGGCCATATTATTTCCAAAGAAGGGTATCAACTGATCCATCTAAAGTGATGGCAATTAAGGAGTGGCATGTTCCTAAAAATGTTAAACAACTTAGAGGATTTTTGGGCCTAGCTGGATATTACATAAGATTTGTGAAGAATTTTGGAATAATAGCTAAACCTCTTACTGAATTATTGAAGAAAGATGGATTTAGATGGGGATCAGAGGCTCAGTTGGCTTTTCAGAATCTTAAAGAAGCTCTTAGTTCACCTCCTGTGCTTAAACTGCCAGATTTTAGCAAAATGTTTATAGTGGAAACTGATGCATCTTCAAAGGGTTTGGGGGCAGAGTATTAATGCAAGAAGGACATCCCATTGCATACAGCAGCAAAGCTTTATCTGAAAGGCAACAAGGGTGGTCAGTATATGAGAAGGAGCTTTTGGCCATATTATTGGCAGTCAAACAATGGCACCATTATTTAGCCAATAGCCATTTTATGATAAAACTGACCACAGGAGTTTGAAGTACTTATTAGAGCAGAAGGTGGGGACACCATTACAACAAAAGTGGTTGTCTAAGTTGTTGGGTTATGACTATGAAATAGGTTATAAACAGGGAGTGGACAACATTGTGGCTGATGCTCTATCCAGAGTTCCAAATGTGGAAATTTTGCAAATAGGAGTCAGTTCCCTTAATAATCTGTTACTGGAAAGAATTCAAGAATCATGGAAGGTTGATCCAGAAACACAAGCTTTGATTGCTAAATTAGAAAAGGGAGAGAATGTGCCAAACAGATCTTGGAAGGATGGGATATTGAAAAGGAAAAATAAGATTTTAGTAGCCAAAGATGCCAGTTTGAGGAAGGATATAATAGCTTATTGCCATTCTTCTGCTGTTGGGGGTCACTCTGGAATAATACCAACCTTGATGAAATTAAAAGAGTTATTCTTTTGGAAAGGATGCCTCAAGGATGTGAAGCTGTTTATCAAGGAGTGTCAAGTCTGCCAGAGATCAAAATATGAAACTGTTCCTTCTCCTGGTCTTTTGCAACCACTGCCAGTACCACAATCAATATTCACTGACATTGGTATGGATTTTATATCTGGGTTTCCAAAAGTACAAGGAAAAGATACCATTTTGGTGGTGGTGGATAGGTTGACTAAATATGGGCATTTCCTACCATTAAGTCATCCTTACACTGCTGCAAGTGTAGCTGCTGTTGTTTTGGATAACATTTTTAAGCTACATGGATGCCCTGCAACAATTGTGAGTGACAGAGATCCAATTTTCATGAGCCAATTTTGGCAGGAGTTTATGAGATTGCAGGGAGTTGAATTGGCAATGTCTTCAGCATATCATCCACAAAGTGATGGCCAGACTGAGGTGTTGAATAGGTGTTTGGAAGCCTATTTGAGGAACATGTGCATGGATGCTCCTCTACAATGGATAAAATGGGTGCCATTAGCACAATGGTGGTACAATACTTCTTGGCATTCTGCCATAAAGATGTCACCTCATGAAGCTTTGTATGGAGTGAAGCCCAATATTCACATTCCTTATATTCCTGGTGATACTGCCATTGTGGCAATGGAGGAAGTGCATAGAGAAAGGGAAGCTATGATTAAGAAACTGAAAATGAATTTGGAAGGGGCCAGAAATCGTATGAAGCAGTTGGCTGATGCTCATAGGAGTGATAGAGAATTTGTTGAAGGGGATTGGTGTATGTGTAGCTCCACCCCTTTGCACAGCAGTCCTTGAAGACACATCATAACAGGAAATTATCTCCAAAGTATTTTGGACCCTTTCTGGTTTTAAAACGTGTGGGGCAAGTGGCTTATAAGCTGGATTTACCTGAATCAGCCCAGATTCACCATACTTTCCATGTATCTCTACTTAAGAAAGCTCATGGACTCATGAAGCAAAGTGTACCTCTGCCCACTGGGCCAAGGTTCTTGTTGCAGCCACGAGCAGTTTTGGATAGAAAGATGGTTAAGAAGAGTGGCAAGGTTGATATTCAAGTTTTGGTACATTGGGAGGGGTTACCAGTTACTGAAGCATCTTGGGAGTCCCTTGCAGAGCTCAAAATTCGCTTTCCAACTTTCAATTTTTGAGGAGAAAAATTCTATAAGGGGGGAGTATTGTTACATGTTAATTCGCATTTTATACTAGTTTGGTCAACAATTGTAATAAATAAATAAGTCGAGGGGTGATAGTGTAAATGTTTGAGGCGGTTATTTTGGTCGTTTGAATATTCAAACTAATATCGGCTATATAAGCCCAATCCGTTGTATAATATAGATATGAAATATACAAAATTACTCCAATCTCTCTTAATTCTTCTTTTCTCTGATTTCCATCTATCAGTGTCGAATTCGGTTTTCAATTTGTGTTAGTTTAATTTTTCGTGTCACTCGTATGCTATAAGTTATTAGTTTGTCAATTCTTGATAGATATTAGATATATCATATATGTATGCATATTTCTTTTTAAAATCTATACAAATTTACACGGAACAATTTATGTTGTATGTATCCTCCTTTAAAAGTTGTTTTTGTCTGTTGTGTCGGGCTTAACCCACGTAACCCCATAACCCATTAACTCAAACGGGTCAAACAGGTTGTTGGTTAAAACGGATAGTCAAGTAATCAGATTGTAAGTGAGTTGAATATAGGTGTTAGCTCTACATGAAAAAATAAAAACAAAAATTAGGCGACTATATGGGGTGACCCATTTAACTACATCCAACATGAACGCGACCTACTTATCAAATAGGGTAGGCAGGTTAATCGGTTTACAACCACAAGTACATAACCCCTTTTTCGTGTGGCAGCTTCATGTCATGTCTATAATTTTTATCCCAACATACAAAAGAAAGTTTAAAAGTAGAATACATACTTATGAGTTCTGAGTTCTAAGATACTTTGTAATTGATAAGTAAAAAAAATGAATAACATGACCTCCGAAGCGTTTTACATTTTTTTACGGCACAAGATTGGTTGTACTGAGACTCTGAGAGGTATGTTTTTATCAGTTGAGAGTTATAAAGTTGGTGTTGCAGCTTACATATATTGAAATATATGTTAGACTTCTGATTATTCTTTTGACATAGGTGTGCAGTAACAATACTCAATATCCATCAGTTTAGAAGTAAATAAGAAGATGGTATCAATGAAAGTTTATATGCTTTCACTTGAACATGTTTTGATATCGCTGTTGGTGTAGTTGGTCATGCATGATGAGGGTAAATATTTATTTTAATCATGAACTTTAGGTTCTCTGAATTATGCTTCATTCCCGTGACAGCATTCTTGTCCGTTCACATGTTAATCTTACATTCTATTGTTGCAGAGGATACAATACGCGAAGACAAAATCAGATATTACAGCAAAAAGAGATGGCACTTTTGTCCCTCGAGAAAAAGGAAAGAAGCAGGACGACCGAGGTACTGTAACATTTTTGTTTCTTTTGCTTCAAGGGGTTTGATCAGGCTATATTAGTTAACTGCTATTAGGATGTTTCCAACCAAGTACCTATAATGACACATATTGAATAATGTCTGAAAGTTATAATAGGCGATTTTGGGACTTAGACAACTCACCACTGTTAGGCTAGGTACTGTTTCAAAGTAAACTTTAAGGCACAAACCTGCAAAGTAAAACAAAATTACGGGTGATCGACTATCTAGAGGTTAATCCGCTGTAATGACTTACTTTTGGGTCCCATGACAGTAGTAATCCTATATCTGTGGTATACATCTTCTGCGATAACATAAGCATGCAAAATAGACGGCAAAATAGACGGGTTGGGTAACAGGTATCAGTTGTTGGGATGCTTTGGCCCGAGACATCTTTTATCCAAGTTGTTTTATTCTTTTGACTAATTAGTGTGTCAATATGATACTAAAAACATGCTCTATTTGAACATTAATATGATCTTTAAATAAAAGGATTTAGGAAGTTTATCCACGATAATATCTTTGGGTGACTTTGACCTGTTTAACCCATTTGACTTGTTTCCATCTAAGCATCTGTTTCATTTTTTACCCATTTTGAGTGATTTGCTTATTTTTCCTTTTTTTTTCTGTAAACCCCTTGCTATGTGTTGATGTCTTTTTGTTATGCAACAGGAAGAAAACGCAAACGGCAGCATGACAAAAATCAAGCTTCAACTAGTGTGAATGCTTCTCACTCGGGTGCATATGGTGCTGCCCCTCAGGTAAGACTAATAAATCACATAATATCTTTATTCTCTTTTTTGACAAATAGAATATCGCTAATTGCATTAAAAGGGAACAATGACCTTTCAAAAGTTTTGATGCAAGGTAACCATTGTAAATTTAGATCAACACCCGGTTACTAGTTAATAATGATAACAAGGAAGGTGATGTATTAGTAGGTCCTTACAATGTTGAATTTTTTTTTGGTTAGCTAAAATAGAACTGAGATCTAACTTGTTCACCTTTTTATGCAATTTGCCATAAGGAATACATGTTAACTAATATTTATATATCTTATATAAACTCTTGGTGCAGTTATCACAAATACCATACATGGGAAGTGCCAAATCAGCTATGCCCGAGGCTCCGACTCCTCCAAACAATATCTTATTCATCCAGAATCTACCCCATCAAACTTCTTCAATGATGCTACAAATGCTCTTTTGCCAGTATCACGGCTTTAATGAAGTAAGAATGGTGGAAGCAAAACCGGGAATTGCTTTTATAGAGTACGGAAATGAAATGGAGGCGACCATAGCATTGCATCATCTTCAAGGATTCAAGATAACCCCTGATAGCCCTATGTTTATTACTTATGCAAAGAAATAGAAAAAGTTACCATTCGCCCTGCTATCAAACCCAAAAGTTACCTTTGATTCTTTAACCGTAACTTTATTTTGCTACATTTTTGTTACTGCGTATTAAACTAGCTAAGGTTTATAATTTGAAAATTCGACACATGAAACAACACAAGCACTACTATCGCATAACCCTAGGCCATGATGATATCCTTGGTTGCTTGGTTCCTTTCAGGGTAAAACCGTCGTTTCACTTCAAATTTCCTTAGCAAAAACATAGCTAAGCAACATTGTTGAGTTGCAGAGTTTAGGAAGTTTTTGCTGAATAGCAAGTCAAAAGCATGCATCAAGTTTGGTTGAAAATATTTTTTTTCACAAAGCACATTATTGGCAATTTTGGCAGGGAACATTGAATTGCATTGCCAACATTAGCAATAGTACTATACTTTTTATTACAATGTTGCTATATATGAGCAGGTAAATCCTAAGGCACATCAACACGCCAACTTTAGCCCCTTATAAAATCACCATCACTACATTACTCTGATGGTAGCTACTATGACTTCATCCAGAATCTAATTTGTAATCTACTGCAGCTTATCATTTTTTATTTTTTTATTTTTTCATTGTATACATCATATGGTTTAATGCTTAAAGTACAAGCCAAGATGACATGATTACGTTGGACTTTAGCTGTTATATATGCCAGATTATTTTTTTTCTTTTGCTATCATAGTTCCTTCATTGCAACAATACCAGACTTTAAATTTAGATTGTAATAATAACAAAATTTTGGCATGAGTATGTAACATCATTATATATATTTCTTTTTATGAACATGTACAAACATTTCAAGTTTTTGTGGTTTTTATTTTCACATTAACAGGGGACAAAATTCTTAGTATATGTATTCCTAAAGTATAGGTTTGAAAACATGTCTAGTTCCAATTGCCATAATGGACATGGATTTCATTATTTCGAGTTCCTAATTTTCATCGTTAACCTTTGATGTATGTTGATTCAAATGTTAGGCATATTAGGTACATATTTTTAGCACACCTATTAGCGATTCCAAGTTCCAACCTGTCCCATGTTTGTCGTCCACTTTGTTGTGCAATTTTCATCCTTAAACCGTGTAACCAGTTGGTGGGAGTAGTCTTATCCAATTCAAAAATGGTCCATTATATTGTGGCCTTTCATCTTCTTTACAATTATTGCATTTTATGTGCTTATCAAATTTTAATTTTTTATTTTTGTTAACTCATAACATCAGGATTTGCTTACCTATCTAGATTATTTGCATTGTATTGTATTTTTTTTTAATTGATTTCTAGATAGGTTTGTGGGAGGGGTCAGCCTATCGCCACATCAGGTTTTTGACTGTCGCTGATTAGCATGTTTTTGTACATAGTCGACATGATACCCAATCATGTCGTCTGGACTTCACTACAACAAATATGTCATTTCCTCACACTTGTTTTTTTATACTTTTAAAAAGTGTGAAAATTTTTGTTAATTTAATCACATTTAAAAGTGTGTAGAAATAATTTACATTCAAAAGTGTGAAGAAATTCAAAAAATCATAATATTTACACACTTATACATGTGAAAAGAAATGTTCACACTTGAAAGTGTGTAAAAATATATCAATTGTTCACACTTAAGAGTGTGAAAGTTAAGTTGTAACACCTATTTTCTTCACACATAGAGAGTGAAGAAATCATGTGTTACAAATTGACTTTCACACTTTTAAGTGTGAAAATATTTGACAATTGTTCACACTTTTAAGTGTTAACATTTTGTTTACACATTTATAAGTGTGAAAAAATTATAACTTTTGAAATTTATTCACACTTTTAAATGTAATTTTTTTTCTACACATTTTTATATGTGATTAAATTCATGAATTTTTTCACACTTTTTATAACCAGTGTGTGGACAAATGAACTTTTTTTTGTAGTGCTTTATTGTTTTTTGGGTGATTATATGTACTAACCGGGGTGCAATTTGTAGCCACTTACCCAAAAGAATAAAATATGCCCTTAAAATAACATTAAAACCAACATATATGTTAATTTTTCATAGATCCTAGATAAAAAGATATACATACATATATATATTCTTAAACTTATATATATATATACACAATATACAATACTACTCGTATTAACTATTAAGGCAATATGAACAAGAATCCTTTACCCTTACGTTACACTACCCCACACTCCCTACAAACCCGCTAACAGTCCATGTGTCTTGTAGGGTGCATCATGGTTCATGAAAGCATATCCCTTCTTACAAGTTTTGTTTTCTGTCCTATGAGACCATCATGATGGGACCATGGTCCCACAAACCCCAATACTCTCTTTTACTCCACACTATCTACTTTAAAACCATCTTTATGTGGACGACTATATATATGTGCACGACTACCTAAGACAACTACCTACACAAACTCATTTTTACACTTTGTGTCATTGGCCTATATGGCTTACAAAAATCAAGATATCATATATATAGGTGAGTGATTTGTGTTGGAGAGGCAGGGCACGTGCAACGAGTGAACTCCACTCACCATTAGACAAGTGTTTCGTGGTTGGTGTTGCATGTGCTCTTACTCTCCAACGTAGTTTACTCACCTTATCATCTTTTGTCTTCTCCGTGTTTGAATAGTGTGTCGTGTGCATGGAAAATTTCCATCACATATGATATATGCATATACATATGTTCATGTGAATTTAATTGATGAATTATATATTTATATTCATACTATGTAAACAGGTACGATCTTGTAGATAGACAGTGAAGGGTATCGAACCTATCACATAATACTTTGGTTAAGCTGCATACATTTGAGTCAAAAAGACTCATCATCTTTGAATAAAGCGAAAGGGGAAAGCCCCGTCTAGTTACCCGTTTTCACTTTTTATGTGGTAAAATTTGACCCAATGTGTACTCACATAGATTATTTGGGTGTCATGAAATATTTTAATCTTACTTATCAAGTAAATGGATGGAAATTAAAGATGGTTTGAAGCATAGAAAAAGTATTTTAGAAATACTACTATTATAATTCTCATTTTCTCTAATAATGCATAAATTCTTTCATTAAAGAATATGCAACTTTTGACATTACAAAGGAGTTGACAATTGGTCTCAATATATATCGATGATATCATGTACTCGTAGTTTGCAACTTGGCATCTTGCATAATATCTTGATTTGGGTCCGATCTTTCTTGTTTGAAATTATGGCAAATGTACGTCTAGTTTTGTTCAAACTAAGCGTTATCATTGATGAATAAAGGAGCTTTTATTTTAGCAACCTAATATTTATAAGATTTGCAAATGAGCAATGATAATTAATCGTCGTGCCTTCGGGCGGATTAGTAGGGGGTTTCCCCCCATCGGGTATTTGAAATAGGCATTTCTACTTCGAGGGAGCTCTCTAGCGCGGACCCGGTTAAGACAACGTATGCTAGACCTCCCGCTGTCGAATCGCGAACACGAAGTTTCCAACGAAATTCACCTTTCAAAAAAAAATATATATATATGTTTAAAAATATGTCTAATAATATGTATATTTCATTTATTTGTTGATACATGTTTTATACATTTTTTTTTAATCTCCACCATTGATTTTGTCTTGTGTTTACACCTCCTTGTTAGTCACATCTTTAGGCTTATTAATTATTAGTTCGACACATTAAACATTTTCCTTTGAATAGAAACACCTTAATAATTAAATTATTGTTATTATTTCGTAATTTTTATACCCAATTGTTAAAATATCACACAATTTTAATTTTAGAAAAATACTCCTTATGTCAATACGTACATCAATTAACTAATTCTAACACTACCTCATTTTCATCAATAATCTATACTACTCACCGCCGCCGTGACCACCATACAACGTGTATTCATATTGCGTGAATACCCTTTAATATTAGTGTAAATATCTTCAAAAATGTGACCATTTTGGCAAATTAAATTTGTAAGTCGTAAGTTACTGGCTTACTGTAACTAATGATAAATTTCAAAGGCCCAAGGCTTCCATAGTTGGGCTGGACCCATTTTACTTTTTATAAAAACGGGCCACAAAATTCGAGCAAAAAGCGGCGTTTTCGAATTTCGAAATATAGTTAAACGTACGTCATCGATCATCTTTTGTCTTCTCCGTGTTTGAATAGTGTGTCGTGTGCATGGAAAATTTCCATCACATATGATATATGCATATACATATGTTCATGTGAATTTAATTGATGAATTATATATTTATATTCATACTATGTAAACAGGTACGATCTTGTAGATAGACAGTGAAGGGTATCGAACCTATCACATAATACTTTGGTTAAGCTGCATACATTTGAGTCAAAAAGACTCATCATCTTTGAATAAAGCGAAAGGGGAAAGCCCCGTCTAGTTACCCGTTTTCACTTTTTATGTGGTAAAATTTGACCCAATGTGTACTCACATAGATTATTTGGGTGTCATGAAACATTTTAATAATTTACAAATAATAATAATAATAACTGATGATCATATTGTAATAAAACAAAAATGCTACACGAACTGTTACTAGCACTGTTAGGATACACCGGAGACCTTATCATCGACGTTAGACATCATCAACATTCTTCGCCAGATGATTTAATCTCTGATCAATGCACCTTCAGACTTGCTCCTGATATATCATTTCTTTCACCCGGGGATCGGTTAATCTCCACCATTGATTTTGTCTTGTGTTTACACCTCCTTGTTAGTCACATCTTTAGGCTTATTAATTATTAGTTCGACACATTAAACATTTTCCTTTGAATAGAAACACCTTAATAATTAAATTATTGTTATTATTTCGTAATTTTTATACCCAATTGTTAAAATATCACACAATTTTAATTTTAGAAAAATACTCCTTATGTCAATACGTACATCAATTAACTAATTCTAACACTACCTCATTTTCATCAATAATCTATACTACTCACCGCCGCCGTGACCACCATACAACGTGTATTCATATTGCGTGAATACCCTTTAATATTAGTGTAAATATCTTCAAAAATGTGACCATTTTGGCAAATTAAATTTGTAAGTCGTAAGTTACTGGCTTACTGTAACTAATGATAAATTTCAAAGGCCCAAGGCTTCCATAGTTGGGCTGGACCCATTTTACTTTTTATAAAAACGGGCCACAAAATTCGAGCAAAAAGCGGCGTTTTCGAATTTCGAAATATAGTTAAACGTACGTCATCGATCATCTTTTCATTATCTTTCCAATCTTACGATCATTCATTTCATTACACTAAACATTTTAATAATTTACAAATAATAATAATAATAACTGATGATCATATTGTAATAAAACAAAAATGCTACACGAACTGTTACTAGCACTGTTAGGATACACCGGAGACCTTATCATCGACGTTAGACATCATCAACATTCTTCGCCAGATGATTTAATCTCTGATCAATGCACCTTCAGACTTGCTCCTGATATATCATTTCTTTCACCCGGGGATCGGTATATATCTTTTTGTTGTCTGTGTTTTATGTTTATTATTCGGTCTGTTTTTAAAACTTGTACATTTTGGCGAATGAAGCAATTTATCTAGGTTATTAGACCTCACATTTATCAACTTTTTATAACTAGTAATTATTTCTTTCCGTTTTACATTGTGTCATTTGAAATGTCATAGAATTACAACTCTACTTTAAGCTTGTCCTTATTTGGTACTAATATTATTTTTTTGTTTGCAAATTTGTCAAATTAGTTTCAATTATGTTAACTGATAGACTGCTAGAATGGTGATGTGGTGCCGTGGCGGTTTAATGCTGATGTGTCTTACCATGCCAATTGCCATCTGTACACGTGGTATGATGTGTCTTGTCATGTCGGACGTCATGCTAAGTTAACTTGGCATGTGACGTGGCAAGCCACGCCATATTAATTGTTCGATTGGCAGCTGGCATGGAATGTCCATGTCACAACTTGTCTAGTTTTTGGATGACATGTCAGCATTAAACTTCCGCGTCACCATTTTAGCAGTTTACTGACCATATGTTAACAACAAAAAGAGGGGAAAAGGTACCAATACCATATTAGGAAAAATTTGAACTTAAGTAGCTATTTTATCATATTTGGCCAGATAATAAATGTAGGATAAGCCTGAAATTGTAACGGTTACACATGTGATGACTATTACTAATGACGAATTGAGGATAATGTTATTCATATTTTTGGATGATTAATTTCAGAAGTGGAATCAATTGTACTCATTAGTGGAAGGAAGTCTACACTTGTGGTAGTAATTGCTGTAGGAAGTAAACTGGATATTAAAATGTTTGATGTTGCTAATGAGATGCAGGGATATCATTGAGAAACTGATTACATTGGGTTTTTACTATCGTGAACTTGATCGATTTGCCACTAAGTCACGGAATTTAAGCTGGATAAGGACTGGGAATGTGCCTTCATTATTACAAACTTCTAAGTTACTGAAAGAGCCGACAGACAATCAGAGTGTTTTTAGGAGGGCCATTGCAAACGGCATAATGGAAGTTCTTTCCATTTACAGATCTGCTGTTTTGAATATCGAACAGAAGTTGCTATCTGAATCCCTTCCCATATTAGCTACAGTTACGCAAGGCTTGAATCAGGTGGAGATTTGAATTTATGTTGTAGTTTTACATTATTTGGGCTGTCATTGATGGATGGTTTTTGTAGTTTTATGTTTTCTTGCCACCTCTTTATGAGCTAATCCTTGAGAGCGAGCGTGATGGTATCTGTGGAGGGAAACTTCTTAACCTTTTATATAAACGATGCCATTGTGGGGTGCCAGAGCTACAGACTTGCTTTCAGCGGTATAATATCTGTTCTAACATCTATTTTATGTTTTTATTACCACGTTCATCTACTTTTTGTTTTCTTCATTTACCGTTGTGTTTAGTGTATAGCAAGATCAATGTAGCTACTGTAAAAAGATAGAGCAATTAAGATAAGTAAAATGGATCTAATTGGTGATTGTACGAGAGATTACAAGAAAGTGAGAAAGTCATGAACCGCCTTTTTTCATTTTATTGCAAGCATAGACTTTTATGGCATGGGCACCAAGTCATGTACAACCAACTTTCGTATTGGATGGTATATGGGATTCTTCACGATCAATATGAAGAATTTTTCATCAGCAGGTAATTAGTTTTCTCTCACTAATGTAGAGTGATTTTATACAGCTGATAATTGACAGCAACACTATGATGTTTTACGTTTTTAGGCAGCAAAAAGGACTTTCTGAGAATGAATCGTCTCAAACCAACAATATTCAAAAGACAGCATACATATCTAGTAGCGATGGATCTTTAACTGATTGGTACATGGGATTCAGTATCTCCAAGGTATGTCATAGTTTGGGTTGCATAAATCCTGAAGTTGCATTTCTACTTTATTCATTTGATACAGCATATAAACTTTATGAATCTCAACATTTTCTTACAGGACATGTTGCCAGAATACATTCCAGTCCGTGTAGCAGAATCCATTCTTTTTGCTGGAAAGGCAATTAGGGTTCTCCGAAATCCAAGTTCTGACTTTTGCTCTGTGGATGCATTGTCTCATCAAGCAGCAGGGCCACAGACTTACAAAGACTCTTTGAGGAAAGGACCCTTGTTAAATACAACATTGACAGGAGATGAATTACTGCCACAATCAGAGGCTGATAAGATTGAATCAATGCTTAAAAATTTGCAGGTCTTTATGCTTATGAAAATATCGATATTACCTTATGGTGATTGCTAAACATTGGCATTACGGAATATACTTGTGTTTTCAATGATATGTATTCTAGTCCATCTGAAATATTAGATATATGTTGACAGGAGTCATCCGGATTTCACAAAAGATCATTTGAGGGGGCCATTGGTTCAATCAGGGCTATTGCAGCCAGTCATCTTTGGCAGGTAGAGATTTGTCACTCATTTATCTGCGTCTTTTTGTTCCATTTCATTCGACAAGTATCTTATTCTTTCTTGCAGCTGGTGGTTGTCCGTGCTGATCTCAATGGGCATTTGAAGGCCTTAAAAGATTACTTTCTCCTAGCAAAAGGTGATTTCTTTCAGGTAACTGATTGCTTATAGCTCATGACCTCCACACTGGAATTTCTATATGAAAGTTTGTCATTTGATATCTTATTACTAATTTTTTTATGATTTTAATCTAAGCTTATTATAACTTCAAATGTACGTCAGACCTTTCTTGAGGGAAGTCGTCAACTTATGCGTCTACCTCCTAGGCAGTCAACAGCTGAAGCTGATCTAATGGTTCCATTTCGACAGGTAATTTAGTCATACGACACATATTCTCTTGCAATTGTTTTTAGTTGTATTGGAGAAATATATGAAAAACTTCTAATGCAGGCTATAATGAAGACTATCAGCGACGATGATAAATATTTTTCAAGAGTGTCATTGCGGTAAAATTCTATGTTGTCACATATTATGTTAAAAAAGAGTTTGTAAACTGCACTTCTGTGATACCGCTTGCAGTTGTATAGTTTTAGTAATAACTTCGTTAATTGTTCGTTTAGGGTCAACGTTAGATCTTCCCAAGCTGATGTGCAGAATTCAAAAGCCTTTAGTGATAGAGATCCGGGCTTACTGGATACTTCCTTAGATTGTTGGGATGGCATTGCCCTCGAATATTCTGTTAATTGGCCCTTACATTTGTTCTTTACACCAGAAGTTCTCACAAGGTATTTTGGAATTTACTAATTATGCATTGTTGGCTACCTTATGGAAACTGCACAACTCGGGACCTGAGTAAACATTCTAAGCATTTTTTTATTTTTGTTTATTTTATCTAAAGGGGCAACTATAAACTACATAGTCTGTATCATTCATGGTTTCTAAATCGTAACAGGCTGGTTGGGTTGACCCCCAAAACACATTTTTACCAACATTATTGAACTTTTTATTACCAATGACAATGGCCAGTATGATTAAAATATTTGCAACCATACTTTGACCAATTGACTCATTAGAGATATATAACCCGAATACATTCATGCTGTTGGATGGGTCAGAATTTTCAATTTTATATCTGGACTTGCTGGTTCATGAGATAGTTTGGAACAGGTACAGCAGGATCTTTCAGTATTTACTGCGTTTGAAACGAACACAAATGGAATTGGAGAAGTCATGGGAATCTGTAATGCAACAACGTCACTTGGATTTTGCCAAATGTCGTACTAAAAGAGTAAACACCCAAACATCTCAACAGAGAGGGAAAATGTGGTGGGTTAGAGAGCATATGGTGTTCTTGATACGAAATCTTCAGTTTTATATCCAGGTGGATGTGATTGAATCTCAGTGGAATATATTGCTAGCTCATATAAAGGAGTCATCTGATTTCACTGATTTGGTAGCGTTCCATCAAGCGTGAGTAGAAGATGATAAAGTTTAAGTTCTTATATAGTTATATATAGTACCTGTGCCTTGTCTTCATTGATGGACTGCAATAATATGTGGGTGCAGATACTTATCAGCTTTGATTTCACAATCATTCTTGGATATTGGCTTGGTATCACGGATATTGGATGGAATCATGAAGCTGTGCTTGCAGTTCTGTTGGATGACTGAGAACCAAGAAACTGATTTGAAAATTGAAGAAATAGAGCGTATAGCTGAGGTAATTTTAGTCCCTTCAGCCTTTTACTAGTTTATAATATATATTAAATAGGCACAAAGTATAATTAGTTCACAATAGGTATTCTTTATACTTTTGTGTTTCTTATTTGACTTGTAGAAGTGAAGAGTAAAAGTAAGCGGCTTGGGTGGGTTGGGTAATGCGAAAAGTAGTTAGCATTAAAACAAGTAGTTGTTAGGTTGTGGTAAAAATGATTTTACCACGAAACATTTTTTTGACTAAAATTTACAACAAAAAACAGAATTTGTAAGGAACTCGTATGTCAAATGTGTACAAAAGTTGTAACAATTATGCTGGCAACTTTTAACCCGTTTTGACCCATTTCATTTTAAGCCATCTTTTAAAGTTTGGAACAGGTAAATAGGTCATAATTCCATAACTAGAAGTCTAGAACTATCTCACATATGGACCATGCATATTATGATGTAATATTTGATATTTCACTCCCTTTTTGTAAGCATCTACATTACATTTATTTGGTGCACTATTTTTTACAGGAATACCACAAGAAATCAAATTCCTTGTACGCAATATTGCGCAACAGCAAACTTGCGGGGAGTCAACGAGCTCCTTTTCTCAGGCGTTTCCTTTTGCGTCTAAACTTTAATTCCTACTTTGAGGTAATAACTATACTGGTCTTGGGATTCTTTTTTCTTTTTCAAGTGGCGTCTCAAACTCAGAGTTGATCCTTTTTACTGTTTGATGTGAAGGCAAGTATGCATGCCATCAGACCTCAACGAGCAATCCCAGCATTCGAACGATTGCAGTTGTAAATCTTCCGGCTTTTCATGTACCCCATAGGTACTATGATAATATGAAGTACTTCCTAACAAATAAAGATACAAATCGAGCCAGCGTCATTTTCAGGTGAATCTCTAATGAAAGTTTCTCAAGTGGCCTAAATGTTTGATTACCAATGGGGTTAATAGCAGAATATGGTTTCTCCAGGTATTTATAGTGAAAAGGAATACATATATTTTTGGATCATTTTTGGGTATCAATGCTAAATACACTTATCGGATGTGACTAGGACTACTGTTTATGAGATGGATTCGCGACTTCGCGTAGAACCTCATATATGAGTCTAACTATATTTATTAGTTATCGTCTTCTCAAGTCATTGGCCTTGTCATCAGTGGTTTTAAAACTTGGACCATGCCTCTTTAGCAGGTTTAAATGGTCTAACTTGGTTTCACTTGCGAGCGCGCTGGATGACGTCATTATTATGTCACGAGGCTTAATAATCATAAAAACATTTATTAAAAGGATAGAGTTTAAGACATTAATTTTCAAAGTTTTTAATGATTTTGTAGATAACATAATACATAAGGACAATCGATCGATATAACCATAACTACTACCTATCAACCTCATATGATGGTAAAACCATCTGGTGGACCTCGTCTAAAGGATCAACAACCTCCATACACTTTGTCGCTAAACTTAAAGTCGTTAAACTTGTCATCTTTATCGTCTTCGTTTTGTTCCTTTCGATTAATGATCTTCAAATTTACACAAGAATTCTCAAGTATCCGGTTTTTGTGATTATGAAAGTTTGAAACTCACATAACATGTTACATAGTTTTGATAAATAACGTATTGTTTATAATATACTTTCTCATTTTGTATAAATAACGTATTGTGTTTTCTTGTATTGGTTGGTTTCGTATTAGCATTTTTTTCAAAAGAAAAAAAATTAATATCGTTTTAAAAAAAATAGGAGTCAAACAAAAATCACATTCAAAATACAACCAAGATTAATTTACAGTTGATTTCATAATAATTACATGTTGACGTGTTGTGACTTGTGACTTTGTGAGATTTAGACGTGACTCGTGAGGACTTACAATGGCCTAAAATAGAGCTTTACGCCTGTACATGTCCAAACCATAATCGTTGGGCCTTGAATTGGGCCTCATATAGCGAGTATTCAAATAAAAAAGTCAAAACACGTATCCTAGTTGATTCATTTGACTATTGACCATTAACAACAAACACTTTAGGTCTTATCCTTCCCACCAACCCCTAAAAAAAAGACGAAAATGAGACCAACAAGTTGTTAGGTATAGACCTTGACGTACAATTAAGGGCACGTTTTGTAAGGAGGAATACAAAGAAATGAAATGAACCAGAGAAATGAAATAGAGAGAAATGAAATTGATGAAGAAATTTAATAAATTCTTTTGTTTGGTAATGACGGAGAAATTGATCCGAGAAATAGATGTAAGTCATTTCTTGTGTTTGGTAAGAAGACTAGAGAAAGAAAAGAAATTAGACAAAACAATAAATAAAAAAAAGTTATAATGTTTTTTATTGAAAAAAGCAAACCAAGAATCCACCATCAATAAACTTTAAAATTGAACTCATATAATCATCAACCATTAACCATCATGAACCTTAATCCTTCTGGATAACATTATAATAACAAAACAAAAAATATCTCCTTTAAAAACTTATAATAATAATAATCCTAATGAATTACTAGTAATAATAATACCCAATCAGTTTAATAACTCAATATCATCATGAATCATGATCGATCCCACCTCCAAGGAGATATGTTTCATCTCCAAATCATAATGAACTACTAAATATTAATAACAATAACCAATTAGTTGAATAACTTCGTAACAATCTTTGAAAACTTGTTTAAGTTCTTCTTCGATCTGTGCACATGAGGAGGACGTTCATGATGGCGCCGGTAATGGACTATTGTGGTGGCCGGAATCGTGCCGGAAGTAAAATAGGTTTTTCAGGCCCATGGATTTGTAGTGCGCTCTACTCGGCTAGTGACAATCTAAAGAAATAA
This sequence comes from Erigeron breviscapus, assembly GCA_034093135.1. Taxonomy (NCBI): domain Eukaryota; kingdom Viridiplantae; phylum Streptophyta; class Magnoliopsida; order Asterales; family Asteraceae; genus Erigeron; species Erigeron breviscapus. The sequence goes on from CM067173.1 coordinate 19,397,408, forward strand.
AAGGAAAACAGAAAACAACTAACAAGAAAGAAATTCATGGGGGCATCTAATAAGAACAACACAGTAAAAAAGCAATTGAAGAAGAAGCCGAGAGGAGGAGAGGTGAGAGCAGATGGGGTATGTGACCTAAATTTGTAAAAGCCTTTGTAAAAGAATGTGAGAGGCACGTGATTTAGTATTTATACATTCATTTTGTTTAACTCAAGGAATTCCCTTTTAAAAAAACACGGAGAAATGACATACACAAATATATTTTCTCCACATTTCTTCACTGATGGCATGGAAATTAAAATACATAGGGAGTGATTTCTCGGGAAATCTTTTTCTCCGTGTCTAAGATATCTCTGACCTACCAAACAATAGAAATGATTTCATTTCCATTTCTTCCTTTTCATTTCCTCCAACCAAACATGCCCTAAGTGTTGGCCTTCACAATATGACTAGTTTTGTACCTGATCAATTTTAAAGAATGTGACAATATAACATATACAATTATTAATAGAGTAGCTTATTAGTCAGATACTATTATTTATTCCTGTGAGGTCTTGAATTTAGGTGCATGAGAAAAACGTTATTAAAAAGATCATGGACATTATTATCCTCTTAAGCAAATATTTATTTATTTATAAAATAACACATTACATTTTTCCCTATTTATATTTTCTTATTTTCATGTATTGTTAAAAAAAATATTGTCACAAATAATAGCATTTCTCTAACATTACCAAAGTTTTAACCTCCAAAATTTGTATTGAATGCTTTACTATATATATATTAAATTATTAATTTACAAATAACTAGTAATTTTCTCTTATATGTATCGAGTTTCAAAATATATCATGTCAGTTGTTCCTTCATCAATTTATAAAATTATTATCAACTTAAAAATTAATTTAAAGCTTTATCATATAATTAAGTGTTATTCACTTATCTCTCACACAATCACTTCTTTTGATTATATCAAATGTGTCATTTTGTTCTTAGGTATTAAATTGATTATTAGGTTGATTAATATTTTTTTAATTATATGTGATACAACTTTAAAAATATATTCCAAACTCAAACAATAATAAACCAATAACCAATTAGTTGAATAACTTCGTAACAATCTTTGAAAACTTGTTTAAGTTCTTCTTCGATCTGTGCACATGAGGAGGACGTTCATGATGGCGCCGGTAATGGACTATTGTGGTGGCCGGAATCGTGCCGGAAGTAAAATAGGTTTTTCAGGCCCATGGATTTGTAGTGCGCTCTACTCGGCTAGTGACAATCTAAAGAAATAAAAGGAAAACAGAAAACAACTAACAAGAAAGAAATTCATGGGGGCATCTAATAAGAACAACACAGTAAAAAAGCAATTGAAGAAGAAGCCGAGAGGAGGAGAGGTGAGAGCAGATGGGGTATGTGACCTAAATTTGTAAAAGCCTTTGTAAAAGAATGTGAGAGGCACGTGATTTAGTATTTATACATTCATTTTGTTTAACTCAAGGAATTCCCTTTTAAAAAAACACGGAGAAATGACATTCACAAATATAATTTCTCCACATTTCTTCACTAATGGCATGGAAATTAAAATATATAGAGAGTGATTTCTCGGGAAATCTTTTTCTCCGTGCCTAAGATATCTCTGGCCTACCAAACAATAGAAATGATTTCATTTCCATTTCTTCCTTTTCATTTCTTCCAACCAAACATGTCCTAAGTGTTGGCCTTCACAATATGACTAGTTTTGTACCTGATCAATTTTAAAGAATGTGACAATATAACATATACAATTATTAATAGAGTAGCTTATTAGTCAGATACTATTATTTATTCCTGTGAGGTCTTGAATTTAGGTGCATGAGAAAAACGTTATTAAAAAGATCATGGACATTATTATCCTCTTAAGCAAATATTTATTTATTTATAAAATAACACATTACATTTTTCCCTATTTATATTTTCTTATTTTCATGTATTGTTAAAAAAAATATTGTCACAAATAATAGCATTTCTCTAACATTACCAAAGTTTTAACCTCCAAAATTTGTATTGAATGCTTTACTATATATATATTAAATTATTAATTTACAAATAACTAGTAATTTTCTCTTATATGTATCGAGTTTCAAAATATATCATGTCAGTTGTTCCTTCATCAATTTATAAAATTATTATAGAAAACACTTCCCACCTACCAACCTCCTCCTCTTCCCTTCCACTCTCCCACCAAACACAACAAAAAACACAGCAGGTCATCATCATCATCATCATCATCATCATCGTCATCATCCGATCCAATCATTCAACTCATCATCATCATCATCATCATCATCATCATCATCATCATCATCATCATCATCATCATCATCATCATCATCATCATCATCATCATCATCATCATCATCATCATCATCATCATCATCATCATCATCATCATCATCATCATCATCATCATCATCATCATCATCATCATCATCATCATCATCATCATCATCATCATCATCATCATCATCATCATCATCATCATCATCATCATCATCATCATCATCATCATCATCATCATCATCATCATCATCATCATCATCATCATCATCATCATCATCATCATCATCATCATCATCATCATCATCATCATCATCATCATCATCATCATCATCATCATCATCATCATCATCATCATCATCATCATCATCATCATCATCATCATCATCATCATCATCATCATCATCATCATCATCATCATCATCATCATCATCATCATCATCATCATCATCATCATCATCATCATCATCATCATCATCATCATCATCATCATCATCATCATCATCATCATCATCATCATCATCATCATCATCATCATCATCATCATCATCATCATCATCATCATCATCATCATCATCATCATCATCATCATCATCATCATCATCATCATCATCATCATCATCATCATCATCATCATCATCATCATCATCATCATCATCATCATCATCATCATCATCATCATCATCATCATCATCATCATCATCATCATCATCATCATCATCATCATCATCATCATCATCATCATCATCATCATCATCATCATCATCATCATCATCATCATCATCATCATCATCATCATCATCATCATCATCATCATCATCATCATCATCATCATCATCATCATCATCATCATCATCATCATCATCATCATCATCATCATCATCATCATCATCATCATCATCATCATCATCATCATCATCATCATCATCATCATCATCATCATCATCATCATCATCATCATCATCATCATCATCATCATCATCATCATCATCATCATCATCATCATCATCATCATCATCATCATCATCATCATCATCATCATCATCATCATCATCATCATCATCATCATCATCATCATCATCATCATCATCATCATCATCATCATCATCATCATCATCATCATCATCATCATCATCATCATCATCATCATCATCATCATCATCATCATCATCATCATCATCATCATCATCATCATCATCATCATCATCATCATCATCATCATCATCATCATCATCATCATCATCATCATCATCATCATCATCATCATCATCATCATCATCATCATCATCATCATCATCATCATCATCATCATCATCATCATCATCATCATCATCATCATCATCATCATCATCATCATCATCATCATCATCATCATCATCATCATCATCATCATCATCATCATCATCATCATCATCATCATCATCATCATCATCATCATCATCATCATCATCATCATCATCATCATCATCATCATCATCATCATCATCATCATCATCATCATCATCATCATCATCATCATCATCATCATCATCATCATCATCATCATCATCATCATCATCTCATCATCATCATCATCATCATCATCATCATCATCATCATCATCATCATCATCATCATCATCATCATCAATTCCAGTTACTAAATCTGTACTAAAATCAACTATTTCTGCAAACCCATTTCAAAACCCATCAGCCGAAACCCCTCGCCGGCCGGCAGACCCATCATCCGCCGCCGGTCTCCGCCGTGTCTCCGTCGTCTGGTTCAGAAATGACCTCCGTGTTCAAGATAATGAATGTTTAAACTCTGCAAATAATGAATCTTTATCTGTTTTGCCTGTTTTTTGTTTTGACCCCAAAGATTTCGGAAAATCCTCAAATGGGTTTGATAAAACTGGCCCGAATCGGGCTTCTTTCGTTATCGAATGTGTTTCGGATCTAAGAAAAAGCCTGCAGGCAAAAGGGTCTGATTTAGTTGTTAGAATAGGCAAACCCGAATTGATTTTAGCTGAATTGGTTAAGGAAATTGGGGCAGAAACAGTTTATGTGCATAGGGAAGTGAGTAATGATGAAGTTAAAGGCGAAAATAAGATCGAAAATGCGCTGAAAGATGAAGGTGTTGAGGTTAAGTACTTTTGGGGAAGTACATTGTATCATATTGATGATTTGGGGTTTAAGTTAGACGAAATGCCAACGAATTATGGCGGATTTCGGGAGAAGATTAAAGGTGTTAAAGTTAGGCAAACTATTGAGGCTTTGGGTCAGTTTAAAGGGCTGCCTGCTGGTGGGAATGTGGAAGTTGGTGAGATTCCTACTTTGGCTGATTTGGGATTCGGTTCGAGTTCTAATGCGAGTCAGGTATGAATTTCGAATGTTTCTAATACTTATTTTGACTATAGTGTGTTTATTAAGATGTTTAAGTAAAAATATTAGTCTTAATTCTTAAATACGTCGTGAGTCGAGTTAAAGTCTATAGAAACTTATGGTCTTGTATATGTCATAGTATGTATTTGCTACTGGTCAAATTTTGATATATTCATGTGTCGGTTGAGCTTGAAATCGAGCTTGGTTTATTGAATTACTAGCCTGTATCTGTGCAGTAAGGCGGCAGCGAACAGATAAAATATTGTGTGTTTGTTTAGGTGTGTAGTTTGTGTTGTTTTTTAGAGTAGAAAGAAATGGAAAGATGAAGTTAGATAAAGGGAGGTTTCAAAGACTGATATCCCTTCTTCTTAGCTTTAAAATCAGTCTTAAAGTTGAGACAGTTCACAAATTATACGTCATTGAGCTTGTTATAGCAGATATTGATTTCATGGGTCTTTTTGAGCTATTGATGTTGCGACTCTAGTTCAAATTTATATTTAGTTGAGCTCAAACCTGCATCAAGAACATATGTTAAGTTGTTGAAGTGAGCTTGAGCTTGTTCCTTGCACTGTCTAGTCTAGCTCAACTTATATGCAGCCCCGATTGAGACTCAAGTATAGCCGTTTTTAGATTTTGAACAATTGAGCTTGAATAGTTGATTTTACCACATAATTCAAGCTTAAAGTTAGGGATAGTTAGGTAGTTTTACATATATTAGGAATGATATGGGGGAACTGAATACTCAAGAACTTGTCGTTAGTTTAACCAACCACTCTGAAACTGATGATTGTGACCTTAAGTTAGGTACCAGTCAGTTTAAACTCACTTTCGGCGCCCCGTTAAAGCAACTCTTTTCGGATTATCAAATCAGTTTCTTTGTTTCCTCCGTTGTTAGTCTTGGTTGACTTTACCTTTTTTTAACAACTTCCTTTAATATGATCTGTTATATTATATGGTGCATTTGAAGGCTTTTATAAATAACAAAATTATCATAACATGACACTGACAGACCCGAAATTGTACATTGTGATTATCTCATTTACTTTTGTTGTGTGTAGATCAAACTCATTCCTATTGCCCCGTTATTTATCATTTTTCAAGGTGCAATAGTTACTTTGAATGAGATCCATATAGGCACTTAAAATCATGTTTCTTGATTAAGAATGATGTAGGCCGAAGTCATATATTGTGATTTATCATTCACTTATTTAACAATTAAGCTAATTTCTAACCCCCCCTTTAATCAGCTGATCGTGTGAGATACATTAAGTTGCTGTAGTTACTTTTAAAGCTACATTACTTGACGCCAAAAATTATGGGTCTCGATTAAGAAAGATGGACCCAACAGTCGGACAATGTGATAAATATCATTTACTTTCATGCAGGACAAGCTTGCTTCTAGCGGACCCCTTATTGGAGGTGAGACTGAAGCATTAAACAGACTAAAAAAATTTGTTGTGGAATGTCAAGCCCAACCTCCAAAAGAAACCATAGATGGAAGTAATGATACCATATATGGTGCAAATTTCTCTTGCAAAATCTCTCCATGGCTTACTACAGGATGTGTTTCTCCTCGTTTAATATTTGATGAGCTAAAGAAATCTGCTTCTAGGTACGCCTAAGTGTGTTTTTATGGGGTTGTTTCCTTTCAAATTTTGATTTTGTGTTAACACAAAGTGTAAAATTTAGAACAATTTCTGCCTCGAATGGAAAAGATGATGATGATGGTGGCATGAATTGGCTATTGTACGAGCTCCTATGGAGGGATTTCTTCAGGCAAGTGAATGAACTGATTTCATTTGTGTACATTTTTTATTCGTGCGTCAATTTGTTTACGGGGGTAGCAAAATGGACTTCTGAATATCCCTGGACCTTGGTCCTAGTGGTATGTGTGCTATCCCATCAACTAATAGGTTGTGGGTTCAAGTCCCATAGTTGAGAAGTTGTAAATATGCGTGGATGTTTGATAATTGTCTTTCTAAATAAATATGGAGTAAATAAAAATTGTAAAATTTTTATAAGGGTCAAATGGGTTGGTTGGGTCTCTAGCGCTTTCTTATCTTTCTTTTCTCCAGTTCTACACACACAAAAAACAGGGCATCAAATATATGTTGAGAAAATTTACCGTTGAAATATAAATCTATTGTTGGCTTGTTGCTGAATAAAGTGATCTAGGAGGTATAAGCGTTTGCACACTTTGGGCAAGTTAATATTTTTCTGTTACATTGTCACATATGATTTTAAATTGTTGCTTTTTGAACCAGTTTGTGATAAAATATCAAGGCTACCAGTTTTTGGCTCTATAATTACTGTTTATCTACTTATTGTTGCAAGTAGCAGCACTTAATATTTTTCTAAATCATCATATTTTGTCGGATTGCAGATTCATCACAAGAAAATACAGTTCGTCGAAACAACATAGTACTGCTCCAGTCACCGTTTGAAGGTGAAGGTTGTCATACAACGATTCACTTGTCTAAAGTTATTCTTTGGTCATCAATCTCCAAAACATTGGGTTGTATGAAGTATGAACAATAATTTTAGTACTACATGTATGTTCTGCAAATGTTCTTTGTGTCTTTAATACTAGAAGAGATGCTTTAAGGGTTTGTGTAATGTTGGAATTTTGATTTGCCTTGAAAGGCGATTTATTGATATATCACCATTGTGTTTTGAATAAGATTTGAACTTTAAACCATTGTTATTATAAAAGACCATACTTGATTCTAGTACTTTGTTTTGACTTGCTTTGGCTGCAAACTGTTGACCAAATTGATGATCATAATTAGATTAGTAACTGGCTGAAACTCGACTTATTTTTTAAGTTCACAAGAATGGTTCATCGATGTCACTGTAAAGAACCTAGCGAGATGTAAAGAACTATAATTATGAAAGTAGAATGTTTCATTTTTCACATTGTGTATAGTTGGGGTATTAGAAGGCAAGGAATCGATGAGAATCAATAATGTTTGGTTGGTTCATCCTATGATTGACTACTGGGTATTGGGTAATGTTGCATTCCTCTCTAAATTGTGTGGGATGAGTTCATTTTTATTCTCACTTATATCTTCTCCTCCATCCAGTGAGACATTTCTTCTCTATCAAACGGTTACACTCAACGCTTCTTCAAAGTACCATGCCATCTTGCTAACCACATGCTCTCGTCACCATAGGGTATACAATTGCAAAAAATAGCCACTTTATGAATCATCAATCTTGCTACTATAGCTCAGAAGTCAGAACAGTCAAAGACCACCTACACGACCACCTGTTGATGGTAGCCGTGGAAGGATTCATGAGTATTCCATCAGCCACAGGCATTCAGTCACCAAACAAGCGTTGGGTAGACAAGAGGTATCACTATGAACCAAATGTTTGGCAGCAACCATAGTAGCAAATAATCTTCTGATTAATCAATATAAGTGTGACGCCCGCACCAGTCATACTGCTACTGTTTTATTTTTTAAGTCTTCAGTTCACCATGTCAACAAAACATTCACATCGCAACCAAAATACATATTCTCATTTTTTAACTTTCCTAAAACAAACCAAATATAACTGATTTATGTTGGGATTAAATTTTGAGAAGTTCACTTGGTGGCAAGATAAGTTTGAACGACCAAACAAATCTCAAATCATCATAACCTCCTCTTATTCATATGAAATAGAACCATAACAAAACCAAGATAAAAAATTTTCAAGTCAAACTGTAACAAAATCAGATGGCAAAGGAATATTAAAAAGATAACATTGAACCAGAATTTTACTGCAAATAAATATTTGGAAGTCTGAAGAAAAATGAAACTGATATAACAAGTCTAATACCATGCCAACAAAACTACATAACACCAAGAATTGACCCTTGCTTAATCTTCCTCCTCACCCTCGTTCTCAGCAATGTTGAAGTATCGTAGCTCATAAACATTGCGGTCCTTGTTTGAAGCAATTACACGAAGCCAGTCTCTAACATTGTGCTTCTTCAAGTATTTCTTTGTCAAGTACTTCAAGTACCTGAAATGAAAAACTTAATTATCTATACCGTTCCAAATTTGACTGGCAACATTAATGAACTTGACATAATTTTACTCAAAGTGCAATAAACATACATATCAATCAAACATATAATCCCTACATCAGATGGAAAAACCTGCCTCAATCTAATCTAAAGATATAATACGTATACAGTATTTCTAAGTTAAGTAGAGCAAAATCACTCATTCACTAACACTACTGTCAGCAATGGTGCATTACTCCATAATAGCTATCGATATCCTTGAAGAACAACAAAAACGATACCTTTTAAACAGGTAACATTATCTCTCACCAACGTGTTCAAACCCCTCACAATAGCAGGCAATATATTTGATAGATTGCTCCCACATTAGTACGGATTATATCACAAAAAAGTAACGATTATAATTCAAACCCCTCGCATTAGTAGAAATAGAGTTCTCCCAAAAGCAAAACAGAAGACCATTTGTATGGTGATATATGATTCATGTCAAAAACTACGGTGCAAATAGTGAATGCAGAAAGGTAACACTGGAACAAATCGTAATCAAAAATATGATAGTCACATAATCAGATTACAAGTATATTATGACACATATGCTAATAAATAAAACAAAACTATTTATGGATTATGTCAAAAACTAGCATCTGCATTCTAACGTTTTGTTAAGTTTCAGCAAACGTCTTCAATCTTGACCTTAAAAAAGTGTTCCATCTCACAAGTTTTGCTAAAAAAACTCAACCTTAATCTCTAGTATTATATAAATCATCTATCTTTCAGGCCATCCAAATAAATAACAAACTTAGATTATACCTTGATCTAAACCTAACCTTCAGTTCATACAATTTTCATTTCCAGCCTCTAAAAACCAACACAAAATACATTCTATACACAAAATTCACACTTTTTCTATTCATTTACGCGCATAAGTCAAATTCGTTCACATTCGTCAACATTCGGTAATTTGTTATTTGTGTTTCATTCTAGCCCTAAAATCACAACCTAAGAGGCTAAGACTACCAACTAACTACAAAAGGCAATCACACTAACAAAATACATTAAAACACTAAATAAAACATAAACATAACAAAACATATATTTTAAGAATTTAAACAAACACAAACAAAAAAAAACAACCTTTTTGAGAAAGTGGAATCAGCAGTGACAGAAATCTTGTTTTTCTCACGAGAAATAGAAACAGAATCACCAAGATTCCCTGCTTTGCCACCAACTTTAATTCTTTCTTGTAAAAACTTTTCAAGTGATGCAATTTCCATAATCTTGTCTTCAACTGGCTTCCCACAATCTATCACATATGTTGACTGTGTCTTCTTCTTTCCTCCTTTTGCCGCCACCATTTTTATCTTCTTTTTCTGTCAAAAAAAACAAATGGGTTATCTTATATGTATCTATATGTATATGTATATATATGTATAGAATGTATGTATAGATGGAGATTGAGAAAGGGTGTACCTGTGTGGTTTTGGAAGACGGCTGAGCTCTGTAAAGATAAAGTGGAAAATGTGAAAGAGTGATGATATAATGTTTTTTAGGGTTTTGGGTTGCTTATTGGGCCTGGTGTGGATGTTAAAATGATTATTGGGTTAGATTGGCCCATTCAATGCAATCAATGATATATATGTCAAACGATAGTTGTCAAGATTTATTTATAGTTTTTTATTTTTGAAAATATTGAAGTCAGAAAATATTAATGCTTTAACTATGTACGTGTCTACGTGGTAATTAGATGGCTTGTCAAACACTTGGATTTAAAAAATAAACAGTAAATTGTTTCATAAATTATCCAAATACATATAGCAAAATCCTATATATAGATAATAATAACAAAATGTCAAGTATAGTTTGAGTTTTATAGAACTAAGTCTCTTTGATATGTATTTTAGAACAAAACAAATGTTATTGTCGATTAGGAGAACTCCATTTATAAAGTTAATACTTAATAATAAGCCAGACTTTAGGACCCCTATAGGAAAATGAAGGATGTCCAACTAAAAGTTGAACGATCATTTGACAAGAAAAACAAAAAGATATATATGTCAGATCTGTTTTTTCTCATAGGCGAACTTTGGTAATGAACCGAAACAGGAATCATCTTCATCCTCTTGTATGGATGGTGGTGGTGATAATGAATATGTACAAAATAAAATTTGATGCGTTTCTTTGTCGACGGATTTTGGAGTAAAAATACAAGTGTGACAAAAACAACATCATTGGGTTGACATTTATGAAGTAATGGTAACAGATTTGATTTCTAACTTTAATGAGTTTCAAAGTACGAAAAATGTTATATCATGAACAATTTATTTTGAGACAATAAAACATAAGCTTCAATTACTTTTTCTTTAACCACTGATGTAAATCACCTCTTAACTAAAAATTTCTTCTAAATCCCACTTGTCCTACAAAAGTCAGAATTACTTGACAATCCCACATCGGCCAAAGAAATAACAATTTATATGTTTTTAAGGCATGTTTTGACAGATTCAATCACCGAGCTCGGTTGCGTGAGCTTGTAACCCAAGTGGGGGCATTAAGATTATTGGAAGGTGAGGAGCTAGGGGCTGCTTTGGCTCGTAGGGTTTGTGGGGAGGGCTAGCTTTGATATCCGATACTCTTCGGACACAGTGATGGTGATCACACAGGGACGTGTGTGCACCATTAAAAAAAACCCCTAGCCAGGCTCTGACCCAAAAGATGGTTAAACCTGGATCAGCAATAGGGAGATTCGTATCAAGCCAGAATGTGTATTGGTTTAACCGACAATACATATTCGAGTCGTTGCTAGCTAAGGCCCTGCCCCCTCTCTCGACCAAGGTTGACCCCTTCCAATCCTAACAATAATCTTTTTTAAACCTTTTATATATTTTTTTTAACGCGTTCAGAGACTACTTAAGATACAACCAAAACAAGACCAGATCAAGTTTATTTAGCTTTTTTTTTTTTTTTTTTTTTTTTTTTTTTTTTTTTTTTTTTTTTTTTTTTTTTTTTTTTTTTTTTTTTTTTTTTTTTTTTTTTTTTTTTTTTTTTTTTTTTTTTTTTTTTTTTTTTTTTTTTTTTTTTTTTTTTTTTTTTTTTTTTTTTTTTTTTTTTTTTTTTTTTTTTTTTTTTTTTTTTTTTTTTTTTTTTTTTTTTTTTTTTTTTTTTTTTTTTTTTTTTTTTTTTTTTTTTTTTTTTTTTTTTTTTTTTTTTTTTTTTTTTTTTTTTTTTTTTTTTTTTTTTTTTTTTTTTTTTTTTTTTTTTTTTTTTTTTTTTTTTTTTTTTTTTTTTTTTTTTTTTTTTTTTTTTTTTTTTTTTTTTTTTTTTTTTTTTTTTTTTTTTTTTTTTTTTTTTTTTTTTTTTTTTTTTTTTTTTTTTTTTTTTTTTTTTTTTTTTTTTTTTTTTTTTTTTTTTTTTTTTTTTTTTTTTTTTTTTTTTTTTTTTTTTTTTTTTTTTTTTTTTTTTTTTTTTTTTTTTTTTTTTTTTTTTTTTTTTTTTTTTTTTTTTTTTTTTTTTTTTTTTTTTTTTTTTTTTTTTTTTTTTTTTTTTTTTTTTTTTTTTTTTTTTTTTTTTTTTTTTTTTTTTTTTTTTTTTTTTTTTTTTTTTTTTTTTTTTTTTTTTTTTTTTTTTTTTTTTTTTTTTTTTTTTTTTTTTTTTTTTTTTTTTTTTTTTTTTTTTTTTTTTTTTTTTTTTTTTTTTTTTTTTTTTTTTTTTTTTTTTTTTTTTTTTTTTTTTTTTTTTTTTTTTTTTTTTTTTTTTTTTTTTTTTTTTTTTTTTTTTTTTTTTTTTTTTTTTTTTTTTTTTTTTTTTTTTTTTTTTTTTTTTTTTTTTTTTTTTTTTTTTTTTTTTTTTTTTTTTTTTTTTTTTTTTTTTTTTTTTTTTTTTTTTTTTTTTTTTTTTTTTTTTTTTTTTTTTTTTTTTTTTTTTTTTTTTTTTTTTTTTTTTTTTTTTTTTTTTTTTTTTTTTTTTTTTTTTTTTTTTTTTTTTTTTTTTTTTTTTTTTTTTTTTTTTTTTTTTTTTTTTTTTTTTTTTTTTTTTTTTTTTTTTTTTTTTTTTTTTTTTTTTTTTTTTTTTTTTTTTTTTTTTTTTTTTTTTTTTTTTTTTTTTTTTTTTTTTTTTTTTTTTTTTTTTTTTTTTTTTTTTTTTTTTTTTTTTTTTTTTTTTTTTTTTTTTTTTTTTTTTTTTTTTTTTTTTTTTTTTTTTTTTTTTTTTTTTTTTTTTTTTTTTTTTTTTTTTTTTTTTTTTTTTTTTTTTTTTTTTTTTTTTTTTTTTTTTTTTTTTTTTTTTTTTTTTTTTTTTTTTTTTTTTTTTTTTTTTTTTTTTTTTTTTTTTTTTTTTTTTTTTTTTTTTTTTTTTTTTTTTTTTTTTTTTTTTTTTTTTTTTTTTTTTTTTTTTTTTTTTTTTTTTTTTTTTTTTTTTTTTTTTTTTTTTTTTTTTTTTTTTTTTTTTTTTTTTTTTTTTTTTTTTTTTTTTTTTTTTTTTTTTTTTTTTTTTTTTTTTTTTTTTTTTTTTTTTTTTTTTTTTTTTTTTTTTTTTTTTTTTTTTTTTTTTTTTTTTTTTTTTTTTTTTTTTTTTTTTTTTTTTTTTTTTTTTTTTTTTTTTTTTTTTTTTTTTTTTTTTTTTTTTTTTTTTTTTTTTTTTTTTTTTTTTTTTTTTTTTTTTTTTTTTTTTTTTTTTTTTTTTTTTTTTTTTTTTTTTTTTTTTTTTTTTTTTTTTTTTTTTTTTTTTTTTTTTTTTTTTTTTTTTTTTTTTTTTTTTTTTTTTTTTGATTATTTTTATTTTCTTTTATCCCCAAAGGCCCAATATTTACCGCAAGTTGATCGTATAGTTTTATAAACCCTCCATGGAATCTTAGGAGCAATACAACGACGGTTAGTAAGTCCCACCATCAATCACTCTCGCAATGTTTGGATATATGGCACAATTTCACTATTTATTTTTACTTTTTCTCTTGTCACTATCATAGATAAATTTGTATTTTTGGGATCGAATAGTTTGGGGATTTGAAGCTAAAGCTTATAGTGGCTGTGTTTTTTCGGATGTCTTCAGGAATTTATTAAGGGATGACCAAATTGTAGAAACCAAATTAATCCAATAGAAACTTGGTTTAGTTTTAAGAATAGTTTGGATTGCTCGGTGTAAACTCATCCAAATAAATGAACACCCCTATAAATCTGACCAATTTGGTTAAATTAATCATTTAACAGGTTGCAGGTCAACTGGGTAAACTTAAAAGGTTGGCTAAAAAACAAACGGGTCAAAAGTCCACAAACGTCTATGGAAGATGTATGGACTTCAAAAAAAATTCTTGTATAACAGATTTGAATGTTAATGTACTAATATTTAACAAACTATTTTTGACAAAATATGTTTGCATGTCATTTGCCCATTTTGACCCGTTTCAAAAGGGAAACTAGTTTAACAAATGTGAAGACATAATGAAGTGATACCTATCACTTAGGATTTCTGAGGACAATGATGATAGAATCGCCTCTGAGAAACATCTTGCTAATGAACCTGTCTTTGTTAACTGGAAGAGCTTTTTTCTTGCTTTTCCCAGTCTTAGGGTACCTGATGTGTAATGTTACATTAACATAATGTACAAAAAAGATTTGTTTAGATTGCTCATGTTAAGAAAAAATACTTACCTCTGTCCACATTTCTCTAACATTTTCCAGCACCATGTTACAATGTCGGTCAAAGGCTCTCACACGGCCTAGAAGATTTTTATTATTTCTGCAGTTGATCAACACCTGGATTTGCAATAAATTTACTAAAAGATGTTATTCATAATAAAATCCGTGTTAGAAATAGATAAATGGGTAGGTCTGACAGGTCGGGTGAAATGTAAAAATGGGTCATTTTCTACAGGTTGAGTTCAGTTGAATTGGCCCTAAACACTTTTCATCTCACATTTTTTTGTGGATAACAAATGCATCGACAATGGTTAGAAAAGACCTTCTAAACTTTTAATACAAAGGTCTGTAATCTGTATGCATCAAAAAGACACATCAGCCCCATTGATCAGGAGTGCCGTTTGACTGGTTCCCCTTTTTTAGATGTGGATTATACCTGGATGAACCCAATCGTTAGCAAAAAAATCAAAACTTCCACCTCTAATCAAGGTCATCGCTACAGGTCAACTCAACCAAACTCTACAAGTACTAATGATATAACTAAAAGAGGAGGTTGGGGTACACTTGGCACCCCTAACCCCCCTCCTTGAGTCTAATCTTCCATCCTAATTAATCCTCTATTTTTTTATATGTAAATTAGATTTGTAATATACTACGATTTAAAATATATCCCCACGTAAGAGATTACACATGAAACCACGGTCAAATTTAGGATTATAATTTCAATAAAGATTTAAAAATGGATATATTCGTATAGTTGTCCATAATATCTTACAACTTTAATTGTAAGCGATTATTATGTTATTATTTATTTATCTCTTTTAATTTAGTTTGTTGTCCATTATAGGTTTATTATGGCTTCTTCTTCAACTACAAAAAATAAGACCACGTTAGTTCATCTTGAATATCTTAACCCAACACATGTTAACCATCATCTACGACTCCGTGTTGTGCATGTATGGACTGTTTCGGATTGGAACAACCCGAAGAAAATCAAAACATTCGAGATGGTCTTTGTTGATGAATTGGTATGTATTTTTATAATTTTTTAAAAGTTTCTACTATATATGTATATTTCTTTTTAGGTTTTTTTCTAAACATGCATATTTGTTTTTGGACTTCTTTTATTTTTTAGACACACATATAAATATATAACCTAAGAAAAAGGGGTAAGAATTTGTATTTGGTTACAACTTCAGGAGATCGAAAGATCCAACTGCTTTTCTTCACCTTTTTCATCATCTGACATCTTTCCTTCTTTCTTTCTTCAAACTGCAAATTTTATATTTAACTAATTATTACAAATTAATAAACAAAAGTAATGAATTTGCCAATAAAAAAGAAGTTGAAAAAAAAGGGTTAACTGAAATCGATACTGATATGGAGTTAATCTTCATATGTTTCGTTCTTTAATTTGTACTTGAATTTTATTTAGTTGCTATTTAACATACTTCAATATTTTTTAAAAACTTAGATTTATATATTTTGAGACTACCCGTCCAATGGACGGGCCTGAAGACTAGTTATTGTATAAACATGGTGTCACTGAGCTTTATTTGCACCTTTTAGCTTTAGTGACGAGAGTTAAAACGTGGAAAGATAAATACGGGAAAAAAAACCTGTTACCTGTGTGTTGTTTTTAACACTCATCATCAAAACAAAGAGAGGCCCGGTGTTGAACTCCTCTTCCTCATTCTTAGTCTGCTACAAAATTCAATAGAACATGTTAATTTTCAAGCAAACCTTTTCCAAACAAAAAGAAAAGTTTCAAGCAGAATTTAAAGTGCCAACATACTAAAACAAAACGTACTGTGGAAACTGTAACTAGGTGCCTAAGCTAGTACACTAATACGTGTGTCTTGATCTTTAATGTCACACCCCCAGAATATTTAATTTTGCGGAAACGAAAGGTGTGAACAATTAGATGAATCACAATCACACATTATAACAAACGACCTCTAAATGAGACGTTATTGAATTTTATTTATAAACGAAGCATTTCTTTACAAGGAAAGTAGATACGTTCATAGAACTTGAACAACTACTTCTAATACAAATGAAATTAACTAATCAAAATGCTCCGTTTTCCTAGTGTATGCATATGAGACTCCAAACCAAGCCTGCTCCGATACTGCCTTAATTTCCTGAGAATACGGTTTAAAAGACGTCAACATAAAGTTGGTGAGGTCATAGGTTTTACAACAATATAGTGTGGTGGATAATAAGCTTTTAGTGATACCCTCGCCAGTATAATCCCAATGATATATCATAATAATAATAATAATAATAATAATAATAATAATAATAATAAAAATAATAATAGTAATAATAATAATGAATAATAATAATAATAATAATAATAATAATAATAATAATAATAATAATAATAATAATAATAATAATAATAATAATAATAATAATAATAATAATAATAATAATAATAATAATAATAATAATAATAATAATAATAATAATAATAATAATAATAATAATAATAATAATAATAATAATAATAATAATAATAATAATAATAATAATAATAATAATAATAATAATAATAATAATAATAATAATAATAATAATAATAATAATAATAATAATAATAATAATAATAATAATAATAATAATAATAATAATAATAATAATAATAATAATAATAATAATAATAATAATAATAATAATAATAATAATAATAATAATAATAATAATAATAATAATAATAATAATAATAATAATAATAATAATAATAATAATAATAATAATAATAATAATAATAATAATAATAATAATAATAATAATAATAATAATAATAATAATAATAATAATAATAATAATAATAATAATAATAATAATAATAATAATAATAATAATAATAATAATAATAATAATAATAATAATAATAATAATAATAATAATAATAATAATAATAATAATAATAATAATAATAATAATAATAATAATAATAATAATAATAATAATAATAATAATAATAATAATAATAATAATAATAATAATAATAATAATAATAATAATAATAATAATAATAATAATAATAATAATAATAATAATAATAATAATAATAATAATAATAATAATAATAATAATAATAATAATAATAATAATAATAATAATAATAATAATAATAATAATAATAATAATAATAATAATAATAATAATAATAATAATAATAATAATAATAATAATAATAATAATAATAATAATAATAATAATAATAATAATAATAATAATAATAATAATAATAATAATAATAATAATAATAATAATAATAATAATAATAATAATAATAATAATAATAATAATAATAATAATAATAATAATAATAATAATAATAATAATAATAATAATAATAATAATAATAATAATAATAATAATAATAATAATAATAATAATAATAATAATAATAATAATAATAATAATAATAATAATAATAATAATAATAATAATAATAATAATAATAATAATAATAATAATAATAATAATAATAATAATAATAATAATAATAATAATAATAATAATAATAATAATAATAATAATAATAATAATAATAATAATAATAATAATAATAATAATAATAATAATAATAATAATAATAATAATAATAATAATAATAATAATAATAATAATAATAATAATAATAATAATAATAATAATAATAATAATAATAATAATAATAATAATAATAATAATAATAATAATAATAATAATAATAATAATAATAATAATAATAATAATAATAATAATAATAATAATAATAATAATAATAATAATAATAATAATAATAATAATAATAATAATAATAATAATAATAATAATAATAATAATAATAATAATAATAATAATAATAATAATAATAATAATAATAATAATTATAATAATAATAATAATAATAATAATAATAATAATAATAATAATAATAATAATAATAATAATAATAATAAAGTAGAATTCTAATAATAATAATAATAATAATAATAATAATAATAATAATAATAATAATAATAATAATAATCATAAAAAAAAATAAAAATTTCCCATTCCCATTCCCATTCATTCTCTACAATTTATAGAGAATGGAGGGAATGGAATCGATTCCCACCTCTTGATTCTCTTTCCCATTCTCCATGACAACCAAACATGAGAAGTCTTTCTCATTCCCTTTCCACCCTTTTTTTTTTTTTTTTTTTTTTTTTTTTTTTTTTTTTTTTTTTTTTTTTTTTTTTTTTTTTTTGTTTTTTTTTTTTATTCTTCACGATAATTTTTTTTTTTTTTTTTTTTTTTTTTTTTTTTTTTTTTTTTTTTTTTTTTTTTTTTTTTTTTTTTTTTTTTTTTTTTTTTTTTTTTTTTTTTTTTTTTTTTTTTTTTTTTTTTTTTTTTTTTTTTTTTTTTTTTTTTTTTTTTTTTTTTTTTTTTTTTTTTTTTTTTTTTTTTTTTTTTTTTTTTTTTTTTTTTTTTTTTTTTTTTTTTTTTTTTTTTTTTTTTTTTTTTTTTTTTTTTTTTTTTTTTTTTTTTTTTTTTTTTTTTTTTTTTTTTTTTTTTTTTTTTTTTTTTTTTTTTTT
The DNA here is from genome assembly GCA_034093135.1 of Erigeron breviscapus. Taxonomy (NCBI): domain Eukaryota; kingdom Viridiplantae; phylum Streptophyta; class Magnoliopsida; order Asterales; family Asteraceae; genus Erigeron; species Erigeron breviscapus. The sequence goes on from CM067173.1 coordinate 19,416,297, forward strand.
TTTTTTTTTTTTTTTTTTTTTTTTTTTTTTTTTTTTTTTTTTTTTTTTTTTTTTTTTTTTTTTTTTTTTTTTTTTTTTTTTTTTTTTTTTTTTTTTTTTTTTTTTTTTTTTTTTTTTTTTTTTTTTTTTTTTTTTTTTTTTTTTTTTTTTTTTTTTTTTTTTTTTTTTTTTTTTTTTTTTTTTTTTTTTTTTTTTTTTTTTTTTTTTTTTTTTTTTTTTTTTTTTTTTTTTTTTTTTTTTTTTTTTTTTTTTTTTTTTTTTTTTTTTTTTTTTTTTTTTTTTTTTTTTTTTTTTTTTTTTTTTTTTTTTTTTTTTTTTTTTTTTTTTTTTTTTTTTTTTTTTTTTTTTTTTTTTTTTTTTTTTTTTTTTTTTTTTTTTTTTTTTTTTTTTTTTTTTTTTTTTTTTTTTTTTTTTTTTTTTTTTTTTTTTTTTTTTTTTTTTTTTTTTTTTTTTTTTTTTTTTTTTTTTTTTTTTTTTTTTTTTTTTTTTTTTTTTTTTTTTTTTTTTTTTTTTTTTTTTTTTTTTTTTTTTTTTTTTTTTTTTTTTTTTTTTTTTTTTTTTTTTTTTTTTTTTTTTTTTTTTTTTTTTTTTTTTTTTTTTTTTTTTTTTTTTTTTTTTTTTTTTTTTTTTTTTTTTTTTTTTTTTTTTTTTTTTTTTTTTTTTTTTTTTTTTTTTTTTTTTTTTTTTTTTTTTTTTTTTTTTTTTTTTTTTTTTTTTTTTTTTTTTTTTTTTTTTTTTTTTTTTTTTTTTTTTTTTTTTTTTTTTTTTTTTTTTTTTTTTTTTTTTTTTTTTTTTTTTTTTTTTTTTTTTTTTTTTTTTTTTTTTTTTTTTTTTTTTTTTTTTTTTTTTTTTTTTTTTTTTTTTTTTTTTTTTTTTTTTTTTTTTTTTTTTTTTTTTTTTTTTTTTTTTTTTTTTTTTTTTTTTTTTTTTTTTTTTTTTTTTTTTTTTTTTTTTTTTTTTTTTTTTTTTTTTTTTTTTTTTTTTTTTTTTTTTTTTTTTTTTTTTTTTTTTTTTTTTTTTTTTTTTTTTTTTTTTTTTTTTTTTTTTTTTTTTTTTTTTTTTTTTTTTTTTTTTTTTTTTTTTTTTTTTTTTTTTTTTTTTTTTTTTTTTTTTTTTTTTTTTTTTTTTTTTTTTTTTTTTTTTTTTTTTTTTTTTTTTTTTTTTTTTTTTTTTTTTTTTTTTTTTTTTTTTTTTTTTTTTTTTTTTTTTTTTTTTTTTTTTTTTTTTTTTTTTTTTTTTTTTTTTTTTTTTTTTTTTTTTTTTTTTTTTTTTTTTTTTTTTTTTTTTTTTTTTTTTTTTTTTTTTTTTTTTTTTTTTTTTTTTTTTTTTTTTTTTTTTTTTTTTTTTTTTTTTTTTTTTTTTTTTTTTTTTTTTTTTTTTTTTTTTTTTTTTTTTTTTTTTTTTTTTTTTTTTTTTTTTTTTTTTTTTTTTTTTTTTTTTTTTTTTTTTTTTTTTTTTTTTTTTTTTTTTTTTTTTTTTTTTTTTTTTTTTTTTTTTTTTTTTTTTTTTTTTTTTTTTTTTTTTTTTTTTTTTTTTTTTTTTTTTTTTTTTTTTTTTTTTTTTTTTTTTTTTTTTTTTTTTTTTTTTTTTTTTTTTTTTTTTTTTTTTTTTTTTTTTTTTTTTTTTTTTTTTTTTTTTTTTTTTTTTTTTTTTTTTTTTTTTTTTTTTTTTTTTTTTTTTTTTTTTTTTTTTTTTTTTTTTTTTTTTTTTTTTTTTTTTTTTTTTTTTTTTTTTTTTTTTTTTTTTTTTTTTTTTTTTTAATTATATTACTTTTTTTAAAGTCTTAAAAAATATGTAATATTTTTACTTAGCACCTTCAAAATATTTGTATCTACACAACCCTTTTAACATTAATGTTTAAATTACACTATCAATTTTTTATCTTTTAAAATATCTTCATTAAACAATTTCTTTTACATCAATTATTTACACCACTCGACGCCTTATCTATTATTAACAATCGCCTCCACTACCACATCATCGTCGCCACGACTATCGAACGTTGTGCGGGTAACGTGCTAACTATACATAAAGCTATTTAGAAATCATCATCATCATCAATCGGATTTATAATAATAATAATAATAATAATAATAATAATAATAATAATAATAATAATAATAATAATAATAATAATAATAATAATAATAATAATAATAATAATAATAATAATAATAATAATAATAATAATAATAATAATAATAATAATAATAATAATAATAATAATAATAATAATAATAATAATAATAATAATAATAATAATAATAATAATAATAATAATAATAATAATAATAATAATAATAATAATAATAATAATAATAATAATAATAATAATAATAATAATAATAATAATAATAATAATAATAATAATAATAATAATAATAATAATAATAATAATAATAATAATAATAATAATAATAATAATAATAATAATAATAATAATAATAATAATAATAATAATAATAATAATAATAATAATAATAATAATAATAATAATAATAATAATAATAATAATAATAATAATAATAATAATAATAATAATAATAATAATAATAATAATAATAATAATAATAATAATAATAATAATAATAATAATAATAATAATAATAATAATAATAATAATAATAATAATAATAATAATAATAATAATAATAATAATAATAATAATAATAATAATAATAATAATAATAATAATAATAATAATAATAATAATAATAATAATAATAATAATAATAATAATAATAATAATAATAATAATAATAATAATAATAATAATAATAATAATAATAATAATAATAATAATAATAATAATAATAATAATAATAATAATAATAATAATAATAATAATAATAATAATAATAATAATAATAATAATAATAATAATAATAATAATAATAATAATAATAATAATAATAATAATAATAATAATAATAATAATAATAATAATAATAATAATAATAATAATAATAATAATAATAATAATAATAATAATAATAATAATAATAATAATAATAATAATAATAATAATAATAATAATAATAATAATAATAATAATAATAATAATAATAATAATAATAATAATAATAATAATAATAATAATAATAATAATAATAATAATAATAATAATAATAATAATAATAATAATAATAATAATAATAATAATAATAATAATAATAATAATAATAATAATAATAATAATAATAATAATAATAATAATAATAATAATAATAATAATAATAATAATAATAATAATAATAATAATAATAATAATAATAATAATAATAATAATAATAATAATAATAATAATAATAATAATAATAATAATAATAATAATAATAATAATAATAATAATAATAATAATAATAATAATAATAATAATAATAATAATAATAATAATAATAATAATAATAATAATAATAATAATAATAATAATAATAATAATAATAATAATAATAATAATAATAATAATAATAATAATAATAATAATAATAATAATAATAATAATAATAATAATAATAATAATAATAATAATAATAATAATAATAATAATAATAATAATAATAATAATAATAATAATAATAATAATAATAATAATAATAATAATAATAATAATAATAATAATAATAATAATAATAATAATAATAATAATAATAATAATAATAATAATAATAATAATAATAATAATAATAATAATAATAATAATAATAATAATAATAATAATAATAATAATAATAATAATAATAATAATAATAATAATAATAATAATAATAATAATAATAATAATAATAATAATAATAATAATAATAATAATAATAATAATAATAATAATAATAATAATAATAATAATAATAATAATAATAATAATAATAATAATAATAATAATAATAATAATAATAATAATAATAATAATAATAATAATAATAATAATAATAATAATAATAATAATAATAATAATAATAATAATAATAATAATAATAATAATAATAATAATAATAATAATAATAATAATAATAATAATAATAATAATAATAATAATAATAATAATAATAATAATAATAATAATAATAATAATAATAATAATAATAATAATAATAATAATAATAATAATAATAATAATAATAATAATAATAATAATAATAATAATAATAATAATAATAATAATAATAATAATAATAATAATAATAATAATAATAATAATAATAATAATAATAATAATAATAATAATAATAATAATAATAATAATAATAATAATAATAATAATAATAATAATAATAATAATAATAATAATAATAATAATAATAATAATAATAATAATAATAATAATAATAATAATAATAATAATAATAATAATAATAATAATAATAATAATAATAATAATAATAATAATAATAATAATAATAATAATAATAATAATAATAATAATAATAATAATAATAATAATAATAATAATAATAATAATAATAATAATAATAATAATAATAATAATAATAATAATAATAATAATAATAATAATAATAATAATAATAATAATAATAATAATAATAATAATAATAATAATAATAATAATAATAATAATAATAATAATAATAATAATAATAATAATAATAATAATAATAATAATAATAATAATAATAATAATAATAATAATAATTATAATAATAATAATAATTTATTACTACGACTCCCGGAGGAGCTTTTTGCGGATGAGATACTCGTCCGGTTACCGGCCAAACAGCTTGCTCGAATGAGGTGTGTTTCTAAACCCTTGTATGCTCTTTTATCTCAACCTCGCTTTATTAAAGCTCATCTTGATCGTAATTTAGTTCGCAACAACAACAAAGATAATGAAATCCTTTTGGTCGTAAACCCGGGTTGTGTGTTCACTAAGGAAAAAGTTCGGGTAACTGCACACCCCTCGCGATCTCCCGATATCCCACTCAACGATTTCATTAAGTTGCCCCCCGATTTCCCAATATCCAGCTCAGTATCCGAATGGGGGGTTATAGGTTCTGTTCACGGCTTAATATGTTTTAAATGCGGATTTAATCATCAATGGTTCGATATTTACCTTTGGAACCCTTCTCTATCGGCTGTAATGTGTCTCCCAGAATTTACCATCCCCTCTAGACCTCATGAGGATCTCAGTATTGATATCCAGTTTGGTTTTGATCCCAAATCTGATGATTACAAAGTTGTTAAGCTTATGACTCGTTGTGTGCCTGACATGCAAGTTGAGGTCTACAGCATGCGGAAAGGTACATGGCAATTCATATCCGAAAGCAGCTTTCCCTCTAAATTTCATCGGATTTCTAGTGGAACCCAAGCCATAGCTGGTGGTCATGATGGACATGTTTATTGGTTGTGTCGTACCAAAAACCGTGACAATTCCGTAATTGCATTTGATTTGGGTAATGAGACATTTTATGAGATATCTCTTCCCGATTCTATTTGCATATCTAAAGGTAGGGATAAGATTTTGTGCTTCTTTGACGGAAAACTTTGTGTAACTTCATATCGATGGGGTATATCTTTTGAATTTGAGATGTGGGTGATGAATGAGCCTGAATCTTGGGTGAAACACTCTGTGTTATCACGTTTCACTTGTAATATAGCCCCTATGGGATTCACACTTAATAATGAATTTCTTTTTAGTGCTAGTCCTCATGATTCGTTAGCCTTGTACGATCCGGATACAACCAAGGTTAAATATTTTGAGGGTTGTTATTTTTTTTGGAAAACCAATATAGTTCAGTATGTCGATAGTCTGGTTTGGATAACGCCCGCTAAGAAGCATGGTAACGCCTCTTGTGTTGCGTCTGGCCGGCCTCGGGTGAGATCTTGAAAAGAGGCGTCAGAGGGCTGGTGAATGCCGATACAGGAGTCGAGGTATTTAGCTCTTCATGAAACCAGGACGTTCAATGCTCATAAAGGTTTACAAGAGTCAAAGGCATGCAGTGGTTGTATCCTTTGGTACAACAAAGTACTAGCTATGCTTCTTAGTTAGGCTAGTTTGGTAAAGTATTAGTTTTGATGTCTTATTTTCAGTTTCTGATACACTCGTGTACTTGACATTGCTGCTATATTGTTTTGCGTACTTTTATTTGCAGAAAACCTTTACTTCCAACTTTTGGAAATTTGGGTATGTATTTGAATTAAGTCCGTGCAATAGTGTTCATGGTTATCGAATCTATATTCGAGAACAACAAATAATCCCAGCATAAAGCTATAGAGCTTGCGCTGTGTCTTGAAGTTCAATTGTAAGTTTTCTTAGTTACTAATAATTTCTTAGAATTCAATTGTAAGTTTTCTTAGTTACTAATAATTTCTTAGAATTCAATTGTTCCAATAGACTCCAAGTATGCACTTTTCTGCTGCACATATTGTTTCACATATTCCTTATGATATATTTATTTCTTTTTTAAGTAAAAAACCATAATGATGGTTACCTAGTATGAAGTACTGAATCCAGCAAATTGAAGCCTTTGTATCTTTTTCTGGAGTGAACTAAAAATCCAATCATAAAATTTAACCATAAATCCAAGAAAGAAAAAAAAGAAAACTTTATATTAGCCAAGCTACCGATTAATATGTTGTAATCATTGGGGATAAACTCACCTTTGAAATCCAGTCATAACTAACCATCTAGTTGAGCCTTTGGATCTTTTTGAAGTGAACTTAAAAGTCCAATCATAGCTTAACCATAATTTCATAAAAGAAAAAAAAGAAATCTTTATATCAACCTACCGATTAATACTGTGTAATCATTGAGGTAAACTTTTCTGGATAAACTATAAATGTACTTGGATAACAGCAGAAGCCGGATAAAAAACATGATTACATGAGTAAGTCAAGCTGACAAATCCATTTTCATTGCCTTCATCGATCAATTACTTAATATGCATGAGATTTAACTTAACCCAATCACATTAGTTTACAAGAACACTTGTGTAAAAGGCTTGTGCGTTGCACGGCGGTGAAAATTTTCCGATTGTTTGCTTGCAGTAGTCGAATTTAACCAATATGAGTTACTACATAGTTTCATTAGAGAATACTTTTTTTTATGTACAATTGTGAAAATGATAAGTGTGATAATAAAATGAGATTGCAAAAGGATTGTTTGTTGTTTGTGAGACCGTTGTAAAAAGCTGTCCACCAATTTGAGGTTTCAAAAGGATTGTTTATTGTCGTATATTTGGTGTTGGAAGTGAAGTGAATGCTTTAATTTTGAATCATGCATATAGGCTGTTATATATAGTACCATCCATAGTTTGCAGTCTACTGATGTATACACCATCAGAATTATATGCGGCAAAACGGGTGGGTCTGGTACATTTATGGAACAGGTTGTGCTGGCCGTCCAAAAACTGTTTTTGTTTAGGTTTTACTATGGATAATGAGTGTGTCGAGCATGGCTAGGAGTATTATATTATTGTAATAACTAATAATGATAGTGTGTATTTTTGAAATTAAAATGATTTAGAATGTATTTGTATTACACATTTGACACGTCGCTGTTTTAGTTATTCTGTTAATTTTCACACTTCGGATACGAATCTTATTGTATATGATGTTACATATGGCCATCTGCCGATATCCCACTCAACGATTTCATTAAGTTGTCCCCCGATTTCCCAATATCCACCTCAGTATCCGAATGGGGGGTTATAGGTTCTGTTCACGGCTTAATATGTTTTAAATGCGGATTTAATCATCAATGGTTCGATATTTACCTTTGGAACCCTTCTCTATCGGCTGTAATGTGTCTCCCAGAATTTACTATCCCCTCTAAACCTCATGAGGATCTCAGTATTGATATCCAGTTTGGTTTTGATCCCAAATCTGATGATTACAAAGTTGTTAAGCTTATGACTCGTTGTGTGCCTGACATGCAAGTTGAGGTCTACAGCATGCGGAAAGGTACATGGCAATTCATATCCGAAAGCAGCTTTCCCTCTAAATTTCATCGGATTTCTAGTGGAACCCAAGCCATAGCTGGTGGTCATGATGGACATGTTTATTGGTTGTGTCGTACCAAAAACCGTGACAATTCCGTAATTGCATTTGATTTGGGTAATGAGACATTTTATGAGATATCTCTTCCCGATTCTATTTGCATATCTAAAGGTAGGGATAAGATTTTGTGCTTCTTTGACGGAAAACTTTGTGTAACTTCATATCGATGGGGTATATCTTTTGAATTTGAGATGTGGGTGATGAATGAGCCTGAATCTTGGGTGAAACACTCTGTGTTATCACGTTTCACTTGTAATATAGCCCCTATGGGATTCACACTTAATAATGAATTTCTTTTTAGTGCTAGTCCTCATGATTCGTTAGCCTTGTACGATCCGGATACAACCAAGGTTAAATATTTTGAGGGTTGTTATTTTTTTTGGAAAACCAATATAGTTCTGATGTGTCTCAATTTATACATATTTCCCACATCTTATTTGGACATTTTAGGCACGGTTGATAGCCGTTTATACATATTTTGTGGTGCTTTATGGTATTTGCTAGTGATTTCAGGTCTAAGGCAGGTATTTCACTCACAAATGGTAGAAAACGACTTAGAAATGGTCCAAAGGCACTAACGGATGAAGAATGGTCGAAAACAAAGTTAAAATGCTGAAACCAGGAAGAACTCGCGGCGCGACCTGCAGATATCGCGACGCGAGCCCTCCAGTAAACTCGCGGCGCGAGGAAATAAGATCGCGGCGCGAGAAATTGCTGGTCTGACGGATTTTCTCTCTCCTGGGTATAAATACAAACACCCACTCAACCCTAAAAAAATCTTGGACACTCCAGCCTCCACTTTTTCTCTCTAGCAGTTTTTGAAGGGCTTTCCAAGGGTTTTTACTTCCCCAATATCATTTGAAGATTTGAAGACTAATTTTGGCTATAGTTACTTATTGTGGCTCGGTTGTAACTTCGATTTGGAATTCTCCTCAATATTTGGTACATTATGTTCTCTTCTTTAATTGAATATTTAGTTCTTCTCGTTATGAGTAGCTAAATCCCTATACATCTATGAAGATGAAGTGAAACAATTAGTCATGGTTGCATATTATTTTGAATTCAAGTTGGTTTTACTTAACATTTTGTCAAGATCTTAATGAAGTGATTTTCTTAATAAATTATAGTTTGTCCTTGGTGAATAAATGTTGTTTAGAGTCACATTAAAATAAATGTATAGTTTAAGTCTTAAAATAAATGTATAGTTTAGAGTCACATTAAAATAAATGTATAGTTTAAGTCTTAAAATAAATGTATAGTTTAGAGTCACATTAAAATAAATGTATAGTTTAAGTCTTAAAATAAATGTATAGTTTAGAGTCACATTAAAATAAATGTATAGTTTAAGTCTTAAAATAAATGTATAGTTTAGAGTCACATTAAAATAAATGTATAGTTTAAGTCTTAAAATAAATGTATAGTTTAGAGTCACATTAAAATAAATGTATAGTTTAAGTCTTAAAATAAATGTATAGTTTAGAGTCACATTAAAATAAATGTATAGTTTAAGTCTTAAAATAAATGTATAGTTTAGAGTCACATTAAAATAAATGTATAGTTTAAGTCTTAAAATAAATGTATAGTTTAGAGTCACATTAAAATAAATGTATAGTTTAAGTCTTAAAATAAATGTATAGTTTAGAGTCACATTAAAATAAATGTATAGTTTAAGTCTTAAAATAAATGTATAGTTTAGAGTCACATTAAAATAAATGTATAGTTTAAGTCTTAAAATAAATGTATAGTTTAAGTCTTAAAATAAATGTATAGTTTAGAGTCACATTAAAATAAATGTATAGTTTAAGTCTTAAAATAAATGTATAGTTTAGAGTCACATTAAAATAAATGTATAGTTTAAGTCTTAAAATAAATGTATAGTTTAGAGTCACATTAAAATAAATGTATAGTTTAAGTCTTAAAATAAATGTATAGTTTAGAGTCACATTAAAATAAATGTATAGTTTAAGTCTTAAAATAAATGTATAGTTTAGAGTCACATTAAAATAAATGTATAGTTTAAGTCTTAAAATAAATGTATAGTTTAGAGTCACATTAAAATAAATGTATAGTTTAAGTCTTAAAATAAATGTATAGTTTAGAGTCACATTAAAATAAATGTATAGTTTAAGTCTTAAAATAAATGTATAGTTTAGAGTCACATTAAAATAAATGTATAGTTTAAGTCTTAAAATAAATGTATAGTTTAGAGTCACATTAAAATAAATGTATAGTTTAAGTCTTAAAATAAATGTATAGTTTAGAGTCACATTAAAATAAATGTATAGTTTAAGTCTTAAAATAAATGTATAGTTTAGAGTCACATTAAAATAAATGTATAGTTTAAGTCTTAAAATAAATGTATAGTTTAGAGTCTTAAAATAAATGTATAGTTTAAGTCTTAAAATAAATTTTTTTTATTCTTTAATACACCATAGAAAGTGATTTTAAAGCTATTTTATATGTATACTGTGTTTTATTCGATTGTATAGTTTAAATCTTAAAATAAATGTTATTTTGCATTTTTAGGAGTGTACTAAAACTATGAGACACATTTTAATACGATCCGATTCGGCTTTGAAATTTAGATTATTTAAGTCATTTTGAATCACCGCTTCGGCATAGGTTTCGTTTTGTATATAGTATAAACAAGTATTTCTACCCGGGCGTTGCCCCGGGAGAAAAACAAAACTCTCGTGACAAAAGTTAAAAAACATTAAGCCGAAAAACAAAATTTTCGTGGCAAAAGTTCCGGTTTGTTACACGTACATTTACCCTTCCACGTACTAAACAATTCCGTACATTTACCTTAACAAATGTTTGATCATCATCCTGCATCCGCAATTTTTTTCTTTGTCTTCCGCTTTTTCCTCATCTTTTTTTTTCCTCTTTGAAATCTTCTTTTTTTTTTTAAATAATTTTTGTGGGTTTGTGTTACTTAACAATGCACGTTATGTTTGTAACACATTATACTATCGTCATCGAAGTGTATTTGTTAACGTTATAATATATCATTTTCATACGTGTTTAATCCGTAGAACTTCTTAATTTTGTTTTTCGCTTTATACTTTGTTGTCGTTCTTAATATTGTCACACATTATCTTTATTATTGCTACACGTTACATTCGTAACATATTATACCATTTTCTGAGAACACATTATAATTTTACATATTAACATACACAATAAATGTTATGTCTTCCGGGGCAACGCCCGGGTGACAAAACTCGTTTTATATATATTGTTGTCGTGCATTTATGTATCAATTAATCTTAACCATTCAATCAAATTTAGATCTAAACAAAACAAGACATTATCTTTTTAAAACAAAAAATCAAAACTTTATTTTTTGGTTTTAATCTACCAACAAAATCTGAGATAGCATGGGTCAAAATCATTGTAATTGACTATTTGATATCCCAAAACAAAACCTAGATCTATGTCTAAACATAGACCCACGTGATGAACAATGCAAACCCATTGAAGATTAACAAATCAAATTCGACGGAAAGAAGACAAAACGTGGCCGGTTGAATGATGGCGGTGAATCAAATGGGTTTTAAGTTGTAATCCATTAATTCACACAGTGGTGGTGGCTGGAGATTCGTGGTGGTGATGAAGGCATGAAGCTACATTGAGCAGGTGGCTATTAAACAACCACCACCATCGATGGTCACGGTAATCGTGGTAATTTCTGTCCAATTTCGACCGATCCATCACAATCCAGATCTAGATCCACCACCCTTACAACTGCTAATGGAGTTGTTGCCGGGAAAAAAACTTCCGGTGGGTATATGTGTTGAGAGAGAGTGAGAGAGAGGATGAGAAAGAGAGTGGTGATGTTGAAGGAGGAATGCAGTTGATTTATGGTTTTAAAGAGATGATAACAATATGAGTATCTTGTGTGTAATGAAAGAATTCTTCTTGTAAAGAAATCATAAGAAGAAAGAAGATGAGTAATGAATACTGATAGATTATTGTGTACATATAGATACAAATAGACAAATTTGTATTGATAGATCTGGGTTTTTTTATGTGTGTATGTATAGGTGTGTGTATGTATAGATATTGATGAATGATAATGATATATATTCATATTGATGGAAGATCTGGAAAAAAGAAGGTAACAAAAAATTTGGACTAAAAGTGTATAAATGAAAGAAGGAAAATGACAAAAATTACCCATCACGTGGTTGGCACGTGATGGGTTTTTAAACGGACGTTACTACCCAGGACCAAAAGTGTTGACGGAGCAAAGTTTTTTGGACTAAAACTGTAATTTATTAAACTTAGGGACGAAAGCTGCAAGTGAAGGTCCACGATAGGGACGATTTCTGTAATTAACTCTTATTTTATTTTGATAATAAAAGTGCAGCATCATATATATATGGCATCAATTTCAATTTTTTCACTTTTGGTACCTAGTGAAATTAATATCATGTTATCCCATTTGCAGCTACCTATTGATATCCATTTGCAGCTACCTATTGATATCCATTGTATTTACGTGTTCAAAGAAACATTAAAAGGCATAGAACTTAATTTTTGGCTTATAAGGAGGATGGCAATGGTCTAGGCATGGGGCTAGGCATGACCATGCCTAGCGGCAAACACCGCCGCCAAGGTTTAAGCAAGGGCTAGGCATGATGCATTTTGGCAAATATTGCCGCTTAGGCATGAGAATTTGGGTGTGAAAGATTTGACCGTTGGAAGGGTAACGGGTAAATTGGTTTGAATGTTTTTGAACGTTGCAGCGTTTGTATAAAAAAAAAAATTACCCATATTTAAACTAAATCTTCATCACCTTCACTCCAAAAAACACCTCCATATTTCATTGCCATATTCCATCGATCACCCTTCACCATGGACCCAAGAAAATCATTTCCATCTTTCGCACCCACATCTTCCAAGTCTCGATCACGTGGCTCTCGATCTCAAGGTTTTCGTCTCCCGGCTCAAACGGCTAATCGTGGCCGCTCTCAACCTTTACGCGCACCGGCTCAAACATCTAATCGTTCCCATTCTCAACCCAATTTCGTCCCTCAAATGTCTAAATCTCAATGCTATGTTCCTGAAATGAATTATCAAGACGATTATAATCAAATACCGGCGATGAATGCCCGAAACCACATTTCCAGATAGAAGAAGGATTAATATATTAGACTCAATAGAAAAGGTTTTAACAAGATCCAGAAAATAAACTTATTACAATAAACATTAAACCATCAAATACTTAATGGAATAATGGAGAAACACACTTTATTACATAATCAAAATATGAAGAACAAACATGATGAAAAGATTTTGGAATAACGGTTATAAACGGCTAAAATCAAGAGTGTGTTCTAAACCCTAGAAATGCAACAGTGCCAGTATATACAGACCAAGCACTTCCAGACAGCCCCTTTATCTTCTTCTTCTTGACATCTCTAGCCCTCCAGTTTCCTTCTTTGTCTCATTGACACTCTAAGTCCTTCAACTTAATTATTTAACCTAAATAGCACAAACATAGGAAAACATTCTAAGTTAATACCATGATCAAGATGATAATTTAACATTTTCAGACAAACATCGTTGGCACAACTCGAAAGGCCGATAGCTTGAACACGAAGTGGCGAAATATGAACACCGCCATGAGTTCATTTAACGGGCTATACATCGTACAAGTAATTGTTTTTTCTCGTTGTGATTTGTAGCTTGATATACTCGTATTTATATACTTGTGTGTAATTCTATTTTGTAGCTTGAAATATGAACGCCGCCATGTTTTACAATTCATGTTTTACAAGTAATTCTATTTTCTACAATTCTAGTTCTACTCGTATTAATATACTTGTGTGTAATATTGTTTTGTAGCACCGGCTTTTCGAGAGTGGATGTAGCGAACTTGACTTTATGAAGACTGCTTTAGACAATTACAACGAGAAACATGGTGGCAAGACTTTTACCCATATTGACGCATGGGAGATTGTAAAGAAAGAACCTAAATAGATTGAACAACTAACTGTCGACCAAGTATCTTCGTCTCATTCGGAGAAAAAGGAGTGGCGGCACTACTACACAAACATATTTTTTAGAACAACTAGTAATTCTACCCGCGCGTTGCCGCGGAAAACGCTTTCAACTTTTAGATCCAAACATGATAAATTCGCTAACAAACATTAATTCAGGATTGCTGTCATACACACAAAACAACTAATGATTACTTGTAAGAAAAATAAACAAAACCTCAAAACGAAAACAAAAAACAAAAAAAAGCAAATATATGACATAATGTCCTGAAATGATACAATAAGACCAGAAAAATAGTTGACAAATAATACAATGTTTATATTAACAAAAAGTTGTCAATATAAATAAAAAGCATTTAGAAAATGGTTATATTAAAAAAAATTCAATATAAATAATCAACATTATTGTAACAGAACGAATGAAAATAATACAAATCAAATGTTTAAAAAAAATGTGAGGCTAAATATCATAAAGTTGTAAAGTTCAGAGGTAAGAAAAAAGCAAGCAAACTAAAGAATAACCCCAAAGGTAAAAACATAAAAAAGTGAAATTTGTTTGATTAAAACATGAAAACTTAAAAGTTTGGTGTAAAAAAATTGAAAACGCTAACTTTGATGGATGATAAATATTACTTGTAAAAGATAGTCATAGTAATTTTAAGGAGGTTAAAATTTAAATTAAAAAGAAAGTAAAACTTTATTGTAACTCATGTTTATAGACTTGTATATAGATAATTAATTAATATGCATAAGAAAAGAGTACCTAATGCTTTAACACTTGTACTATTAACTACAATGTTTTTTGTGAGGGGAGACCACTTTGGTTTTTAGTATATACAAAACATGTTATTGATGGGCTAAAATGTAAAAGATAAAAGTTTAGGGGGTTAAAAGGTAATGAGGTAAAAGTTGATGGGCTAAAATGTAAAAGATAAAAATTTTAGGGGGTTAAAAGGTAATGAGGTAAAAGTTGATGGGCTAAAATGTAAAAGATAAAAACTTTAGGGGGTTAAAAGGTAAAGACGTAAAAGTTGATGGGCTAAAATGTAAAAGATAAAAACTTTAGGGGGTTAAAAGGTAAAGGTAAAAGTTGATGGGCTAAAATGTAAAAGATAAAAACTTTAGGGGGTTAAAAGGTAAAGGTAAAAGTTGATGGGCTAAAATGTAAAAGATAAAAACTTTAGGGGGTTAAAAGGTAAAGGTAAAAGTTGATGGGCTAAAATGTAAAAGATAAAAATTTTAAGGGGTTAAAAGGTAATGAGGTAAAAGTTGATGGGCTAAAATGTAAAAGATAAAAACTTTAGGGGGTTAAAAGGTAAAGACATAAAAGTTGATGGGCTAAAATGTAAAAGGTAAAAACTTTGGGGGGTTAAAAGGTAAAGATAAAACTTTAGGGGGTTAAAAGGTAAGAGGTAAAAGTTGATGGGCTAAAATATAAAAGATAAAAATCTTTAGGGGTTAAAAGGTAATCTTTAGGGGGTTAAAAGGTAAAGAGTTCAAAGTTGCATGCATGTGTAGTTGTACCTTGTGCATAGAAACTTGTAAAAAAGCATTTGGTTTTTAGTATATACCATCATAAATTATAAAAAATCGTTCCAAACTTTTTAGAACTGATTTCTTGACATATCTGATCCAAAAGATCCATGTTGGATCACTTTTGATATTAATGATCCAAAAAATAAAATGTAATTGATCCAAAAAATAAATCGATCTAAAAACAATTTTATTAAAGAAAAAAAAAACTTATGTAGTAAAAAACAATTTTAAAGAAAAAAAAAACTTATGTAGTAAAGTAAACCGATCCAAAAAATAAATTCGTATTCGTTTTTGTAGGACCATTAATCCTCGTAAAGTTCTCAACAATTATCTATACACAAAATCACATTTAAATATATTAAATCAAAAAAATGGAAGTTGTGTAAACCATTATTATAGTTACACTAGTCTTCAAGCCCGTCCGATGGACGGATAGTTTCAAAATATATATATCAAAGGTAAATATCAAAATAATTAATAACAAAACACGTAAAAGATAACATGAACAAAACAAATTTAAAATAATAAATTCTTTTGTAGTAGAAGAAGAAGCCATAATCAAACTATAATTGACAACAAACAAATTAAAAGAAATGAAAAATAACAATAACATGACAAATATCAAATAATAAACAAACACGAACAAAATACCAAAAAAAACCGTATGTTTCTTTTGTTAAGAAGTTTACTTAAATTGATTTGTTTATTAAAGATAGGAAGAAGAATAATAATATGAATGAGGATAATTAATAAAAATTTAGCTTGTATATATAATAATTTATTGGAGAGCTTTAAAAATATTATATATCTTGTTAGGTCCAGATTTAGTCCAGACTTACTGGACTGGCTCCAGACTGGACTACTGGAACATTATTTAGGTTTGTTAAGAAACTTGTTTTGCTGGTCTCGCTCCAGACCCGACTACTGGAGCCTCACTGAAGATCTGACCAGAAAATGTTTCTCTACTGGACCTACTCCAGACTTGGAATCTGGAGTCCCTCTGAAGATTTGTCCAGAAATAATTGAAGACTAGTGAGCATTTACTTGTATAGGTAATCTGGAGCATTCTCCAGATTAGCTCACTGAAGACTTCACCCCAGTCCAGATCTACTCTACTGAAGACATTCTGACTGAAGTCAAAGACTGAAGTCTGAAGGAAGAAGACTTAACAAATGGCGGAGTCCACTGGAAAGTCTTACCAGATCTGCACACTGGAGGATTGTTAGTGTTCTAGATCCTGCAAGTCTGAACACTAATATCGAGGATTGACTTTTACCTTTAACACACTTTCCAAAGAACAATCCACTTGTTCTTTAACAAAAGTATACGTGTGTTAAGGTGGTTGGATAATAGGATACACTTGCACTTGATGTGACTTTATCCTTATTCTTATCCAATACATTTAATGTTCTTGTCGGATCATTAAATGTATGCCAACCATATTTGTACGGCACAAATTCACTGGTGAATTTGTTGCCTATAAATACAAAGTCATTTCCTTGACAAAAATACTTTTAAGCATTCCTTTTGCATTTAAGTGAATTTGTCCAAATACTCTCGATCTTAAACAGGGATACTTCACAACTTTAAGTATCTCGATCCCAAAGAGTTATTTGACAAACATAGATCATATTGTAACTCATAGGTTGTTAGGATACTCACTTAATTGTGTTATCTTGATTCCGCAACAACCTTGTATTTTATTTACACATCAATAAATGAAATACCCATGAAACATACATAATGGTCCACTTTATTTGTTTATTGCTTTAAGTCTTGTATTACTTTGTTTATATATCTTGCATCTTTATTTACAAGTAATACTAGTCCATATCTAGTGATTATTAGACTTGTTGTATTTTACACTTTCTATTGGTTAACCATCTCGTTATTTAAGGGACTCACATTTGGTATCAGAGCAGAAGGCTAATCATTGCCTAGATCTGTTCTTGATGGCTAACCAAGAAAATACACAAGGTTTTAGTCTTGGTCCCGATCCTAATGTAATATTCATGATCAAAATGAACCACAAAACGTTAATAACACTAATCCTCCACCTCCTCCTCCTACTCCTGCTTCTCCACACGTGCATGTGCACTACTCGAATAATCCTGTTCCTAAATTCAGTGGGAACAGTGATGAATTTGGTACGTGGAAAGCTAGGATGGTTTTGCATGTCACTGGTATTGAGAGGAACATGATGAAGATCTTAAACGAAGGTCCTTATGTACCTACATCACCTCTCAATCCACTTCTTGATCCTTCTGGATCTAGAAGGGGAAGGGAAAAGAGGGAGGAACATTGGTCAGAAGAGGAGAGGAGATTGGTGAATCTTGACACCCTCCTTAAAAACATGATCCTCGGGGCCGTTCCAGAAACCCTAATTCCCACACTAGTTCTTTTTCCTAGTGCCAAAACCATGTGGGATGAGCTTCTTAACCAACATGAAGGAGGAGATGACACCATTGTCACCAGAAAGGTCTCCTTAAACAAGAGGTATGAGTCATTTTTTGCTCAACCTAACGAGTCTCTCACTGGTACTTACACCAGATTTATGAGTATCATAAACCAATTGAGAGGTCTTGGGGTTGAGAAGGACAAGGATATACTTCTGGAGAAATTTTGTGACATTCTGCCCACCAAATGGTCTCACATGATACTTGTTTTACGACAAGGTAAAACTCTGCACACACACACTCTCTCAACTCTATATGGAGCCTTCAGGTACACTGAAGAAAATCAAGCTCAGAGAGTGGTTGCAGAACAAGATGCTTTTAACCATGCCTCCAGTACTCCTAAAGTGGTTAGTTATTCTGAACCACCAAGTACAGCACTGATATCTTCTGAGAATGTATTTTCTATGAAGAAGATGGTGTCTGAACTTATGGATTCTGGAGAGTCCAGTCAAATCTCTCCAGACTGTTGTGATGAAACTGAAGATGATGACCTTATTGCAATGATTGCTAAAACGTTTAACCGTTTCAAAGCAAGAGCAAATAAGCCATCTGGACAATTTGCATCCAGTTCTTCCACTGACAAGACCAATTTGACATGCTTTAAGTGTGGCAAAAAGGGTCATTTCATGAAAGAGTGCAGGTCCAACCAGTTTGCATCCAAGCCTGGTCCATTCTCTTCTAATAATAAGCCTGATGATAGCTATAAATTGAAATATAAAAAGCTTAAGGCCCAAATTGCTCTCATGGCACAACAAATGGAAACAAATAATAAGTGCATGATTGCTACAACTGAAGAGAAGTGGGTTCCTTCTGATGACTCATCTGTTGATGAAGAAGAAGAAAGAGATTGCTGTTACATGGCTCTGGAAGTTGATGAGCACCTGGTGAAGGAAGATGTCACATCTGGACGATGGGTGGACATTGTTATTAAAAAGGTTAGTGATTATGATAATGCAACTGACCAAGAACTAAAATTGGACATTGCTGAAGCTTTAAATTCTGATTTAATTTTTGTAGAAACTGTTAGATCTGATTGTGTAAATGGTCTAGAAACAGATTCTTCTGAAATAAATGCTTTAAAATCAAAATTAAAAGAGCTTCAAGACATTGAACTGGCATTTCAAGCCCAGGTTCTGGTAACTGAACAATTGATTCAAGAAAAGCAAGATCTTGAGATCATTTTAGAGAAAGAAAAACTGGTAATAAAGTCATGGCTAGAAACTAAAAAGCCATATGATGCTTCAGTTAAACAATTTCCTGCTCAAAAACGTGCATATTTAGATGGAAATACTAATGTTGCATCATTAATACCAGTAATCGATCGATTACCAGAGGTGTTAAGGCCCACAACTGTTTATGATATGCCTGAAACACCCAAGACCAATTTAGACCCAGTTCAATCCCCAGAGGTTAAGACTGGAGCTGTCCAGATGACTGCTCCAGTTAAAAAGGTGAAGCAGAATAGACCTTTACCTCAGACCAATCCCTTACCAAAGCCTTTGACTGGAAAGGCTAAGGTATCATCTGAAGAAAATATTTTGTCCAGGATAGAGAGCCAGATTCAAATTCTGACTCGTCAATCACAAAGTTTTAATGCAAGATTAAACTTTCTTGAGGGTACTTCATCTGGCCCTAGACAAAATACAAAACCTTTTTCAAAGAAAGACAAATTTATTTCTCCAGTTGAGAAAAATGAAAAGGTTTTAAAACCATCAACCCCAGTGGTCTTCTCTTCTAAGACCACTATTGAACATAGTGAACTAGACCAGATTGCCCCAGGGACCTATAAGGGAGGGTCCAGTGAACCCATCAGTCGATGGGTTCCCAAATCTAACTGATCAATATCTGGTGTATGTGTAGGGCGATCGAAAGAAGCTTATCTGGTATCTTGACAGTGCAGCTGGCAGGACGATGACCGGATGTAAGACCCTACTGGAGGAGTTCACCATTTCTGATGGACCCTCCATCACGTTTGGAAATGATGGTTGTGGGAAGACTGAGGGATATGGTGTTCTGAACAATGGACAAGTCAAGTTCAGACGAGTTGCATTTGTGAATGGTTTGAAATATAACTTGATCAGTGTAAGTCAACTGTGTGACGATGGCTATCAAGTCTTATTCAATGTTGCTCAGGGCATCGTATTCAACAAGGACTGGAAGGTAGTGTTGATTGCTCCCAGAAAAGGGAATGTGTACGTGATGGATATGGAAAGCTCTCCTTCAGAGCAGTGTTTCTATACTCAAGCTGATGAAGACACAAACTGGTTATGGCATAAAAGGTTATCCCATTTAAACTTCAAAAACATTAACAAGTTGTCCAGAAATGTCTTCTTATGAAGAATTTCATACTGAACCAGTACTCCAGGAAATGCCTTCAAATGAAGAATTTCATGATGCAAAGTACTCCAGGAAATGCCTTCAAATGAAGAATTTCATACTGAACCAGTACTCCAGGAAATGCCTTCAAATGAAGAATTTCATACTGAACCAGTACTCCAGGAAATGCCTTCAAATGAAGAATTTCATACTGAAATACTCCAGAAATGTCTTCTTCAATGAAGAATTTCATACTGAACCAGTACTCCAGGAAATGCCTTCAAATGAAGAATTTCATATGAACCAGTACTCCAGGAAATGCCTTCAAATGAAGAATTTCATATGAAAGTACTCCAGAAATGCCTTCAAATGAAGAATTTCATACTGAACCAGTACTCCAGGAAATGCCTTCAAATGAAGAATTTCATACTGAACCAGTACTCCAGGAAATGCCTTCAAATGAAGAATTTCATATGAAAGTACTCCAGAAATGCCTTCAAATGAAGAATTTCATACTGAAAGTACTCCAGAAATGCCTTCAAATGAAGAATTTCATACTGAACCAGTACTCCAGGAAATGCCTTCAAATGAAGAGTTTCATGATGAAATACTCAGAAATGTCTTCATGAAGAATTTCATACTGAACCAGTACTCCAGGAAATGCCTTCAAATGAAGAATTTCATACTGAACCAGTACTCCAGGAAATGCCTTCAAATGAAGAATTTCATACTGAAAGTATCCAGAAATGCCTTCAAATGAAGAATTTCATACTGAACCAGTACTCCAGGAAATGCCTTCAAATGAAGAATTTCATACTGAAAGTACTCCAGAAATGCCTTCAAATGAAGAATTTCATACTGAACCAGTACTCCAGGAAATGCCTTCAAATGAAGAATTTCATGATGAAAGTACTCCAGGAAATGCCTTCAAATGAAGAATTTCATACTGAACAGTACTCCAGGAAATGCCTTCAAATGAAGAATTTCATATGAACCAGTACTCCAGGAAATGCCTTCAAATGAAGAATTTCATACTGAAAGTACACCAGAAATGTCTTCTGATGAAGAATTTCATACTGAACCAGTACTCCAGGAAATGCCTTCAAATGAAGAATTTCATGATGCAAATCGTGATTTAAATGACTCAGATGAAGATACTGAAGTAATTTGGCAAGACCCTCCTCCAGAATCAACTCCAGAGGAGACTCAACTGAATTCTTGCACTGATATTGTTGTCAGTAACAATCCTGGTCAGTACTCCAGATGGACAAAAGCTCACCCTATTGATCAGATCTTAGGTGACTCCAGTCGTGGTGTTCAGACCAGAAGAGCCTCCAGTAATCAATGCTTATACGTCAGTTTTCTATCTTTGATAGAACCTAAGAAGATTGACGAGGCTCTGGAAGATCCAAACTGGGTGACTGCTATGCAAGAAGAGCTTCACCAGTTTGAAAGGAACAAAGTATGGTATCTGGTTCCTTTCCCAGTTGGAAAGAAAGAACCAATTGGAACAAGATGGGTCTTCAGAAACAAAGTAGATGAAGATGGCCACGTAATAAGAAACAAGGCCAGACTGGTAGCACAAGGCTACTGCCAGTCAGATGTCGACTTTGATGAATCTTTTGCTCCAGTGGCTAGACTTGAAGCGATCAGAATTTTCTTAGCATTCGCTGCTAATCACCAGTTCAAGGTCTACCAGATGGACGTAAAGAGTGCTTTCTTGAATGGGAAGCTTGAAGAAGAAGTTTACGTCAGACAACCTCCAGGTTTCGTTGATGACAAGCATCCACATTGGGTATATCGTCTGGACAAAGCGCTATATGGCCTCAGACAAGCCCCACGTGCCTGGTATGATACTCTGACTAAACATTTGTTGAAAAATGGTTTTAAACGAGGTGCAATTGACAATACCTTGTTCATTCTTCATGAGAAAGGTAATCTGTTAATGGTACAAATTTATGTTGATGATATAATTTTTGGGTCTACTGATGAAAACATGTGCAAGAAATTTTCTAAAATCATGTCCACTGAATATGAAATGAGTTTGATGGGTGAATTAACATATTTTCTTGGACTCCAGATTAAGCAAAACAAAGATGGAATTTTTATTAATCAGGAAAAATATGTTAGAGATCTTTTAAAGAAATTCGATATGAATTCTTCACCATCTAAACCAACTCCAATTTCTGCACCACTGACACTGGACTCGGATCCAGATGGCAAACCAGTGAACACCACTGTCTATAGAGGCATGGTTGGTTCACTGATGTATTTAACGGCCAGTAGACCAGATATTATGTTTTCAACATGTTTATGTGCCAGATATCAGTCTAATCCAAAGGAATCTCATATGCTCGCTGTAAAGCGCATACTGAAGTACCTTAAAGGTGCTCCCAGTCTAGGTCTTTGGTACCCCAAAGGCTCTGGAATGGATCTAATGGGTTATTCAGATTCAGATCATGCAGGTTGTAAGATAGATAGGAAATCCACAACTGGTGGATGTCATTTCCTAGGTGGCAAACTGGTCAGCTGGACCAGTAAGAAGCAAACTTCAGTTTCATTATCCACTGCTGAAGCTGAATACGTGTCTGCAGCCAGTTGTTGTGCTCAGATACTCTGGATGAAGAACCAGTTGCTTGATTATGGTATTAAATATTCAAAAACTCCAATCTTTTGTGATAATACCAGTGCCATCGCTATCTCCAACAATCCAGTCATGCACTCCAGAACCAAACACATTGATCTAAGGTACCATTTCATTCGCGATCATATTATGAAAAACAACATTGAACTCCATTTTATTCCCACTGACAAACAACTCGCTGACATTTTTACTAAACCACTGGATGTAAAAACTTTTGAATATCTTGTTGGTGAGTTGGGAATGTTAAACCCTTAAATCTGGAACCTTGGTATTGAACGCCATTGTGTACTACTAAGGATCTTTGATTTAAAGATTCAAAATTTATTTCTGGATCAACATTCCAGGGAAGACTTGAAAAATATTTTCTCTTAAAAATGTTTAAGTTCAGGGGGAATTAATTTTCTCACTGGACAAATTCTTCAGAAAATATTACTGGTGCTTTGTAAATATGTCCCTCTCACTGGTAACTGGACAGGTTGAAGTGCGTGTTTGAGTTGACTTATGTCTTCTTGTAAATGTGTCCCTCTCATTTGTCTGTATTAGTTGACGTGCAAGTTTAAGGTTTCCAGTCTTTCAAAATTGGTTGTTCACTGGTACTTTACTGGAGTGTCCCTCCAGTGTACCATCAGTACATGTTCACTGGACTAATCCACCAGTGATACTGGACGGTCCTGTCAACCTCCAGATGCACTGAAATATGTCATAATATTTTCAAAATACTTGATCTTTGTATGTGCCACGTAAGCAAACTTTTTCAAAGATATTTATCTTATAAATCCTACGTGGCATGTAAGTTGTTCAAAACAATGATGGTCTTTTTACTTTGGGAACACAAAAAGTACAAATTTGCTTGTTTTTGTGGGCGGTGAACCATCAACCATTTATGGGTGATGTGATACAATTAAATGCGGATCTCAAAACACGATCAAAAATGTTATTTGATAATTTCAAATTAATCGTTTGAGTTCCACATTCTCAATTCTATATATACCCACTTTCACTTTCAATTTCATTTACTTCGAACATTTACTCCCAAATCTTCAAATTCCTTCATTAAATTCTTCATTCATTTTCCAATCATAATACTCGTATATTAACTTCAAATTCATTAAATTCTTCATAAAACCTTAAAATTCATTCAATTTCATCTTCTTCTATATATCCAATGGCTCCTAGACAATCAAATTCACCAGAAATGCCACCACCAGAAACCCAACCACCACCAGAACCCAATCCACCACCAGAATTCAATGCCACCACCAGAACCTTCAATGCCACCACCAAACCTTCAATCCACCACCAAACTTCAATCCACCACCAAACCTTCAATCCACCACCAAACTTCAATCCACCACCAAACCTTCAATCCACCACCAAACTTCAATCACCACCAAACTTCAATCCACCACCAGAACTTCAATCCACCACCAGAACCTTCAATGCCACCACCAGAACCTTCAATCCACCACCAGAACCTCAATCCACCACCAGAACCTTCAATCCACCACCAGAACCTTCAATCCACCACCAGAACCTCAATCCACCACCAGAACCTTCAATCCACCACCAGAACCTCAATGCCACCACCAGAACCTTCAATCCACCACCAGAACCTCAATGCCACCACCAGAACCTTCAATGCCACCACCAGAACCTCAATCCACCACCAGAACCTCAATGCCACCACCAGAACCTTCAATCCACCACCAGAACCTCAATGCCACCACCAGAACCTTCAATCCACCACCAGAACCTCAATGCCACCACCAGAACCTTCAATGCCACCACCAGAACCTTCAATCCACCACCAGAACCTTCAATCCACCACCAGAACCTTCAATCCACCACCAGAACCTTCAATCCACCACCAGAACCTTCAATCCACCACCAGAACCTTCAATCCACCACCAGAACCTTCAATCCACCACCAGAACCTTCAATGCCACCACCAGAACCTTCAATGCCACCACCAGAACCTTCAATGCCACCACCAGAACCTCAATGCCACCACCAAACCTTCAATGCCACCACCAAACCTTCAATGCCACCACCAAACCTTCAATGCCACCACCAAACCTTCAATGCCACCACCAAACCTTCAATGCCACCACCAAACCTTCAATGCCACCACCAAACCTTCAATGCCACCACCAAACCTTCAATGCCACCACCAAACCTTCAATGCCACCACCAAACCTTCAATGCCACCACCAAACCTTCAATGCCACCACCAAACCTTCAATCCACCACCAAACCTTCAATCCACCACCAAACCTCAATGCCACCACCAAACCTTCAATGCCACCACCAAACCTTCAATGCCACCACCAAACCTTCAATGCCACCACCAAACCTTCAATGCCACCACCAAACCTTCAATCCACCACCAAACCTTCAATCCACCACCAAACCTTCAATGCCACCACCAAACCTTCAATGCCACCACCAAACCTTCAATGCCACCACCAAACCTTCAATGCCACCACCAAACCTTCAATGCCACCACCAAACCTTCAATGCCACCACCAAACCTTCAATGCCACCACCAAACCTTCAATGCCACCACCAAACCTTCAATCCACCACCAAACCTTCACCACCACCAACCTAACCACCACCAGAACCTTCAATGCCACCACCAGAACCTTCAATGCCACCACCACCACCATCAATTCCTCAATCAACCCCATACTTCACACCATTCATTCAACCAACACAAACTCAATCACCAGTACACCCAACCGAACCAAGTGTGCCAGTCTCTAATATTGAAACTGAAGAGGACTGGGCACAAGTACCATTGATGACCAGAGTGACTTCTCACCTGGAACAACCCAGTGGTCTCTCCACTTCTTCTTCCACCGAGGTCCAAGGCCTTCTTAGTAGGGTGGCGGACCTGGAGAGATCACTCCAGTCATCTTCCCAGGTTATTTCTGATTTCAAGTCTCTATTGTCAAACAACTTAGCATCAGAAATGAACCTCTTCGCTGGGAATGAGAAGATGGTTTTTGACAAACTGGATGAACTGGTACTGGCCACGAATGTTAATTCTCAAAATATAAGGGTGGCAGTACAAGGGTTGGAAGGAAAGATTGTGAACTCTGTTGAGACTGCAGTGGAGAATAAGGTTGTACAACCACTGGCAGGTCTTAAAGATGAGGTTGAGAAGATTGTGACAAGAGTTGGTGCACTGGAGAGCAGGCCAACATTTGATCAGACTGATCTGGTCAACACCCTCAGTGACGAAGTTGTCAGAAAATTCAAGGGTGATATGCTGAAAGAGATCTCAGATGAAATATCTGGATCAATCCTTAGATCTTTTCAGGATGTGATGTTGCCAGAAGTTGTTAAGAGGATAGAAGTTGAGCTGCCCAAGGACTTGCCAGAATCAATTGAAAGTATTAAAAGGGAAGTCCAGGCACTCAAAACTGGTATGACTGCTTCATTGCCAGAACAAGGAAGAACCTTTGGCTCACTGGATAGGCTGATGATGGAAGAGTTGTGGAATGATCTGAAGTCAAGGACTAGAGATCATTCCAAGGGGGAAAAACGTTCAGTTCCATCTACTGGTGAACAAGAAGGGTTAATAAGGAGAAAGAGAGAAGTTGCCAGAGCAGTCGCTACTGAAAGCGTCGTGCAACAGAGACAAGTGACTGGTACTGATGCCAGTGCACGTATGGTTGAAAGAACACAAGAAGCTACTGGTACTGAAGCCAGTGAGCCCCAGTTCGAAAGCTTCCCAGACATTCCTACCACACTCAAGGCAGTTAAAGGAAAAGAAAAGGTAGTGGCTGGTGAAGAAGAAGAACAAGTTGAAGATGTTGACAACGAAACTTCAAGAAAGTTGCAACAACAGTGTATCATGATCGAAATCTTCAAGGATAATCAAAGAAATGAACTGCTGGCCCATCATAGGGATATGGCTACAATGGGTACTCTGGACTCCTATAACGCTGGCAATTAGGCGTAAACATTGAAGTTTTCAAAAGGATGAAGGAGGATCCCAGAGTTCAACAATGTCTTGATGCACTGGACGATGTCCATATACGCTCGTTCTATGTTGAAGAAGAGCAGGTATATGACTCGTTGATTTATGGTGTAACCATTCCAGAGTTGATCAGACAGAGAAAGGAGGAGCTGGTAAGCCTCCAGAAAAAGATCAGAAAAAATGCTGGTGCTCTGGAATTGGAATACAGAAAGAGAATAACTGGTCTACCCAAGCTAACTGCCAAGCAACTGAAAGCTATCAAAGATGGTGATCTGAGCACCTTTATTCCTCTGGATACCACTCATAGAATCAATAGACAAGAATACCAGTCCACTGAAGGACAGCAGAGTGGTGTATCCAGGGATACTGAAGAGATGGTCCAGTTGGCAAAGCAAAGGGCTAAATATGAAGAAATGATGACGTTCAGGGCCAATGCAAGAAGAATAATAAATGCTGAAATCACACTGGCTGAACATCATCAAGGTATGACCAGGTTTAATGTGAAGTTGACCAGAGAGGGTAACTTTACAGATGAGAGGAAGGATACTTCAGTCCAAGCATTTGGATGGACTGAACTAAAGGAGATTGGATTAACTTTCAAAGGTAAGACTGATCTCTCTCCAGATGTGAAAGCCTTTATGAAGAGGATTGAGAAAGTCTGGAAGAGAATCCAAGAAATGGAAGCTGTGTTGGGTCTGAGACCACCAGTGTCTGTTCCATTATCATCTCCAAAGAGGAAGGCCACTGAAGATGCACCAGGGCATTCATCAAGAAGAAGGGCCTGAATCTTTTACCATTGTACTTGTTGTAATTATTTGTTTATGAAAGTTGTAATTATTTTCCTTTTTGATGAAAGTAATAATAGTTGCAAGTTTTTATTTTTACAAGTAGAATGACCAGATTTAGTCTAAGTTAGAACTTAAAAGATGAAACTGAAAACACTCATGATCTATAAAGTGTTTTCCAGTAACTTAGATTAGACTTAAATCGACCAAGTGTTTTCCAGACATACAAATTTGTATATCTATAAGTCTGAAAAATACTTGCATTATTTCTAAACAAATAGGGGGAATTTGTTAGGTCCAGATTTAGTCCAGACTTACTGGACTGGCTCCAGACTGGACTACTGGAACTTATTTAGGTTTGTTAAGAAACTTGTTTTGCTGGTCTCGCTCCAGACCCGACTACTGGAGCCTCGCTGAAGATCTGACCAGAAAATGTTTCTCTACTGGACCTACTCCAGACTTGGAATCTGGAGTCCCTCTGAAGATTTGTCCAGAAATAATTGAAGACTAGTGAGCATTTACTTGTATAGGTAATCTGGAGCATTCTCCAGATTAGCTCACTGAAGACTTCACCCCAGTCCAAATCTACTCTACTGAAGACATTCTGACTGAAGTCAAAGACTAAAGTCTGAAGGAAGAAGACTTAACAAATGGCGGAGTCCACTGGAAAGTCTTACCAGATCTGCACACTGGAAGATTGTTAGTGTTCTAGATCCTGCAAGTCTGAACACTAATATCGAGGATTGACTTTTGCCTTTAACACACTTTCCAAAGAACAATCCACTTGTTCTTTAACAAAAGTATACGTGTGTTAAGGTGGTTGGATAATAGGATACACTTGCACTTGATGTGACTTTATCCTTATTCTTATCCAATACATTTAATGTTCTTGTCGGATCATTAAATGTATGCCAACCATATTTGTACGGCACAAATTCACTGGTGAATTTGTTGCCTATAAATACAAAGTCATTTCCTTGACAAAAATACTTTTTAGCATTCCTTTTGCATTTAAGTGAATTTGTCCAAATACTCTCGATCTTAACAGGGATACTTCACAACTTTAAGTATCTCGATCCCAAAGAGTTATTTGACAAACATAGATCATATTGTAACTCATAGGTTGTTAGGATACTCACTTAATTGTGTTATCTTGATTCCGCAACAACCTTGTATTTTATTTACACATCAATAAATGAAATACCCATGAAACATACATAATGGTCCACTTATTTGTTTATTGCTTTAAGTCTTGTATTACTTTGTTTATATATCTTGCATCTTTATTTACAAGTAATACTAGTCCATATCTAGTGATTATTAGACTTGTTGTATTTTACACTTTCTATTGGTTAACCATCTCGTTATTTAAGGGACTCACATATCTTTAAATTCTAAAAAGATTTGTTTTGATAGAAAAAATTTATGATAGAGTTTTAAATATAATTATCTATTTAATTAGCAAATAAAAAGTAAACAAATCTAGAAAGTCAAGAAAAGTCAAAATTACATTGAATACATATATTGTATTTCATCTTTTGAAATAATTTTTGTAGACAATATTTCATATGTTGAAATTTTTTTAATAAATTAAATGATTAAAATCTTCTCAAGTTGATGGCTAAAAATAAATATAAAATAAGTATTCAGGATTAATAATGCAAATTATTAATGAAAAACAAAAAAGTTTGAATTAATGAGTCTTTTTCTACAAATACTAATATAAATTCTAGAGTAATTAGGAAAGAGTATTAGACCTAAAAAAGGATTTTAAGGGTGCCAAATGTACCACAACCTCCTCTTTTAGTTATATTATAGATTATAGTATTCTACGACACTTTTAGTTATGAGCTTATTTATTTTTAGATCTTCAAGTAATCAGTTATTTGATTCTTTAATTTATGTCCATGAAACTACTATTTTTCTTATTAAAAACGGATAAAGGTAAATAAATGGGTAAATACGACTAATTATGAGTTTGTGTTTAGCAGATTAGACTTCGCAATTCAGAAAGGATGGTGGCGTAGCTTGTTGCCTGCCTACTGCTATTACGATGTAATTTTTACTTTTATATATATATGTATATTAAATTTTAAAAATACGACCAACACATTTAATATTCGT
>CM067173.1:19451165-19462432 GCA_034093135.1 Erigeron breviscapus
ATATATATATATATATATATATATATATATATATATATATATATATATATATATATATATATATATATATATATATATATATATATATATATATATATATATATATATATATATATATATATATATATATATATATATATATATATATATATATATATATATATATATATATATATATATATATATATATATATATATATATATATATATATATATATATATATATATATATATATATATATATATATATATATATATATATATATATATATATATATATATATATATATATATATATATATATATATATATATATATATATATATATATATATATATATATATATATATATATATATATATATATATATATATATATATATATATATATATATATATATATATATATATATATATATATATATATATATATATATATATATATATATATATATATATATATATATATATATATATATATATATATATATATATATATATATATATATATATATATATATATATATATATATATATATATATATATATATATATATATATATATATATATATATATATATATATATATATATATATATATATATATATATATATATATATATATATATATATATATATATATATATATATATATATATATATATATATATATATATATATATATATATATATATATATATATATATATATATATATATATATATATATATATATATATATATATATATATATATATATATATATATATATATATATATATATATATATATATATATATATATATATATATATATATATATATATATATATATATATATATATATATATATATATATATATATATATATATATATAACTTCGTGTTTCTTGATCCCAAAGACTAGTTGTATCTAAAGATGTATATATATATAGGAATATAGTTGTAATGATGTGTAAACTAACATATAGGTACCGACTCTTGTGCTTTTAAATTTGTTAAATGCGTACATATATTCTCAAATTTGATGTATGTATATATTTTTCTGGTTCGTTGCATATAATAATAGTATTGATATGTGTCATTTGTCTTGTGGTGGTGCATAAAAATTGTGTCGTGGTTTTGATTATAATTTGTATAAAATACATTATAAACTTATGGTTTTAAAAAGAAAATTAATTAATAATTATCCAATACAACTTTCTAGTATACAAAAATATGATCTATAAAAAAAAAAAAAAAAAAAAAAAAAAAAAAAAAAAAAAAAAAAAAAAAAAAAAAAAAAAAAAAAAAAAAAAAAAAAAAAAAAAAAAAAAAAAAAAAAAAAAAAAAAAAAAAAAAAAAAAAAAAAAAAAAAAAAAAAAAAAAAAAAAAAAAAAAAAAAAAAAAAAAAAAAAAAAAAAAAAAAAAAAAAAAAAAAAAAAAAAAAAAAAAAAAAAAAAAAAAAAAAAAAAAAAAAAAAAAAAAAAAAAAAAAAAAAAAAAAAAAAAAAAAAAAAAAAAAAAAAAAAAAAAAAAAAAAAAAAAAAAAAAAAAAAAAAAAAAAAAAAAAAAAAAAAAAAAAAAAAAAAAAAAAAAAAAAAAAAAAAAAAAAAAAAAAAAAAAAAAAAAAAAAAAAAAAAAAAAAAAAAAAAAAAAAAAAAAAAAAAAAAAAAAAAAAAAAAAAAAAAAAAAAAAAAAAAAAAAAAAAAAAAAAAAAAAAAAAAAAAAAAAAAAAAAAAAAAAAAAAAAAAAAAAAAAAAAAAAAAAAAAAAAAAAAAAAAAAAAAAAAAAAAAAAAAAAAAAAAAAAAAAAAAAAAAAAAAAAAAAAAAAAAAAAAAAAAAAAAAAAAAAAAAAAAAAAAAAAAAAAAAAAAAAAAAAAAAAAAAAAAAAAAAAAAAAAAAAAAAAAAAAAAAAAAAAAAAAAAAAAAAAAAAAAAAAAAAAAAAAAAAAAAAAAAAAAAAAAAAAAAAAAAAAAAAAAAAAAAAAAAAAAAAAAAAAAAAAAAAAAAAAAAAAAAAAAAAAAAAAAAAAAAAAAAAAAAAAAAAAAAAAAAAAAAAAAAAAAAAAAAAAAAAAAAAAAAAAAAAAAAAAAAAAAAAAAAAAAAAAAAAAAAAAAAAAAAAAAAAAAAAAAAAAAAAAAAAAAAAAAAAAAAAAAAAAAAAAAAAAAAAAAAAAAAAAAAAAAAAAAAAAAAAAAAAAAAAAAAAAAAAAAAAAAAAAAAAAAAAAAAAAAAAAAAAAAAAAAAAAAAAAAAAAAAAAAAAAAAAAAAAAAAAAAAAAAAAAAAAAAAAAAAAAAAAAAAAAAAAAAAAAAAAAAAAAAAAAAAAAAAAAAAAAAAAAAAAAAAAAAAAAAAAAAAAAAAAAAAAAAAAAAAAAAAAAAAAAAAAAAAAAAAAAAAAAAAAAAAAAAAAAAAAAAAAAAAAAAAAAAAAAAAAAAAAAAAAAAAAAAAAAAAAAAAAAAAAAAAAAAAAAAAAAAAAAAAAAAAAAAAAAAAAAAAAAAAAAAAAAAAAAAAAAAAAAAAAAAAAAAAAAAAAAAAAAAAAAAAAAAAAAAAAAAAAAAAAAAAAAAAAAAAAAAAAAAAAAAAAAAAAAAAAAAAAAAAAAAAAAAAAAAAAAAAAAAAAAAAAAAAAAAAAAAAAAAAAAAAAAAAAAAAAAAAAAAAAAAAAAAAAAAAAAAAAAAAAAAAAAAAAAAAAAAAAAAAAAAAAAAAAAAAAAAAAAAAAAAAAAAAAAAAAAAAAAAAAAAAAAAAAAAAAAAAAAAAAAAAAAAAAAAAAAAAAAAAAAAAAAAAAAAAAAAAAAAAAAAAAAAAAAAAAAAAAAAAAAAAAAAAAAAAAAAAAAAAAAAAAAAAAAAAAAAAAAAAAAAAAAAAAAAAAAAAAAAAAAAAAAAAAAAAAAAAAAAAAAAAAAAAAAAAAAAAAAAAAAAAAAAAAAAAAAAAAAAAAAAAAAAAAAAAAAAAAAAAAAAAAAAAAAAAAAAAAAAAAAAAAAAAAAAAAAAAAAAAAATTAAAAAAAAAAAAAAAAAAAAAAAAAAAAAAAAAAATCATAAAAAAAAAAAAAATATAAAAATAAAAAATTAAATTATTTAGGCATGGTTGCCATGGGTTAGGCATGGTTAGGCATGAAATGATGTGGAGGTGTGTTATTGGTGGATTGTTAGGCATGGCTAGGCATGGAGGTAACCATTGCCATCATCCAGTTTCAAGTGGTGGGAGCTGCTAACTTAAATTGCAACAACTTAAAAACTAAACTGCCACAGGAATATTCTCTACTGCCATCGAGTTAATAGCTTTGGAAAACAGGTTGCATTGTCTTAGAATTAATAACTTACGTGATGGTTAGTTTCAGGTTGTTATTATTAAGTTAAGTAGCAAGTGTGTTGCATTCTTGTATGTAATATGTAAGTATTGCTATAATCTACAACCTTTTCTTTACTTTATGTTTTATTTTGTGATATAAGCTCATGTCATATACACTGGATGCCTCTAAGGGGAATCAAAATGATTTTTGCTTTTCTTTGAGCCCACAATTTCAAGTCGATATGCTAATAAACTGTGAATTAGTTGAAGAAGTTAATTAGAGTGAGTAAATGAAGTAGTTATCTGAAATTGTTAACTTATCCATTCTCTTGCTTGGTAAGCCCATTAAGTTATTTAGCATATTAGCTAGCCTGATTGTAATCATCAAGAGACTTAACTGTAGAAACACCATTCAATAAAATAACATTTTATTGAAAATCAAACTCGAATTACAACAAGATTACAATGAAATTAACTACTAACTAATCAATACAAGAAAGTAAATGAAACAGAAACATTAAACAGAAAAGAAGAAGGCAAATCGGGCTGAGGATATGGTTAAACCAAGGGCCCTTAAAACTGATTTCGGGTCACCCAAGTGAACCCGTCAGTTTCCCAGGGTACAACAGCCAAAGCAGATTGTACTGCCGGAGTAAACCACAACCCAGAATTTTGTAACATCCTAAATATTTTTATCTTGGACTTTGACTTTGTTGGTCAATGGTCAATTTCGATTGATGGACCGTTAGTTGATTTTTGACACCGTTAGTTGCTTAAATTGCTAAGTAATTAATTATTGTTGCTTGAATGATGAATATGATACTTGAATGAGTTTTTAAGTAACATGTGTTAGGTGCTAAATGCATTAATGGAAAGTGCATTAATGTATTAATATGGTCTAAATGTATTTGTGAATAGTACCAGGCATATTCAAATATGCAAGGCATATTCCAAAGATATGCAAGGCATATTCCAAGCATATGCAAGGCATATTCCAAGATATGCAAGGCATATTCCCAGAATATGCCAAGGCATATTCCAAAGAATATGCCAAGGCATATTCCAAGAATATGCCAAGGCATATTCCAAGCATATGCCAAGGCATATTCCAAGAATATGCAAGGCATATTCCAAAGATATGCAAGGCATATTCCAAGATATGCAAGGCATATTCCAAGATATGCAAGGCATATTCCAAGATATGCCAAGGCATATTCCAAGAATATGCCAAGGCATATTCCAAGATATGCCAAGGCATATTCCAAGATATGCAAGGCATATTCCAAGATATGCAAGGCATATTCCAAAGAATATGCAAGGCATATTCCAAGCATATGCCAAGGCATATTCCAAGATATGCAAGGCATATTCCAAGCATATGCCAAGGCATATTCCAAGATATGCAAGGCATATTCCAAGAATATGCAAGGCATATTCCAAGAATATGCAAGGCATATTCCAAGAATATGCCAAGGCATATTCCAAGATATGCCAAGGCATATTCCAAGAATATGCAAGGCATATTCCAAGATATGCCAAGGCATATTCCAAGATATGCAAGGCATATTCCAAGCATATGCCAAGGCATATTCCAAGATATGCAAGGCATATTCCAAGAATATGCAAGGCATATTCCAAGATATGCCAAGGCATATTCCAAGAATATGCCAAGGCATATTCCAAGAATATGCCAAGGCATATTCCAAGAATATGCAAGGCATATTCCAAGATATGCAAGGCATATTCCAAGATATGCAAGGCATATTCCAAGATATGCCAAGGCATATTCCAAGAATATGCCAAGGCATATTCCAAGCATATGCCAAGGCATATTCCAAGATATGCAAGGCATATTCCAAGAATATGCCAAGGCATATTCCAAGAATATGCAAGGCATATTCCAAGAATATGCAAGGCATATTCCAAGCATATGCCAAGGCATATTCCAAGATATGCAAGGCATATTCCAAGAATATGCAAGGCATATTCCAAGATATGCCAAGGCATATTCCAAGAATATGCAAGGCATATTCCAAGATATGCAAGGCATATTCCAAGATATGCAAGGCATATTCCAAGCATATGCCAAGGCATATTCCAAGCATATGCAAGGCATATTCCAAGATATGCAAGGCATATTCCAAGATATGCAAGGCATATTCCAAGCATATGCCAAGGCATATTCCAAGATATGCTAAGGCATATTCCAAAGAATATGCCAAGGAATATTCCAAAGCATATGCCAAGGCATATTCCAAGAATATGCCAAGGCATATTCCAAGCATATGCCAAGGCATATTCCAAGCATATGCCAAGGCATATTCCAAAGCATATTCTAAAATTATTTTCTATAAATAGCGACCTTAGTTTAGTTATAAAACTCACACCATTTATATTCATTTCTAAAATCTCTCTTATAATCACACAAGACTAAATACGTCTAAGTGATCTTCTTCTACAACACTAAGGTAGTCAGGGATACTTACAAAGCTCGGTAACTTACGTTGTGTGCTTCTCCGAGGTAAGATAACTACCTTTTGACACGAGGAACACAATAAGAACTTAGTTTTATAATTAACGATTGGTAAAGCCCTTCATACGCTTGTTAAGTTATGGGAATTTTGGGAGGGCTTACTGTGGGTGTTTATGCATGCTATGCCTTAGTTAACTTTAATTATTAATGTTATGCATGCTATTACTTACGATGAAGGATATGATTGATTTGATAGAATAACGATGTTTTGGTTGCTTGCATGATTGATTAAGATTATGAGTTCATTCTTGATAGTTGATTGGCCTATACATGTAGTACACTAGACTCATGTAGGATTGCCATGATTCACGGTTGCACGATAGGGGCCCTAAAAAGATGTAATTGTAATAGTTGACACAATACATAGTTGAAATGGTTGTTAAAACTCGAGTATAAATATACAGTTGAAAGTGTTAAGCTTAACCCATACTATTCCTCGGTGGGACTAGTGTGCTGAGTTGGTCGGACGGGGTAAACGTGATGCCTCTGACGACATGGTCAAAGTTGTTTGAGTATACCGGGTGATTAGGACCGATCACTGAGTTGCTAACGGTTTGCTCCGGGATTTGGTTATGCCTATCCTTTTTTTTTTTTTTTTTTTTTTTTTTTTTTTTTTTTTTTTTTTTTTTTTTTTTTTTTTTTTTTTTTTTTTTTTTTTTTTTTTTTTTTTTTTTTTTTTTTTTTTTTTTTTTTTTTTTTTTTTTTTTTTTTTTTTTTTTTTTTTTTTTTTTTTTTTTTTTTTTTTTTTTTTTTTTTTTTTTTTTTTTTTTTTTTTTTTTTTTTTTTTTTTTTTTTTTTTTTTTTTTTTTTTTTTTTTTTTTTTTTTTTTTTTTTTTTTTTTTTTTTTTTTTTTTTTTTTTTTTTTTTTTTTTTTTTTTTTTTTTTTTTTTTTTTTTTTTTTTTTTTTTTTTTTTTTTTTTTTTTTTTTTTTTTTTTTTTTTTTTTTTTTTTTTTTTTTTTTTTTTTTTTTTTTTTTTTTTTTTTTTTTTTTTTTTTTTTTTTTTTTTTTTTTTTTTTTTTTTTTTTTTTTTTTTTTTTTTTTTTTTTTTTTTTTTTTTTTTTTTTTTTTTTTTTTTTTTTTTTTTTTTTTTTTTTTTTTTTTTTTTTTTTTTTTTTTTTTTTTTTTTTTTTTTTTTTTTTTTTTTTTTTTTTTTTTTTTTTTTTTTTTTTTTTTTTTTTTTTTTTTTTTTTTTTTTTTTTTTTTTTTTTTTTTTTTTTTTTTTTTTTTTTTTTTTTTTTTTTTTTTTTTTTTTTTTTTTTTTTTTTTTTTTTTTTTTTTTTTTTTTTTTTTTTTTTTTTTTTTTTTTTTTTTTTTTTTTTTTTTTTTTTTTTTTTTTTTTTTTTTTTTTTTTTTTTTTTTTTTTTTTTTTTTTTTTTTTTTTTTTTTTTTTTTTTTTTTTTTTTTTTTTTTTTTTTTTTTTTTTTTTTTTTTTTTTTTTTTTTTTTTTTTTTTTTTTTTTTTTTTTTTTTTTTTTTTTTTTTTTTTTTTTTTTTTTTTTTTTTTTTTTTTTTTTTTTTTTTTTTTTTTTTTTTTTTTTTTTTTTTTTTTTTTTTTTTTTTTTTTTTTTTTTTTTTTTTTTTTTTTTTTTTTTTTTTTTTTTTTTTTTTTTTTTTTTTTTTTTTTTTTTTTTTTTTTTTTTTTTTTTTTTTTTTTTTTTTTTTTTTTTTTTTTTTTTTTTTTTTTTTTTTTTTTTTTTTTTTTTTTTTTTTTTTTTTTTTTTTTTTTTTTTTTTTTTTTTTTTTTTTTTTTTTTTTTTTTTTTTTTTTTTTTTTTTTTTTTTTTTTTTTTTTTTTTTTTTTTTTTTTTTTTTTTTTTTTTTTTTTTTTTTTTTTTTTTTTTTTTTTTTTTTTTTTTTTTTTTTTTTTTTTTTTTTTTTTTTTTTTTTTTTTTTTTTTTTTTTTTTTTTTTTTTTTTTTTTTTTTTTTTTTTTTTTTTTTTTTTTTTTTTTTTTTTTTTTTTTTTTTTTTTTTTTTTTTTTTTTTTTTTTTTTTTTTTTTTTTTTTTTTTTTTTTTTTTTTTTTTTTTTTTTTTTTTTTTTTTTTTTTTTTTTTTTTTTTTTTTTTTTTTTTTTTTTTTTTTTTTTTTTTTTTTTTTTTTTTTTTTTTTTTTTTTTTTTTTTTTTTTTTTTTTTTTTTTTTTTTTTTTTTTTTTTTTTTTTTTTTTTTTTTTTTTTTTTTTTTTTTTTTTTTTTTTTTTTTTTTTTTTTTTTTTTTTTTTTTTTTTTTTTTTTTTTTTTTTTTTTTTTTTTTTTTTTTTTTTTTTTTTTTTTTTTTTTTTTTTTTTTTTTTTTTTTTTTTTTTTTTTTTTTTTTTTTTTTTTTTTTTTTTTTTTTTTTTTTTTTTTTTTTTTTTTTTTTTTTTTTTTTTTTTTTTTTTTTTTTTTTTTTTTTTTTTTTTTTTTTTTTTTTTTTTTTTTTTTTTTTTTTTTTTTTTTTTTTTTTTTTTTTTTTTTTTATTTTTTTTTTTTGAAATCCATTTTTTTATAAAGTTGGGTGTTACAAGTTGGTATCAGAGCGATGGTTTAAGCGAACCATATTCTATGAGGCATAGGATTGGACTTAAACCCTGTGATATTACTTATGTGACATAAGTCACTACTATATAGTTGAAATTGGCATAACCTGAGTTGTTGACTGTGATTGTTGTTGATTGATGAGGTGATTGAGGTTGCTAGGCACATGTAGGAATATAATCTTCCTATTGTGTTATATTTTGATATGTGATGATTCATGATGGTTATATGCTTGACTTGCGTATGATGTTTTATAAAATGGTTTAATTGGCAACTGTTTTTAACCTGTGATGTTGTTGATTACTTATGTATAGTTGAAATTGGCATAACCTGAGTTGTTGACTGTGATTGTTGTTGATTGATGAGGTGATTGAGGTTGCTAGGCACATGTAGGAATATAATCTTCCTATTGTGTTATATTTTGATATGTGATGATTCATGATGGTTATATGCTTGACATGCGTATGATGTTTTATAAAATGGTTTAATTGGCAACTGTTTTATACAACCTGTGGTTATCTTACTCAGCTTTTTAAGCTGACACTTGTTTTTGAAAATGTTGTGTATCCTCAGGTTAAGCAGTGAAGTTGCTAAGTGTGAGGCATGGATAGATGAAGACTTATTGATGCCATAGATTGCCTCATTTGCTAGTCTATTTGTATTATATCATATAGACTTTAATAATGTTTGGTCGTGTGGTTTGTTATGGATTTCTTAAAGTATCGTGTGATGCAATAAGTAACACCAAAAACTTTGGTTGACATTTCCGTTAGGAAATGACTATGTATAAAAGGGACCTTTCCGCAATAAATGTTTGTTTATAAAAAAAATTTTGAAATCCATTTTTTTATAAAGTTGGGTGTTACAAGTTGGTATCAGAGCGATGGTTTAAGCGAACCATATTCTATGAGGCATAGGATTGGACTTAAACCCTGTGATAAATTACTTTTAGGAGGGGTTGGGATGAGTGAGAGTGTAGGATTGATGCCTGTATACATGTTGCTTGTAATGTATAATTCGATCGTTGATTCTTAATTCTATCATATCTCGCTAGATTCGTCGCTAAATCTTTCGTCTATTACTGATAGAATCATGGTAAGTACTCGAGGGAATCTTAACCGTCAGGATGGAACTGAAACGAGTGCAGCTGCTAGTAACCGTCGTGGTTTTCGTCCTGCAAATGCTCAAAGGACTCCGGAGCTGCAGCTATTGCTTGATCAGATGAAAAACCTTAATGATCGCATAACAAAGACTGAACAAGAATTGGTTGATGTTCGGGCTGAAAGAGATGCTTTGTTGGGAGAAAGGTCGGCTAATAGTCATTCCCGCCGTGACAGGAGTGAGGAAGAGAACTCAGTCACTCATTCTCAAACTCGTAATTTCCGGCTTAATTCTGATGAAAGAACGGGTGATAATAGTGGAAATAATGGTGAGGATAAAGTGAAGGAATTCAACCTTAGGGATTTTTGGGGCTGTAAACCCTCGAAATTCCATGGTGAGGGTACCTCTGTGGAAGGCTATCGTTGGTTGAAGGAGGTTGAGAAGTGTTTTGCAATTAGTGATTGCCCGGAGGAGAAGAAGGTACTCTTGGCTACTCAATTGTTTAGGAGAAGTGCTCAAGATTGGTGGGAGACTCAGACTGAAATATTGGATACGGAGGCGGTGATTCAGATGAAATGGGAGAAATTTGTTGAGCTATTCAACAAAGAATACATTACTGTGAGAGAAAGGCAAGTTCTGGAAAGAGAGTTCTTGTCCATGACTAAAGGGGACAAGACTATGAAGGAGCATATTCGATTGTTTGCTGAGAAACTACGATTCTGTACACGACTGTGTCCTGATGAATTGTCAAGGGTAGGTCGTTTCATTGAAAGCCTGCCTAATGAGTACAGGTCATGGGTCAGAATGCGTACCACTTTGAAGGAAGCTTATGATACTGCACTAGGCCTAGAAGAAGATTTGAAGCCACATGTGAAGAAAGAAAATGATTCTGGTTCCAAGAGAAAAATTGAAGGGACTTCTAGATCCAACAAGAAATTTAGGGGTGGTTCTTCTAAGGGCAAGGACGATAATAAAGATAAACCATGGTGTTCTCAATGTCGGTCTCGACATAATGGTGCTTGTACCGATAAAACTCTTCGCTGTATGAAGTGTAGGAAGATTGGGCATAAGATTTCGGAATGTACAGATAAGTGGAGGTGTTTCAAATGTGACTCTACTGAACACAAGATTGCTGACTGTCCTCAAATGAAAGCTGAGGAAAAGAAGAAGAATGAAATACCTAAGGCTCGAGCACGTGCTTTCCAGATGACGACCGAGATAGCTAAGGAAGAAGATGATGTGGTTAGTGGTACTTTTCCTGTTAACTCTAAACTGGCTACTGTTTTATTCGATTCTGGTGCTAGTAAATCATTTGTATCTCCCTGATGTGTCGTATTTTATAGCCATTTCCCACATTGTATTTAGTTGATTTCGTATGGTTTATGAGTCGTTTTTATATACAATTGGTGCGTTTATGGTATTTGTTAGTGTTTCAGGTTACTGACAGGTATTTGAGCGCAAATCTGGAGAAAACGACGTTGTTGAGATGAATTAAGTGCTAACGGAGGATTTCGGAAGCATTTGGATGAAGATTGCAGAAAGTCAACTGAAGTCAAACCAGAAAAAGACTAGTTGCGCCGCAATTCTAGTTGCGCCGCAACAACATTCCTTCCTGGTCAGCAAAAGTCAACAAAAAGTCAAAGTCAACGGAAAGTCAAACCCCAGTTGTGCCGCAATGCACAGTTGCGCCGCAACTGGGGGCGGATCTGGCAGCCTTGGGGATTGATATAAATAGCTTGCATTTAGGTCAAAAAGATTTTCTTCTTTTTTTTAGCAGCCGTGTAACCCTATTTTGGGAGAAAACTATAGATCTTCATCAATTTCTAGGTTTTCAAACACGATTTGAT
>CM067173.1:19463432-19502433 GCA_034093135.1 Erigeron breviscapus
GAGAAATTGATGATGATGATCTATTTGCTGAAGTTATGGCTTTTAGTTTGGATGAGACACCTCTAGTTGATGAGAGTTTTGAGGAGGTAGTCGCTGATGGAAGCTCATTGGTACCTAATTCAGTTGATGTACCACCTACAGACTTAGAGCTTAAGCCGCTGCCTGCCCATTTGGAGTATGCATACTTAGCAGGTGAGTCATCCTTACCAGTTGTCATCTCGTCTTCACTCTCGGGTGACGAGAAAGGACTCCTTCTTGCTGTGCTTAGAGCCCATAAGCGGGCTTTTGCTTGGAAGACTACCGACATTCCAGGTATAAGTCCTAACTTTTGTCAACACAAGATTGATTTTATTGATGATGTGAAGCCCGTTGTCCAACGACAAAGGCGGCTGAATCCAAATATGAAAGAAGTGGTAAAAAAGGAAGTGATTAAATTGTTGGATGCGGGAATTATTTTCCCTATAGCTGATAGTCCTTGGGTTAGCCCTGTCCATTGTGTACCCAAAAAGGGGGTATGACTGTTATTGAAAATGAGAATAGGGAGCTTTTGGCTACTAGGACTGTTACGGGGTGGCGGGTGTGTATTGACTACCGTAAGCTAAATGATGCCACCCGTAAAGATCACTTTCCATTACCTTTCATTGATCAAATGTTAGAGAGATTAGCAGGTAATGAGTACTTTTGTTTCCTTGATGGGTTTTCCGGGTATTTCCAAATACCCATTGATCCAAAGGATCAAGAGAAGACCACTTTTACGTGCCCCTTTGGCACTTTTGCATATCGGCGAATGCCGTTTGGTCTTTGTAATGCCCCAGGCACCTTCCAAAGGTGTATGATTGCTATATTCCAGGACATGCTTGAAACCTCCATGGAGGTTTTCATGGATGATTTCTCGGTATTTGGGGACTCATTTCGAACCTGTTTGCATAATTTAGATAAAATGTTGGAAAGATGTGAAAGAGCACAACTTGTGCTAAATTGGGAAAAGTGTCACTTCATGGTGACCGAAGGTATTGTGCTAGGCCACAAAGTGTCTAAGGCCGGGATAGAGGTTGATAGGGCTAAGATTGATGTGATAGCCAAACTACCCCGCCTTCCAATGTGAAAGGGGTAAGGAGTTTTCTTGGGCATGCTGGATTTTATCGTAGGTTTATTAAAGACTTTTCCAAGATTACTCGTCCTATGACCCACTTGTTGGAGAAGGACGTCCCTTTTATATTTGATGATGCTTGTGTAAGTGCTTTTCAGGTGTTGAAAGAGAAATTGACCAATTCACCCATTATGGTTGGGCCGGATTGGGAATTGCCCTTTGAGCTAATGTGTGATGCTAGTGATTTTGCTGTGGGAGCCGTACTTGGGCAAAGGGTTGAGAAACATTTCAAGCCCATATACTTTGCTAGCAAAACATTGAATCCTGCCCAGCAGAATTACACCACTACTGAGAAAGAGTTGCTAGCTGTGGTTTTTGCTTTTGATAAATTTAGATCATATCTTGTTTTAAGTAAGACCATAGTTTTTACGGACCATTCAGCCCTAAAGTACTTGTTTTCCAAACAAGATGCTAAACCCAGACTTATCCGTTG
This sequence comes from Erigeron breviscapus, assembly GCA_034093135.1. Classification (NCBI taxonomy): domain Eukaryota; kingdom Viridiplantae; phylum Streptophyta; class Magnoliopsida; order Asterales; family Asteraceae; genus Erigeron; species Erigeron breviscapus. Next base: position 19,465,016 of record CM067173.1, read on the forward strand.
GATCTTGTTGTTACAAGAATTTGATATTGAGATCAAGGATAAGAAAGGGGCTGAAAACTTGGCCGCCGACCACTTGAGTCGCTTGGAAGATCCTCACCGGGAGGAACTTCGTGATGGGGAGATCAATGATCACTTCCCTGATGAATGCTTAATGTTTATATCTAATTCTGATAATGTTCCTTGGTTTGCTGACATTGCAAATTATTTGGTTACAGGTGAGATTCCCAATGACTTCACGCATCAACAGAAGAAGAAGCTCATTTCAGATGCCAAACACTATTTTTGGGATAGCCCATATTTATTTCGAGTTTGTGCAGATGGGATGGTGAGAAGATGTGTTGCTGGAGCCGAGACTAGAGAGATTCTGGATGCTTGTCATTACGGTCCAACTGGAGGTCACTATGGTCCTTCGGTTACAGGTAAAAAGGTATTTGATGCAGGTTTCTATTGGCCCACAATTTTCAGGGAGGCTCAGACTTTAGTAGAAACTTGTGACATTTGCCAACGGCAAGGAAACATCACCAAGCGGGATGAGATGCCACAACAAGGAATTCAGGTATGTGAAGTGTTTGACATTTGGGGTATAGACTTTATGGGACCATTCCCACCGTCTAACAAGTTCCTTTACATACTTGTTGCTGTTGATTACGTGTCTAAGTGGGCCGAAGCCAAGGCTTTGCCCACGAATGATGCTAGGGTGGTCATTGACTTTCTTAAACAGTTGTTTAGCCGTTTTGGTTGTCCTAGAGCTCTAATTAGTGACCGTGGTACCCACTTTGCCAATCACCAATTAGCTAAGGTTCTTAAAAGATATGGTGTGTGTCATTACTTTTCTACTTCCTATCATCCACAGACCAGTGGTCAAGTGGAAAACACCAACAGGGCTTTAAAACGGATTTTGGAAAAAACGGTCGGGGATAACCCCAAGGTGTGGTCTAAGAAGCTTGATGATGCCTTGTGGGCGTTTAGGACCGCCTTTAAGACACCGATTGGCACCACGCCATACCGGTTGCTCTATGGTAAGACTTGCCATTTACCCATTGAGATAGAGCATAAGGCTTATTGGGCGTTGAGAAATTTGAATCTTGATTTGATGGAAGCAAAGGAACTTAGATTGTTGCAATTGCATGAGTTGGATGAACTTCGTCTAGGTGCCTATGAGAACTCTAGACTTTACAAAGAGAGAACCAAGGTGTACCATGATAAGAGGATCCGTAGGAAGGACTTTAAGGTTGGGGCAAAGGTTTTGTTGTTCTTGTCAAAGTTTAAAATCAAACAACCCAAGTTGACTTCTAGGTGGATAGGACCCTTTGTGATTAAGCATGTGTATCCTTCCGGTTATGTTGAGTTGTTCAAGAGAGATGGAAATGGTTCGTTTATTGTGAATGGACATAGATTGAAGTTGTATTTTGAAGAAGAGCAGGAAGAGGGGGCAATTGAGGAAGTCCCTTTGTTTGAACCCGAAACTTGAAAGGAGGTCGAGTCTAGCTAATGACTCGGTAATAATCTTAGCGCTTCTCGGGAGGCAACCCGTGTCTTTTGTGAATTGTATTTTCTCTTCATTTGTTTTGGCATTTCATTTTCGTAAAATCTTAAAAATCCATAAAAATTTGAAAAACTTAGAAAACCCAAAAAGATTTTTGTTTATTTAGTTTTCTATTTCATTTTTATTTTGTTTGAATTCTCATGCTTTTATTGAGAAATTGCAGGTCCGAAGGTCGCCTCGAGTGTTAAGGTAAGTAATTCGGCAAAGGTAAGTGCAGGTGTCGTTAATAAGTGGTCACGATCAGTCCTGTCGTCAGTTAAGTCCTTGTGATCGTTAAAAAAAATAAAATAATTGATTGACTTGTAACTGGGAGTGTAACGCCCGTCACCCTCCTAACGCCCGTTAGGAGGGGAAATTTGGTTCTTACTGTGACGCCCGTTTCCATATGTGACGGCCGTCATGCTCCATTTAGTTTTGTAACGCCCGTTCTCACATGTGACGGCCGTTACGCTCTATTTTGATTGGTAACGCCCGTTGCAACTTGTGACGGCCGTTACGAGGGATTTTTTGTGGATAAGAGGGCCGAATTTTATGCAGAACTCACAATTCTTATCTCAATCCCACACATCGGCTAAAAGAACACCAGGGAACTAGTTTTTTTTATTCTTCTTTCATTTTTTTTCTTCCATTAATCACCACAGATCCACTTCAATCAGGTATGTTTCCTTCAATTTTTGCTTTTAACTTTTCCTTTTCTTTTAATTTTTGCTTATTTTCTAAATTGAAGGGTAGTTTTTGTTTAAGAACAGAATATGTGTCTAGGGTTTTGATTCAAGGTTCATGGGGTATGATTATTTGTTTGATGTTGATGTGTAGATGCCTTATGCCTTCTTTATATTTGTAGAAGATGATTGTTTACCCCATAGTTTAGGTTAAGTATGGGGGAGGATTATGTGTGTTTGATTTCTGAGAAGATGGAATGAATTGTTAATTGATACGGATTTAATGAGTCAATTTGGACAATGTGGGTAGTATGTTAACTTAAATTGTGAAGTATTATGTTGGTGAGATTATTTGAGGCCTTATAAGTTATTGTTGATTTTGTAGATGGCCACCAAGAGACAACGTGAGATGAGAGCAAACATGGCTGCTGTAGCTGAAGGTTCTGGTTCACAAGCAAGGCAACCTGCAGCCCCGATCATTCGCACTCCCGAGCAGGTACCTGCTGAATACCAACCTAAGGTTACCCGGGAAATGATACGGACTAGACCGTTTGTTGCCAACCGTAGGCTAGACCTTGATAATTTGGAAGAATTGGGTTTGGATATGGATGAGTTGAATAGTTTGTTGACACCCCAATGGAGGGTTTTGTTTTCCCTCAATACTACTATTTGGAAGGAGTTGTGTATAGAGTTCTTTAGCTCTTTCAGGTTGAACACCGATGAGACTAGGTGTAAGGCCACAGTTATGACATTCACTTTGGGAGCTAGGGTTCACTCTATGTCATTTCAGGAGTTTGGGGTTGCCATGGGATTATATTCGGAGGAAGAGGTGAGAAGGACCTCGTTTACCAAGGGCATTGTTCAATGGCCTGCAGGTATGACTGCTGCTCAGTTTTGGAATTCTGAAGACTTGAGCGATCATGCATATCATAACACCATTAAGCAGTCTGCTGTGAGAAACCCTGTGTATAGATTGGTTTTGAGGATGATTGCCGAGACCATTTCGAATAGGAACAACTGTCCTAACAATGCCACCAATACGGACTTGTTTTTCTTCTATTGTATGTTGAAGAAAGTTCCTTGTAATCTGGCTAGGTGCATTGCTTATTACTTGTATGAGCGTGGACATGGCAAGACTAGAGGGTATATTGCTGGTGGGCACTTTGTTTGTCACTTGGCTAGGCGCATGGGGTTGATCCAGCCAGATCCTTTTGGTCATATTCCGGGATTTCAGGCCGTTGTTCATACTTTGTTACTTGATAGGGCAGCTTTGATTCGGATGGGTATTCTACGGCAGCAGGAGAGTAGTAGTAGTGAGGAGGATGATGACATGGATGCTGATGATGAGGATGCTGGGGAGCCAGTTAGAGAGACTCCTAGTGCTTCAGTACCTACTGGAGGCGTTGGTTCCAGTTCCTCTGTTTTTGATTTTTCAGGTCTAGGGCAGCGCATGGATGACATTTATCACAGTATGACAGGGTTGCACGATAGGATGGACCGTCAGGATGATTGGTCCCGTTTCATTGGCAGCCAGGTTAATCGCCTGGCCTATCAGCAGGAGTACTACCAGCCACACTTGCAGCGCTGGATAGATTCTATACCTCCTCCACCTGGTCCTTCTGATGTGCCTCAGCCACAGCAGCAGCAGTTTGCGCCACCACAGCTTTATCCGATCGGGCAAGCTGCATTTGATCACTATTATCCACAGCTCAGGCAGCCGAGACCTTCAGGTGATGGAGCTAGCAGCTCGAGTCAGGTACCCGATAGCAGGGCCAGGTATTCTGGACCTGCTTTTGATTACTATGGCGCCGATTTGTTTAGTGAGAGGTATTATGGTGATAGCACCCCATCTATTTTCCCACCCCCGGAGTGATTGGTTTGTTGATGGCTATGGTTTATGTTTGTTCGAACACTTTAATTTCCGTTCTTTTATTTCTTTTATAGTTTGGTTTGTAATCACCCTTGTGGGTGAAAGACTTAGTACTTTTTATTTTTCTTTTGTGCTTTAGCAATAGGAACTTTGATATGTGGGAATTCTTGTGGTTTGTTCTATGATACGATTTATGCAGGATTAGTGATGGATATGGTGACACCCAAGTGCGGGGGGAACCCGTTGGTTTGTTTTAATTGTGGAATCGTGTTGGTAGCTTACTTTGATGTCATGTGCATATGCTGGCAGTAAGTTCAGCGCTATATTTTTGTGTGACATCTTTACTGACATGGTTTGTCCATCATCCGGTATGTGTTCTTATTTTTCCATTTTTGTCGCTTACCCCTATTTACCCTTTTGTTTGACCGATATGGACATTGAGGGCATTGTCCATCTTAAGTGTGGGGGGGTGGCAAATAGGTTTAAGCTACCGGGTATATCGCTTTTGTTGTTTTTGCCATTGAGATTTCTACCGGTCTTGGATGTGTCCCTCTCATAGGCCTTCGGATTTTATCCAAGGGTAAGAGTTTCTATTTTGAGCTCTTCACTGTGATGTGCATGTTTGGAATCGGTGTTGTCAATTTGGCGGGATAATAGAGGTTGATGTGGTTTTTGAAACTTGAGTTGAGCTTGTCCTTGTGGTAAGTTGCTTTTGGTCACTTAATTCATATCTTAATAAGCAATTTTACTACAAACTGTTTCCTTGGCAAAATTTTTAACCGGCGAAATGTGTTCTGAACGATTATTTGGCTAGTCCTTCGGGATTGATAACATTACTTGCATACTCAAATATATCCAAACACCCAATTGTGAGATTTCATCATTTTGTATAGTTGTGTTAGGTTGCGGTTTTGGTTTGATTGCCTTGTAACTTTGTCCCTCTCTTAGGCTCTCGGATTTATTCGGGAGTAAGGGTTCCATTTCGAGCCCTGTACTAAGATGTGCATGTTTGAGGTATATCTATTCCATTTCCGGGTTCTTCTCTTGATATGAGTGTGCCGGTGATGTGTTGATTCTAGAACTTGGCCTGGTGATCGTGACGAGACCGCAGTGAGATCACTTTTGTGATATAAGTACATCGGATGACGAATTGGCATTTAGGTTTGACCATACTTTTTCGTTCTTTCTTTTCACCATTTTCTTTTGTACTCACTTACTTTACATACTCACTTACACATACATGCATTCCATCCCTTTCTTTGTATATCTCACCTTTGTATAAATCCACTATTGTTCATAAACTTCCCCTCACTATACCGTTAGTCTAGTCGTGGTGGGCCGTTGATTGTCATTGGTTTGTTGGATGGTTTGGGAGATACTTAGTGGATTGCCTAGTGGCATGTTCTTGTCTTTGAGAATAGGTCACGTGGTCATATTATGGAGGTTGGTTTTGGATTGTGTTAATGTTTAGACATATTCATCATTGTAAAAGAGGGTGCCTACTAGTAGAGTAAAAGTGGTTCAGAAAAAAAAAAAAAAAAAAAAAAAAAAAAAAAAAAAAAAAAAAAAAAAAATGAATAAAAAAAAAAAAGAGAAAAAGAACTTGGGCTACTAGTGGGTACTTCTCGAGTTTAATTGTCTAAAGTTTTGTTGTATAATTTATAAGGGAAGGTTTGGTTGATATGAGTTGTTTGAAGTTGATACACCACAATGGTGTCGGGTTTGTCTTGGTATCGTTTGAGGTGTCATTAGCGGGATAACATCTTATGGGTTTGGTTTGTTGGCAATCAATGGTACGGGTTGACTAGACTAATTAGTTCACTTTTCGTACATATCTTATACTTTTTCTTTGTTTCATTTTCAATTCTTACCCTCACTACCATATTCCATTATACATAATCCATATACTTTGACTTTTCTTTTCTTCATTAACCTTTATTCCCATTCCTTCATTGTAAATGTCCCTTATACATACCTTAGCTTAACTATACAACCTACCTTAATGCCTATTTTGATGATGTGCTTGGTGCTTACGCCACGTCGGTGGAGCTATGATCCCGGTTCAAGCCTATGGTGAAATAGCATACATCACGACCGAGCTATGAGTGATTCTACAATATATTCAACCCCAAAGTAAGTTTGTTGGAGTAGAATGAGTTTGATAGGTTCATTTGTTTCACTTGTGCTTGGTTGTGTTATCGTGGCTTGCGGATTGTTCAGGTATTGTCAAACATTTCGGGTTTTCATTTAAGATTAAAACTGCTTCACCCAACCTTTTTGTCATTTGACATGCTTGGTGTGGCTTCTTTTTGATACTCGTCATTGTTTATTTAGCTCCATTGTCAAGGAATACTTTATGCTTTAAATGTTGGATTTGCTTGAGGACAAGCAATGCTCAAGTGTGGGGGGATTTGATGTGTCATATTCTATACCATTTCCCACGTGAATTTAGGACCATTTATTCGTCGTTATTACAGTTTTATTTCCAACTTTCGATGCTTTGAGGTATGTTTAGTGTTTTCAGGTTGGAAAATGATTATGCGGATGAATTGGTTGATTTTGATGATTTATGGAAGACTCGGGAGAAAGATTCGGTTGAAACCAAGTGAAAGATGAAGAAAACGGATTCTGGAAGGCATAACGGCCGTCACAATGGTGACGGGCGTTATATAGTGAATTTTGGTTCTTACTGTTACTGCCTCATAACGGGCGTAAATGGTACATGTAACGGCCGTCACTAGTGTGACGGGCGTTAGGCACCTAGGTCAACATGTAACGGGCGTTCAAAGTGTGACGGCCGTTATGAATCAAAATTGGTGAGTTACTGTAACGGGTTCCTTACACCCGTATGATTTTCAAAGGAAATGTTACGGGCGTCACAAGGGTGACGGCCGTCATGGGTTTCGATGGATGGTAACGGCCGTTACCATATGTAACGGGCGTTACGCGTCTCATTCATATATATTGCTGATCAAGTTTCTGCATCGAGAACAGTGACTTTTGGGGAGAAGATTACCTAAGGGTTTTTGATCGAAACATCTTTCTAGGAGCTGCACTTCCAAGGAATTCTTCAAGGGTCAATTCAAGATTTGATCGTCTTTCGATCCATTGAAGATTCAAGTGCACCCATCTAGATCGTATCTACTTACTGTCTTGCAATTTCGTTTCTTCAAACAATTGGTATTTTATGTTCTTTCTTGATTCTTATTGTAATTTCAATATTATCATGAGTGGCTAATTCTTCTATTGTCCATCTTGATGAAACTAGACGAATGATGTGATTGCTTTATATTTTAATTCAAGAGTTGATTTCAATTATCGTTGTGTCGTGATCTTGATGATTTAATTCCTTTATTTGTATTAATTTGATATTGGTGGCATGTGTGTTCTTCGTTAGTGGTACTAGTCGAATGCATATGTGATTTTCTAACGGTCGCTTGTCTATGAGTGATTATCACTAGTTCATGGTATGATAGTGAATGTCAAATTAATAAAAGGAGTCATTTTGTCAAACGTGTTTAGAAACGGTTGGTGGTACCACGTTTTAATTCACATAGGCGCAATTGGTAATTTGGTAATCAAACAAGCTAAGTGTTGGTGAGATTGTCTAGGCGTTGGTGGTACCGGCTTGGGTAATTAAACTAGCAGTTAGGTGTTTGGGTGACTTGTGAGCGGTTGGTGGTACCACGCGAGCATTTCATTCTCTCACGTTTATCGTGTCAACTCTTAACGAATTTGGTCTTAACTGAAAGCAATCATGTCTGAAGTCTAGCGGAGTCAAGGTGGATGATATTTACCATTATTGTTTGAGATTTACCTTTACTTTATACGCATTTGTCTTTTAAAGTTATTGTCAGAGTGAGAAGCAAAGTACACCCTTTTTCCAAACCCCTTTACTAAACAATTAATTCAAACCAATCCCCGCGAACGAACCTGGACTTACCTCTTAACTATATTGCATACGATCGGGTCCACTGCCCGTTAGTGTGTAGTAGTGAGTTTTTAGGTATTTCTAGTTTATAAATTTTAAACTCGATTTAGCACATCACCAACTATACGTACATATACTTCAGAGGATTCTACTCTCTTCAAGTCCCAGATGCTTATATATAGGGTCACCCGCAGCCTTCCCACCACATCTAAAACCCAATGAAGGCATAACCGACTTCCATGTATGTACGTCTATCCTAATGTATAAGTAATACTTAACGAAAACACAACCCAAGTCAATCAAACGAAAAGATACGTCACATCGATCCCACAATAATGTCAAACAACCAATACATCAATAAATACAAGTAAACACGCCAGGTTTACACTTTTCAGCCCGAATCTCAAGCGAGTAGGGAGATACGAAACTCACCTTGATTGGCAAAGAAGCTAGTAAAGGATTACAAACGAGTAATGGGATCCACACGTCCACAACCTATATATATATTCATCATAATAACATAAGGTCAACTCAACAATCTCAAACAAGTTGATTTAGAAGGGTTAAGTCAATTTGCAAACCCTAAATGTACTTACAACTTAAACGAGTATGAACAATGCGCATTAGACTCGACATTTTTAGAAATGAAAGAAGTTTCATACGAAATGAATGTTACTATAAGAAAGTAGACTCTCTCACGATTCCAAGGATAGGTCATACGTCTAAAACGGACTTACGGTTCAAAAGTTATTGACGTTTGAAAATGTTCGACAAAACTAGTCCATAACGGGCGTCACAAAGGTAACGGCCGTTAACTCCATCACAAGCCAACTCACTGTAACGGCCCATGTTACTGCCGTCACAAAGTGTAACGGGCGTTACACAATGTAACGGCCGTTACAGCCCATCAGAACAGCAGCTGCAGCTCTTCCATGAACCAAAACCCTGAAACTCGACCCAAATCGATCCAAAACGACTTGTAGGGACTTGTAACTCATTTTGAAGCATAAATAAACATCATTAACCATAAATACACATAACCCAAACCCCAAATCCGTTCATAACATCACCGAATCTTCCAAATCGCTCAAACTCTACATAAACCCTAATTTGACCTAATTTTGGTTTTAAGTCGATTTAGGACTTGTAAATACTCGAAATGACCAGAAATGCATTACTAAACATAAATAGAAGTAAATGGGGTAATTTAGACTTACCAAAACTCCTTTCACGAGCTAGAACCCGAATTTAGGTCAAAAGGATAATGCTTGAACTATGAACTCCAAGGTTATGATTCAATGGAATTAAGTTATGACAATGATGATGATTCTTGTATTAAAGCAAGTCCAAAACACAATTTAGATGCAAGAGAATATGGAGAAATGAGATGGGTTTGGGTGGTTTTGCTTTTACTTGAGAGAAAGATAGGAGAATAAGGAGTGTGTGGTGAATGAGAAGGATAAGGGGGGGAAAGTACGGGTCATATGGCTGGCGGGTCGCGGGTACGGGTCGACCCGTTTCGCTTCTCAAGCCACAACACAACCATTTACACAATTTAAACGCCGAATAAACATATTAACGACCCGACTAACATACCACATAGTCATATAATCACCAATCGAACCCAAATTATTTCATTCAACAAGATTGTTAGTCAAATTACACAAAAGTCAACGGTCAAAATTCACGGGTGTTACAACATAAGTCTAACAACTAATACCATCAATCAATGAATCAATAATTGCAAGTAAACAAGCAGGGTTTACACTTTTCAGCCCGAATCTCAAGCGAGTAGGGAGATACGAAACTCACCTCGATTGGTTATGAAAGCTAAATTGATATGATGTCAAGTTATTGCCGTACAAGGTTCACTTCACGTCCAACACCTAAATATCGATCATATACATTCACATCAACATACATAAACACTTATACGTAACTTAACAATTCTCGACAAAACCCTAATTAGGTTTTCAAAATGTTTCTCGACGTTAAATGACTTCTATGACTCTTAATCAATGTTATATAACATAAGAAGTGAATTAGGTTAAGACTCGGCGCGTAAAAAGATCCAGAAAGTCAAACTAGGTCAAACAAGGAAAGTTCAGAATTACAAAGGCCGTAACTTACGGTCAACATGGGCGTAAGGTACGGTGGCATTTTTACAACAGGCGTAAGCTACGGAGGAAAGGGGCGTAAGCTACGCTGGGCAAGTTTTGACTGGGCATAAGGTACGATCAGTATGGGCGTAACCTACGGCCCTCTAGAAATGTCATTTTTGGCGTAGAAGTTGGCGTAAACAGTTAAATTTTGGCGTAAGGTCCATTTTGAAGATAGGGATAGGCGTAAGCTACGACCCAACTGGCGTAACCTACGCCCAATAAAATAGACCTGGCGTAACCTATGCCTGGGTGGGGCGTAAGTTACGCCCAATACTGGGCAAAACCAAGTTCAGCAACACCAGCAGCTGCAAGTCCGAACCAAATAACCCAAAAACAACCCAAAACGATTTGTAAGTGTTTGTAACTTATTTTGAAGCATACATAAGCATTGTTACCCATAACCACACTTAACCCACACCATAATTCCAACCTTTAACATCGAATTCATACCAAATCGTCCCAACCCTAATCGAAACCCTAATTATACCCTAAATCGCCTTTTGACTCGATTCAAGACTTGTAATTCTACCAATTCATCTAGAAACATATACACAAGCATAAATAGATGGAGATGGGATGAATTTGACTTACCAATACCTTCTTCTTGTGTTCAAGCCCAAATTTGGCCTAAATGATAAAACCTTTTACTTGAAAACCTAAACTTGTAGTATGATGGAGATGAGAAGAAAAGGATGATGATTCTTGTAGTAAAGCAATTCCAACACACAAATTAGATGCAAGTAAGATAAAGAACTAGAGATATGAGATGGTTTGGGTGTTTTGCCTTTACTTGAGAGAAAGATAGAAGAAAAGAAGTGTGTGGTGAATGAGAAGGATAAGGGAGGGAGTATGGGTCATATGGCTGGTGGGTCGCGGGTACGGGTCGACCCGTTTCACTTCTCAAGCCACAACACAATCATTTACACAATTAAACGCCGAATAAACATATTAACGACCCGACTAACATACCACATAGTCATATAATCACCAATCGAACCCAAATTATTTCATTCAACAAGATTGTTAGTCAAATTACACATAAAGTCAACGGGTCAAAATTCACGGATGTTACAGTCCATGTCCGGTAACTGGGATGGGCAGACATGAAGGATCACCCCGTATCCACACTATGGCTTAGGCAACCGTCCAGAGCAACAGGGAGTGTGAACGGTCAGGTGCTTCTCATAGGATGACATGGATTTCTTTTATATTAGGTAGATTTTATTTTAGCTCAAAACAAACTTGTATGACAAAAGTTTGTACTACAATTCATTTTGCATGCACTCAAAACAAATTGTTGCACCATTTAGTTAAAAACTATTTTAACATTTTCACTAGTTTTACAAAACTTTAATATGCATGTCATTAACTACTTAATGTGATCTCTATTGTAAAACTAGGGCATTATATCCTACACTACAAGCAATACTACAAGCACTAAATGTATTAGCCATGCATGCATGTACATGGCTAGATACATAACCCGATACATACTAATATATGGGTTGAACGATCATGCTCAAAAATATATAATTTAATAATTACATATTTAATTGAGCGCTTTAGCTACTATACCATAACGCGATTTGGCTCTGATACCACTGTTGGGATTTTATTAACCAAAATGATGTTTATTCCAAGAATAAACATAGTTCATTAATCAAGGGTTGTATTTAAAAGCTTTTAAAAGTGTAGGGTTTAAAATGTAAATAATAAAAACGTTTAATTATTTAAATACAAATTAAATTATCTAAATATAATTAATGAACATGTAATTAATCTAATTAATTACTACTAGCGGAAGCATGTAATAAAACAATTAAAACTATTTAATTCCCTAGCCAAGATCTATCGCGCATGTATGTAGTAACTAAACAATAAATAAATAGAAGTACTACTAACCTCTTAGATGACCTCCCGAAGACGTTATTCTTAAGCAAGAATAACGTGAGCTACTTGCCACGAAAAAGGACCCGAAGTCGCGCCCCTCAAAAGACTCGTACACGCGAACGGATCTTCGGCACTTAATTAAGTGCTAGCTATAACTTTATGTTATAACAAAATGCCCACCGGAAAAATAACTAGAATGGGGTGCTCTCCGCTCAAGGGGGGGCGTCGAACTCCACACGAGGGAGAGAGAGGAGAAAAGGGTTTTGGTGCAATCATTCAAGAAGGAATAATGATTCTTTATATAGGCATAGAAAACCCTAAGAATTCCTTCTTTGAATCAATGTGGGACAAGGAATACTTTCACAAAGTTTCCTTTTCCTCCCATCCCTTTCCTTGCTCGCGGCCGAGCTAATGGGACCTTCGTCGACCCATGGGTCGATCCATGGTGCTTGATGTCCGATCCCGTTTTTGACCCGATTCGCGTTTCCGACCCGCGAATCATTTCCAAATCTATTTTTGGAAACTTTTAGTTATTTTCATTTCCAATGAATTCCTTGTTATTTATAAAGTTCAATTAAGCCCTCCTCGTTCTATGTGTGCGACCCTAATGGTTCATAGATATGCGACCGTATAAGTATATTGAAATATTCTCATAATTACAACACATCTAACACATGATGAGCAAACTCTTTAGGGCATTGTCAGGAGTCGAACCGGTATGAACGCATCTGCATAAAAGATGTTAGCCATTTATATGTTATTGTCTTACAAAAAAAATTACTCTTAAAATATATCTCTCTAACTAGATTATACCCCATGCGATGCATAGTAATATACACATTACATTAAGTTGATTACAAATATAATGATTTGAGTAATAATACTTGAAATATATACGTCAAAAGTATTAATAAATGTTATATAATAATAGTAACTAAAAGGATTTTTAATGATATTATACTTGTATTATGCATGTAAAATCTGAAATGAACATATATAAAGTAGAATACAGAAAGGAAAAAAGGAGGGAAAAAAAAGATATAAAGGTGAAGAGAGAAAATTTAAAATCGAATATAAAAACAAATATAAAAAATATGTGTGTGAAATGGATAAAGTAAATATCTAATTTAACATTGATAATATAATCGGATAGTAAAATATTAGATAAAATTACCAATATAATCTAGTTTTATATATATTAAAGTAAATTATATTCCGTACAAAGATAATTAAATACAAAGGAAAATAGAAGAAATAAGTTATAAAGATCAACAATTATATTATCAATGTCTTTTAATTAGTTTTATTATTCACTAAATATATATCGTAGTTTGCAAAAGATAAACAAATACTCCCTCCGTCCCATTAAAAGTGTCCATATTCCCTTTTTTATTTGTCCCATACATGTGTCCACTTTTAAAATTTTATTAGCCAATTTCCAAATTTACCCTTAGACACACAAAACTAAAATAAACTAACAATATAATGGACCCATGTAATGGAAGAGAAAGCAGACAAAATATGTTCCATTCAATATTTATGAAAGTAAAAGTCACTACATCCATTTTGCACCAGTAAGCACTTAGACACCATTCACCATTTAGACATACTGATACGAGTAATAACAAAAGATTTCTTCTTCATTTCTTTTACATGCATGCACTCAAAAACTAGACTACTGAACCAAAACTTATCTTTCGTCTTCATTATTTACATCCATTTCTCCATTTGTCTTTTTTCTTCGTTTCCCTACTGACCCAAATACGAAACTACTTCACCAATCAAGCTGCTATCACATTCGATTTGCAATGGTAACCTTCCTTGACGTTCCAATTTTCCTTTACCAATATGTGGTGTTTGATAATGGTTGCTACCACGCACTTTCATGATTTCTTTCATGCACGTTTGTAGAGTCAAAAAGACATTGTTAAGCTCATGTGATGACATTTTAACAAAAGCAGTTTGGACCGCATGAATCAATTCATCGATCGAACCCAAAACCTCTTGTTCTTGAAGTGACTGAATTGCGCGAAAAAACCCGAGATCTAACACATTTAAATCTGGGCTATTTGGAGGTTGAAATCGAAGTCGAATATCAAACCCATCTCGAGATGCTTCTTGTATAAATTGTTCATCGTCAACATCAATATGTGGTTTTGCATTGTCCTGTTGAATGTAAATTGGACCCGTATGACCTTGTGGCCATTTATCCCTAATAGCCGGTAGTACTTTATCGATTAGCCATGATCGAGTTACTTCTTTGGTCACCGACAAGATAGGTTTAGTCTCTAAAGTTCCCGCAACCCGATTCTTACTCGAACGTTTTGCGGGTTCCAATTTTGTGAAAGGAAATATACCTATCTTTCCCGAAAATATTTCATTACCCGACGCATCAAACCTTGGTCGTGCAACGGCTGCTAGAAACATGACCTTTGTGATAAATTTTTTAGATTTACATGTTCTTAATGGCTCATCCTCACCGGGTACAAGGTAGTAACGTTTAGACGGTTTTGACATGTAAAACCATTTTTCATCGATGTGAACGACGTTAAACATACCATCAAAAGAAGGAGTAGACAAAGATGGAGCAATCATAGATAAACAATATTCTAACCTTGCTTTTTTATTCTCCTCTGTCAAAGTCGGCTTAATAGCGTTTGTGTGTGGTCGAAGTTCACCCTCTTTTATTCTTCTATGCACCGTGGACTTTGAAACGTTGATTGCTTTTGCAATTGATCGGATATTGGTGTGACGACGTAGTGGTATTTGCGTAACTTGATCGAAATTGATTTGTATCCTTCTTTGTTTAACGACATATGGTTTCCTTGAAGAGACGTCGACTAAGTATCCATGGAGGACTTGGAATCTAGCTCGATGCCATATGCGACTTACGGTGCGTGTAGATACGGAAAATCGTGATGCCACGTCACTTATAGATCCATATTTTAGTTTCCCATCGATACTTTGTTGCAATACGGCTTCATATATGGTTTGACGTTGTGAATCCGTTAAGTTGGGTTTTATGTTTGAGTTGCTATTGTTATCCATTCATTATAAAGAAAGAGATTGAATACGAGTACAAAAGAAAAAGACAGTTAATGTTGAAATAGACAAATGGGTTTGTACACAATGGGTGATACTCTGTATTTACACAAATGAGAAGCTATTCTATCAATAGAAAAATATTTAGGCGGTAAAAATGGAACATCAATTGTTAATTCACGAAAACAATTTGGCGGTGAAAAATGAATGTAAATGTGGCTCTCAAAGAAACTCAATTGTTGAGTTTTTTAAAAAAGTTGTCAGGCAAAAGTTATGTAGGGCCAAAGATATTTGTTTAGATTTCAATTCAATTGATATTTTTTACGTATATGCCAAGGGCAATTTTGTCATATACCAAGCAAAAAGAACAACCATTCAATCTGCCTAAAAAAATGTGTTTTTCAAATCAAGACATTTGTGAAGGGACGGAGGGAGTATTAAGTTAGATCAAGTGATTTGTGCATAATATTAAAAGTTAGAGGTCATTAGTTTTAATCTTGTATTTGCCTTTTTTATTTGCTATTTAAAAATGATAAATAAAAAAAGAAGCAATGTCCAATAGACAAATGATGACGTGGCAAATGAAGTGCCCCATAAGCACTAAAAAATATAGATTTAATGTCAATATATCTAAAAAAAATATTAAAATTATCTAGAGAATGTCACCTAAGCAAAAAACCTAGTTGGCACGAAAAGAGAAGTGTCACTTAGGAAAAAAACTATCCACTCTTAGTTATACGAGAGAAAGGTACCCGCGCGTTGCGACGGTGATGGAGGTGATGGCGGGGTGGTGATGTAATGGCGGTGGCGGTGATGGGGTGATCTACCTGACGGGCTCCGCCCTCGGATTTAAAAATTCGTCGAAAGTATATCGAATGACCTCTCTAATGAAAGGCATGAATTTTAAGAACACCCATATAATTTTTATAATTTATCGATGTACGGTTTTTGAGATAAAAGATTTCAAAGAAATTAGAGGTATAAAATGATTTATGGAGGAGAGAGAAAAAAATGAGTGGTTAAGATTTGAGAAAAGATAAAGGGTATTATAATTATTTTAGGAAATTATAGAATAGGTAGAAGGGACATTTTGGGGAAGTAAATGTTGAAATTTAAAATGTTAGACATGGGCTATTTGCTTTATATAACGAGAGAAAGGTACCCGCGCGTTGCGACGGTGATGGAGGTGATGGCGGGGTGGTGATGTAATGGCAGTGGCGGTGATGGGGTGATCTACCTGACGGGCTCCGCCCTTAGCCGTACGGGCTCCGCCCTCGGATTAAAAATTCGTCGAAAGTATATCGAATGAAAGAGCATGAAATTTTAAGAACACCCATATAATTTTTATAATTTATCGATGTACGGTTTTTGAGATAAAAGATTTCGAATGAATTAGAGGAATAAAATGATTTATGGAGGAGAGAGAAAAAATGAGTGGTTGAGATTTCTTCTAAGAGTATTATGAATAAGTGACAAAGGTATTTTGGGGTTTTCAACTACTTAAAATTTAAAAAATGGAGGGAGTAAATGTTTTATAACGTATCGATGTACGGTTTTTGAGATAAAAGATTTCAAAGAAATTAGAGGTATAAAATGATTTATGGAGGAGAGAGAAAAAAATGAGTGGTTAAGATTTGAGAAAAGATAAAGGGTATTATAATTATTTTAGGAAATTATAGAATAGGTAGAAGGGACATTTTGGGGAAGTAAATGTTGAAATTTAAAATGTTAGACATGGGCTATTTGCTTTATATAACGAGATGGGTACCCGCGCAATGCGGCGGCGGTGGCGGCAACGAGTGGTGATGGTGGCGGTGGTGGTAACGATGTGGTTATTAATCTAAAAGTAATTGATGTAAATGGTAGTGTAGTTATTTTATGGTTAATGGATGTATCTTTTGCAAATAATTTTATTAAGAGTATTATAGAGATATTAGGTTGAAATATTTAAATTAATGAATAAAGAAGATAGATAGTCTGGATAAATATGGTTGGAAAATATTTTAGGGATATATTGGGTAGATTTAGTGTGTGAGTTAGGAATGTGTTGAAAATTAAGGGTATTTTGGGTATTTTAAAGGTAGAGAGTTAAAAAGATGGAAGGGTAATTTGTTTTAAAATAGAGTATAGATACGAGAGAAAGTACCCGCGCGTTGCGGCGGTGAGATGATGTGTGATAGGTCATAAAGTGTGATATGTCATAGGAGGCGATAGGTCATTGAGTGTGATAGCCAAATGCCTTAGCCGTACGGGCTCCGTCCTCGGATATAAAAATTCGTCGAAAGTATATCGAATTAGAAAGAGCATGAAATTTTAAGAACACCCATATAATTTTTATAATTTATCGATGTACGGTTTTTGAGATAAAAGATTTTGAATGAATTAGAGAAATAAAATGATTTATGGAGGAGAGAGAAAAAAATGAGTGGTTGAGATTTCTTCTAAGAGTATTATGAATAAGTGACAAAGGTATTTTGGGGTTTTCAACTACTTAAAATTTAAAAAATGGAGGGAGTAAATGTTTTATAACGTAGAAGAGATATAATAGAAATAGAGAGATCTGGTATTTTGGTCAACTACTTAAAATTTAAAAAATGGAGGGAGTAAATGTTTTATAACGTAGAAGAGATATAATAGAAATAGAGAGATCTGGTATTTTGGTCTACTTAGGGGCTACCCAATGCCCACCACTCATCCCCCAAGGACTAGTCCCTGTCAGCGCCACATCAGCAAAAAACACTCCAAGGACTAATCCCCCCAAAATGCACCCAATGCACTCATCCCTCAAAGACTAGTCTTGGACCCACTAATTTTTTTGTCTTCTTCTTTGTATATAGGATTAAAAAAAAAAAAAAAAAAAAATTTCCCAAACACTCGTCCCTGCAGGAACGAGCCACCCGGACGAGACCCCCGAACGAACCAGGGACGAGTCCCACCCAACGGTGTGGACTCGTCCCTGGAGGGCGGACGAGCAGCCACACGAGGGCGCTGGGTACGCTCTTAAAAGTTAAAATATCAAACCAAAAAGCCCATCAAATAAAACCCAACCCCCACGACTCTCACCCCCAAACAAATTTTTTTTTTTTTGTAACTCACTCCTCATTTCCAGCGGCTGCAAAATATATATAACATTTTTCACTATCATCCGCCTTCAAAAACAAAATATAAACCTTATCAAAATCCTTATCTCCAAATTTCTCACACACACAAACACTCATAAACCCTAATTTCCATCTAAACCAAAAATTTCACACACACACACACACTTACAAAGTGTGTGTATTTTTGTTGAAACCTTATTCAATATCATCAAATGGAGTCGTCAAAAGAAGACACGTCATCAACGTCTCCTCTCGCAGGCGCTGCAACTGATTCTGTTAACGGCTCCGTGGATTCCGGTAAAGTTGTTATTAATAGTAATTTGAATTTGAATTCTGATGATGAATTTGCTAGTGGTGAAGAAGAAGCTTTTGAAACTGATTATATAGATACAGATGATAAGAATGATAATATAGATACAGATAATAAGAATGGTATGGATAATTTAGGTGGTGGAAATGAAACCCTAGAATCCCGTGTTTTGAGTGCGAATGATGATGTCGAAAAGGCGAAAGATGAGGTGGATAAGGATAGTGAGGATAAGGTTGTGCGAGTGACAGATGGAAAGTTTTTTGTCTTTGGATGTGGAGGAATTAGATAGATAGGGTTTTGGAAGAGGCTGTTGGTAAGGAGGTAGTGCGAGTGACAGATGGAAAGTTTTTTGTCTTTGGATGTGGAGGAATTAGATAGATAGGGTTTTGGAAGAGGCTGTTGGTAAGGAGGTAGTGCGAGTGACAGATGGAAAGTTTTTTGTCTTTGGATGTGGAGGAATTAGATAGATAGGGTTTTGGAAGAGGCTGTTGGTAAGGAGGTAGTGCGAGTGACAGATGGAAAGTTTTTTGTCTTTGGATGTGGAGGAATTAGATAGATAGGGTTTTGGAAGAGGCTGTTGGTAAGGAGGTAGTGCGAGTGACAGATGGAAAGTTTTTTGTCTTTGGATGTGGAGGAATTAGATAGATAGGGTTTTGGAAGAGGCTGTTGGTAAGGAGGTAGTGCGAGTGACAGATGGAAAGTTTTTTGTCTTTGGATGTGGAGGAATTAGATAGATAGGGTTTTGGAAGAGGCTGTTGGTAAGGAGGTAGTGCGAGTGACAGATGGAAAGTTTTTTGTCTTTGGATGTGGAGGAATTAGATAGATAGGGTTTTGGAAGAGGCTGTTGGTAAGGAGGTAGTGCGAGTGACAGATGGAAAGTTTTTTGTCTTTGGATGTGGAGGAATTGGTAGGGATAGATATAGAGAAGAATGTAGAGGGGGAAATAGAAAAAGAAGTTGATTATGAGGGCAAAGAAAATGGGTCGGTGGTTGTGAAGACGGTTTTGGGTGATGTTGAAGATGTGTTTGTAGCTGATGCAGATCAGGCGACTGAAGCTTTGGAGAAATCTATCCCTGATGGTACAACCGAGGCAACAGAAGTTTTGGATAAATCTGCAACGGATGGTTCCACCGAGGCAAAACAAGTTTTGGATGAAGATGTATCTGATGATGCAGATGTGAAGGCAAAGCATATGGATGCTGGTGATGTTTCTGCAGGTGTAGACACGGAAAACGGGCCGGCTGACAAATTTGTTTTGGTGGAATCTGCAGAAAAGGATGATGACAATGAAGAAGGCTACATGTATGATTCTCACTCAGATGAAGAGACTGATGGCGTAGTATTTGGAAGCTCGGAAGCTACTAAGCAGTTTATGGTGTTGGAAGGTGGGAGTTCCCATACTGGTGGAGAGAGTTCGCAAGACCGTTCACATATGGTTGACGGTCAGATCGTTACTGACTCTGACGAAGAAGATGATGATGAAGAAGACGGTAAAGAACTATTTGATTCAGCTGCTTTAGCTGCACTTTTGAAAGCAGCAGCCGATGGTGGATCAGACGGTGGAAACATTACGTTTTCATCTCAAGATGGTTCTAGGCTTTTCACCGTGGAACGCCCTGCAGGGTTGGGTTCTTCGTTCCAGGCCATGAGAGCACCCCAAAGACCTGCAACCCATTCCAGTCTTTTTAATCCATCGAATCTTATGAGTGTCGGTGAAACTGATACCATTTTAACTGATGAAGAAAGGAAAAAGCCTGATAAATTACAGTCCATGAGGGTGAAGTTTTCAAGACTTGTGCACAAATTAGGCCTTTCACCAGACGAGTCTGTGGCTGCACAGGTTCTTTACAGACTAGCACTCATTGCAGGTAGACAGACTGGTCAATCTTTTAGTATTGATGCTGCAAAAAGGACAACTATGGAGCTTGAAGCAGTTGGCAGTGACTTGGACTTTCTGAACATTTTAGTTATTGGTAAAGCTGGGGTCGGCAAAAGTGAAACCGTAAACTCTATATTTGGGGAAGAAAAAACCGTATTGAGTGCTTTTCAGCCCGCTACCGATTCATTGAAGGAGATACGTGGTGTGGTAAATGGAGTTACAGTTCGGGTTTTTGATACACCTGGCCTTCGAACCTCTGTAATGGAGCAAGGGTTTAACAGGAGTGTATTGGCATCAGCAAAGAAGCTCATAAAGAAATGTCCGGCAGATATTGTTCCTTACGTAGACCGTCTGGATGCACAGACCCGAGATCATAACGACATTCCTTTTGTTGAAGACCATAACCAGTTCACTTGGCGCTTCCATTTGGCGAAATGCAATTGTTACTTTTACGCATGGCGTGTCTTCTCCTCCAGAGGGATCAAATGGAGTCCCTTTGAGTTATGAAATGTTTGTGAGTCAACGTTCCCACGTGGTTCAACAAGCCATTGGTCAAGCTGTTGGTGATTTAAGAATGATGAGCCCAAGTTTGATGAATCCAGTGTCTCTTGTTGAAAACCATCAGTCATGTCGTAAGAATCGAGATGGTCAAAAGGTACTTCCCAATGGTCAGACATGGAGGCCACAGCTACTTATGCTTTGCTACTCGATCAAGATTTTATCAGAAGCAAATTCTCTGACAAAACCACAAGACCCATATGACAACAATCATAGGCTACTTGGCTTCCGTGTGCGCTCTCCACCTCTGCCACACATGTTATCTTCAATGTTACAGTCTCGTGCACACCCGAAGCTCTCGTCTGAACAGGGTGGTGATGGTGGTGATTCGGATGTTGACTTGGCGGATTTGACTGATTCTGACCAGGAGGAAGATGAAGATGAGTATGATCAGCTCCCGCCTTTTAAACCTTTAAAAATATCTCAACTTGCGAAGCTTAGCAGAGAGCAAAAGAATGCTTACTTTGATGAGTACGATTATCATATGAAGCTTCTACAGAAGAAACAATGGAAAGAAGAACTGAAAAGAATGAAAGAGATGAAAAAGAGAGGCAAAGATGCTGTGAATGATCAAGTTTATCAAGAGGAAGAAGGTGAAGGAGATGCACCAGCACCTGTGGCGGTTCCTTTACCAGACATGGCATTACCACCGTCATTCGATAGCGATAACCCTGCTTACCGATTTCGATTCTTGGAGCCTACTTCACAGTTCTTGGCTCGTCCTGTGCTTGATACCCATGGTTGGGACCATGATTGTGGCTATGATGGAGTCAATCTTGAACAAACTATCGCAATTGCCAATAAGTTTCCTGCTTCAGTTTCCGTCCAAGTCACCAAAGACAAGAAAGACTTCAGCATTAATTTGGATTCTTCGGTTTCTGCAAAGCACGGGGAGAATGTTTCTAGTATGGCCGGTTTTGACATTCAACCAATTGGGAAGCAGCTTGCTTACATTGTCAGAGGTGAAACCAAGTTCAAGAATTTGAAGAAAAACAAGACTGCCGCAGGAATGTCAGTCACGTTTCTTGGTGAAAATGTGGTCACGGGATTCAAAGTCGAGGATCAGGTTGCACTCGGGAGACAATACTCGATCATTGGGAGCGCTGGCACAGTTAGGTTTCAATCTGATTCTGCTTATGGAGCCAACATAGAGATGCAGCGTCGGGAGCTCGATTACCCAATTGGCCAAGTCCAGTCAACATTTGGATTGTCTATCATAAAGTGGAGAGGTGATTTGGCATTGGGTTTCAATAGTCTGGCCCAATTCTCTGCTGGGCGTAATTCAAAGGTGGCGGTTCGGGCCGGTATCAACAATAAGATGAGTGGTCAGATCACAATCAAGACTAGCAGTTCAGAACATCTTTCCCTTGCACTTGCAGCAGTTATTCCTTCACTTATCTCTGCTTACAAGAAATTGTGGCCTGGCACTGGTGATAAGTACTCTGCCTATTAAGCGTATACACTCAATCAGTACTTTATGATTATTGTTTTGGTTTCGTTATTGTGTTTTTATCGAATAATATGCTTAGTCTACTATATTCAGAAAGCAAGCAGCTGAAAACTTTTGTTTACATAATCATTTTGTGTAATGAACTCGGTATGAAGATGAGATGAAATTATGACGGAATATAGTAATTTTGCTTTTGATTACTCACGGTTTTCCTTGGTTTACTTAATATAGTATATAAATAGGATTGATAGACGCGTGATTGCTTGCCTATCTGCATGTCTTCTATGCATAGGCTCATAATATCAATTTGTGACCATGTTTGTGTCTCTAAAACAGCTTCTGGGCTTGTCAAAACTAGACCATAGCTTTAGAGTACAGCCAGTTTCAGTTTGCCTTGGTAGTTTCGGTGTGGGTTTGCACTTTTTGGTTCATGGTGTAGCTATGCAAATTGGTTTCCTGGCCTTGTCTTGGTTATGGGAATTACATTACATTACACTACTGGTTGTAACTCAATAGTGTCGGTTTGCTCCACTATCAACAGTCACTAGTATGACGAGTGGTCAGGTCGCGCCAACCCTAGCATCTTGGAACGTCTGATATTTTATAGCCAACCAATAAGGTTGAGTAGCTTATTAGTCCCTTTTTACATTTACATGAAGCATTTGATTCAAGGGCACTTAATATAGGTTTTACTTTCCCTATTAGAGTGGTCACAATTTTAACCACTGGTGGTGCACTCGGTTATGAGCCCACACCATTGTGTGGGACTCGTGGAGGGCTGCTGGTGATTTGGTGGTCCAGTGTTTGTGGTTGTGACTGTTTATCTGATGATTCCGCATCACATTGTCCTTCCAAACACCCCTTAAGCATATGTTTCTGATTTGGTATTTCATAGTGTCGGTTTGCTCCACTATCAACAGTCACTAGTATGACGAGTGGTCAGGTCGCGCCAACCCTAGCATCTTGGAACGTCTGATATTTTATAGCCAACCAATAAGGTTGAGTAGCTTATTAGTCCCTTTTTACATTTACATGAAGCATTTGATTCAAGGGCACTTAATATAGGTTTTACTTTCCCTATTAGAGTGGTCACAATTTTAACCACTGGTGGTGCACTCGGTTATGAGCCCACACCATTGTGTGGGACTCGTGGAGGGCTGCTGGTGATTTGGTGGTCCAGTGTTTGTGGTTGTGACTGTTTATCTGATGATTCCGCATCACATTGTCCTTCCAAACACCCCTTAAGCATATGTTTCTGATTTGGTATTTCATATATCGTTTTTATTTCTTTCGATCAAGTATGGCATGCTTGCTTTACTTTATTCAGAAAACAAGCAGACGAAAACTCTGTTTCCTGTTTAATTGTTTGATTTCTAAAGTGAGATGAAATTAAGAGGGAACAGAATAATTTTAGTTTGGTTACGAGGGGTTTTCTTCTTCTGTTAATATATACGAGTAAATGGTATTCAAAGTCAACATTTGGATCAAACTCACTTGATTAGTCGAGTTTGCATGTGTCTGTGTTCTTTACTCTCTTTATTTTAAACAAGGAGACGTAATTTATATTAAACAAGTTTATTTTTAGTTATTGAGTGATAAGTGGAAATATGTCAATTACATAACTAAAATTGTAAAGTTAAATATTTTTCCAAAATATTGTACACATGTTTTCAATCTAACAAATCGGTGCTTTTGAAGCTTAATTTAGGATCATATGTAACTGGTGGTAATATGGATTGACTATATACATGTGTAATATACAGTGTAAACAACGGTTTTATACAATGAATTTATGATGATTTTTTGTTGAATAGGTTGTTGAACCATATATCAACCTATTGATTTGAACAATCTTCCATATACTTCGTATATTTAAGAATTTCATGGTTTTTGAGTTTTTTTGTTTTTGAAACTTTTACCATTTGAGTAAAAAAATTAAAAAACAAAAAATAACAGGGAAAGGATTCCCTAAAGTTATCCCAACTTGACTAGTCAAGTTGGGAAGATCTTGACCCTTGGATGAAAAAGGGTCAAGATTTAAAGATAAGTTTTAAATCTTGACCCTTGATTTTCATTCAAGGGTCAAGATCTTCCCAACTTGACTAGTCAAGTTGAGAACTTGACCCTTGATTTTCATTCAAGGATCAAGATTTCCAACTTGACTAGTCAAGTTGAAATCTTGACCCTTGATTTTCATTCAAGGATCAAGATCTTCCCAACTTGACTAGTCAAGTTGAAATCTTGACCCTTGATTTTCATTCAAGGATCAAGATTTCCAACTTGACTAGTCAAGTTGAAATCTTGACCCTTGATTTTCATTCAAGGGTCAAGATTTCCAACTTGACTAGTCAAGTTGAAATCTTGACCCTTGATTTTCATTCAAGGATCAAGATTTCCAACTTGATAGTCAAGTTGAAATCTTGACCCTTGATTTTCATTCAAGGATCAAGATTTCCAACTTACTAGTCAAGTTGAAATCTTGACCCTTGATTTTCATTCAAGGATCAAGATTTCCCAATTGACTAGTCAAGTTGAAATCTTGACCCTTGATTTTCATTCAAGGATCAAGATTTCCAACTTGACTAGTCAAGTTGAAATCTTGACCCTTGATTTTCATTCAAGGATCAAGATCTTCCCAACTTGACTAGTCAAGTTGGGAAATCTTGACCCTTGATTTTCATTCAAGGATCAAGATTTAATTACTAGTCAAGTTAAATCTTGACCCTTGATTTTCATTCAAGGATCAAGATTTCCAACTTGACTAGTCAAGTTGAAATCTTGACCCTTGATTTTCATTCAAGGATCAAGATCTTCCCAACTTGACTAGTCAAGTTGAAATCTTGACCCTTGATTTTCATTCAAGGATCAAGATTTCCAACTTACTAGTCAAGTTAAATCTTGACCCTTGATTTTCATTCAAGGATCAAGATCTTCTCCAACTTGACTAGTCAAGTTGGGGAACTTTTTAAGATCCATTGTCGTGCTTATGAAGTCATCGACCATCTCTCTCCCAAACCCGAAACCTCACCAGCCGCTGCCTCTAAAGATGCAGACAAAGACAAAGATAAAACTAAAGTTTCAACTGTTCCTGATGACGTATGGTCAAGACTTGATGCCATTGTCCTACAATGGATTTATGGAACTATTTCTAATGATCTTCTGACCACCATCATACGCCCGGATTCTACGGCTCACTATGCATGGACAGCTTTGAAAAGTATTTTCCATGACAATCAAGAAACCCGAGCCGTCTTGCTACAGCAGAAGTTTGCAACCATCAAACTTGATTCCTTTCCATCTATGTCCGCTTATGCTCAAGCGGTGAAAGCTTTATCAGATCAGTTGGCAAACGTGGGTTCTCCTGTGAGTGAACGAAGCCTTGTCATCCAACTTCTTACCGGTTTAAATGAGGCTTATGGCGGTGTAGCCTCTATCATACAAGGTACCAAACCCTTCCCCGGCTTCTATGAAGCACGATCTCAATTGTTCCTGGAAGAAACCACCAAGGCAAACCGTGTTTCTAATGACACCGCTCTCCATACTTCTCAAAATCGTACACACATCAATGCTCAAAATCCCCCCAACACTTTCAATTCCTCCCTGTCCCAAACTCCTTCATCCAACCGTGGTCGTGGTCGTGGACGGGGTAAGGGCAGAGGTCGTGGTAGGAACCAACCCTCCTCCTGGAACTCTTCTGAAACTCAACAATGGCCCGGCTATCCCTGGACAGCACCTTCACCAGCCCGATACAACAGTCCATCTCCCCCTTGGGCCGTCTCCAATAATCCAGCCTACTATTGGGCACCACCCCCATGTCCCTACCCAACTGCTCCACCTAATCGGCCCACTACATCACAAACCCAGGCGGGTCTCTTAGGCCCCCGACCACAACACCAACAGGCTTATGCCGCTTCTGAAGCCAGCTACACACCCACAGAATTGGATCAAGCCTTCAACACTTTGTCTTTGCATCCGCCAGATCACAACTGGTACATGGATTCCGGTGCTACAGGTATTATGACAAATAACCCTTCTAATCTTACGTCTTGTTTTAATAAGGTTAATACTCGAAACATTAAAGTCGGTGATGGCAATCAAATTCCAGTCCTTGCAACTGGCAATCACACCTTACCACATCCTTTTCCAAAATTCAAACTTAAAAACATTCTTTATGCACCTAAACTTGTTAAAAACTTGAACTCTGTCCGTCGCTTCACAACCGATAATAGTGTTTCCATTGAGTTTGATCCTTTTGGTTTTGATGTGAAGGATTTCCACACAAGGACGCCACTCCTCCGATGTGATAGCACCGGTGACCTATATCCGCTTACTTTCCCTTCCTCGAGTCCTCAAGCTCAAGTTTCTACTGCTCCAGTTTCAACATATTTTGCAGTGTCCCAAGATACTTGGCATCGTCGTCTTGGACACCCTTCTATTAATATTTTACGTTGTTTGAAACCTTATTTGTCTTCTTTTACTAATAGTGTCAAACTTTCTCATGTTTGTGAACCATGTGTTTTTGGCAAGCATATTAAATTTCCTTTTCATACTTCTGGTACTTGCACTTATTTACCATTTGATATTGTACATAGTGACTTGTGGACCTCCCCGGTTCTCTCTTCTACAGGGTGTCGTTATTACATCTTATTTTTGGATGACAAAACTAATTTTTTATGGACATATGCATTGGCATCCAAATCTCAAGTTTTCTCTAAATTTCTGGAATTTCACAAACTTATTTCCACCGAATTTCAAACCTCAATTAAATGTTTCCAATGTGATAATGGGCGAGAGTACAATAATGTATCTTTTCACAATTTTTGTGTCACTAATGGCATGTCTTTTCGATTCTCTTGCCCTTATACATCTTCTCAAAATGGTAAAGCTGAAAGAAAAATCCGTTCCATCAACAATATAATGCGCACCATTCTATCTCAGTCATCCACTCCTCACTATTTTTGGCATCATGCTCTTGAACATGCCACATATTTACTCAACATATTACCCACCAAAGTCCTAAATAACTCTACACCCACCTTTTCTCTTTATCATCGCCACCCCACATATGATCATCTACGCACCTTCGGGTGCCTTTGCTACCCTCTAATCCCCTCTTCTACAATTCATAAGTTAGCGGATAGGTCTACTCCGTGTGTGTTCCTTGGATATCCCTCCAACCACCGAGGATACAAATGCTACAACCTTAAAACAAATCAAATAACTATTTCCCGTGATGTTATCTTTGACGAACAAACATTTCCATTTTCCACACTATACCCATCTAAGTCATCCTATGATTTTTTAACTTCTGAAATTCACCCTCTTGTGTGGACCTCAACTAATCAGCCCCACCAACAGACTCCTATAACCACCTCTCAAGAGTTGGACCGTCCTTCTGTATCCTCACCCATCACAACAACATCAACTCATACCATCAGCCCAACTGTTACACCTCCAACCAACCCGACTCCTAGCCCGCCCCATATGAACAATTTGGAACAGCCTAACCTCATTGCCAATTCGCCACCGCTGCCTCAACCAACCTCACGGACTATTCATACCCGCTCCATGTCTGGTATTATTAAACCAAAAGTACACTTCAATCTTAATACCGCTACCTCACCCTTTATTTCTCCACTTCCAAAAAGTCCAACAGAAGCACTCACTAATCTGGACTGGAAAAATGCCATGATTGATGAATATCGGGCACTTATTGATAACAAAACGTGGGTATTAGTACCCAAATGCCCCGACATGAACATAGTCCGTAGCATGTGGATTTTTTATTTTTTTTTTTTTTTTTTTTTTTTTTTTTTTTGTGGATTTTTAAACACAAAAAGAGGGCGGATGGGATACTCGAAAGGTATAAAGCTCGACTTGTGTGTGATGGACGTTCTCAACAAATTGGGGTTGACTGTGGGGAAACTTTCAGCCCCGTTGTAAAACCTGCAACAATAAGGACGGTTCTCTCTATAGCTTTATCCAATTCGTGGCCGATTCACCAACTAGACGTGAAAAATGCATTTCTTCATGGCTACTTGAATGAAACTGTTTATATGCACCAACCCATAGGGTTTCGTGATCCACAACATCCGAACCATATATGTCTTCTCAAGAAATCCCTCTATGGCCTTAAACAGGCACCCCGAGCATGGTACCAACGTTTCGCCGATTATGTGTCTACAATGGGTTTTCGACATAGCCAATGTGATCACTCTCTATTTATCTTCAAAGAAAGTAATCACATGGCTTTCATATTACTCTACGTGGATGACATTCTTCTCATTACTTCTTCGGATGCATTACGGAATCATTTTCTGCATTCACTCTCTACTGAATTTGCCATGAAAGATCTTGGTCCTCTCACCTACTTCCTTGGCATCTCAGTCACAAGACACTCCAATTCATTGTTTCTTTCCCAGGAAAAATATGCCCGGGAGATACTTGACAAAGCTGGCCTTTCTGATTGTAACCCCGCTGCTACACCAGTAGATACTCAACAAAAACTGAGCAAACACTCGGGTACTCCTTGGGATAACATCACGGAGTATAGAAGTCTTGCCGGGGCACTTCAATATTTAACTTTTACACGCCCCGACATCTCCTATGCAGTACAACAGATTTGTTTGCATATGCATTCTCCCATGACATCTCACATGAATGCTTTGAAACGAATCTTGAGGTACATCAAAGGTACTTTACAATTTGGGTTACACATTCACAAATCCTAATTTGTTATCATATAAACCTAATGAACCACTAAAAACTAGTGTGTATTAAATCACTAAAGAGTAAAATATACTAAGCTTAAATATTGTGATAATATTGTGAATTGCCATGGCTGTATTGACTTTTCATATTTTTTGACAGTTACTAGTCAACGTGCTCTTCAGCTCATGTATATTGACTATTCACTTTTGATACTTCAATGAATTTTTTGTCATTTTCATTTCAGAATTATAGGTTTAGATATAGTAATATACTAATAAGGAACTGAGTTTTTGAATTTGTTATATTATTAACTGAAATATTTTGCCACCATGAAATCTTTACGCCCTTTTGCAAGGCGGAATCATGGGGTATCGCAAGAAAAGCATAGCTCGACATGGAAATTAAGTAGAGACTCAACTACATGCAATTAAGGATTTGGGCAATCCACAGAATATGTCCAAAATACAAGTACAAATACAACATGGGATCACAAAATGCATAAGGAGCACGTGCCATCAAGTACAAAAGAATACAATCCAAAAATGATGGCCAATAATTCTAAGCATAACCCGTCAAGGGAATCAATGAATCACGGATCCAATAGTCAAGCCTAAATCCTAGCAAAGTCATGCAATCATCCATTTCGTCCTTGATTAACTTGATTACTTGAAAAGTGTACTAAAACGGGTCAACATAAAGTTGGTGAGTTCGTAGGTTTAAGTATAAAAATCAAGTGTCGGGATATCAACCGTTAACGATATACGAGGATTAGAATACCTAATCACGTCCAAGGAAACCTTAAAAGGTTTCATATTATCATAAGTCAACACAAGTCAATATCAACGTCCAATAATCGTCCATATGCATACAATATCGTCCATATCTAGGTTTAACGACTCATATCCACGGTATGGATCATACCGGGTGTGGATTCGTCAATCCACCGTCCACGTCCACGACCATATATATATATGAATAACATAACGTCTTACATGGTATACAACAATGACCTTTATCACATACATACGTCCATTTACACATATCACAAGTAATCAATTAGGTAACTAACGCCTCGTCCCATATCATAACAAAGTATGTCGACCGACGACGTTTAAACGACCAAGTACACTTTCCACCCCAAAATAATGTAAACGTAGGGGCTACGAAACTCACCTTTGCCTTGAGTGTCGAGTTATACGTAAATTATAAGTGTTCAACGAAATTTAATTGTCCCGAATTCTTCAAAGTCCACGGCCTATCAATACGTTTACACAACATATGTATATTAATAAGTAAGTATATCGATTTGTATGCGTTAATGGGTAATTATATTAATTTGTAAGTATTAATAGATAATTATATAGATTTGTATGTAATTATATTTAATTTAAATTGTTTTTAAAAGAGAAGCTCATCCTTTGTTGACCAATTGACTCTCAGCCGTCCCTTTTTGTTTACATAGCTTATTAAAAACTCATTTATATATGTATTTATACTTGTTAATATATATACATCACCATCTTCACAATTCAGGACTCTCACAGACTTCAAGCCGCCCTCCCCTCCAATACTAGACGACAAGTGGGTCCAAAAGAAGGTGGGGATCGATCCAAATGGTGAAGAACAAGCACAGGAAACAAAACAGGAAAGAAACAGTCGGCACCACCGTAAGCTACGGTGGTTCCGGCGTACATTACGGTGGTCAGAAGTATAGGGGGCGTAGGGTACGGCGGGTATGGTCTGCAGAGGCGTAGGATACGGTAGTGAGGGCCGTAACCTACGGCTGCTTGGAAATACTCGTTTTAGCGTCTACATGGGCGTAGGCAGTGGGTTTGTGGCGTAAGGTTGATTTTGGAGAAGCAAGACGGCGTAACCTACGCCACCCTGGGCGTATTGTACGGTGGTGCAGGGGAAATTGGAAATCTGGGCAGTTTCATGTGAAGAACACAAGCCATTTTACTCCAAAAACCCATTTTCGGTCTGTAAATCGTTTTTAGCAAGCTGCTGGGCTCAATCCAAGGTCGATTAGGCATACATGAACCTCTTAGAAAGTAACCCACTCCCCTTAATCCGAACTAAAACACCAATTGCAGTTTCTAGGTCGGTTTGACCAATTTCTGGATTAGTTGACTTCAGAAAGTCAAACTTGACCAAAACATCAAGAGCCCTAATTTTGTATGCCAAGCGACTAGAAAGGATTCAGAATATGTTTTGGGTACTTATAGTCGATATGGAATCCAACAAACACGAATTCAAAACCAATTCAAACTCTAATCCATCAATTTTGCAAAAATTCATAGTTTGACCTAATTTAAAGTCATAAACCCTAATTTGGCTTTTTCATGGTTTTAATCCGAATTTTTGGCCAAGTGATGTTTATTTCAGTTTTATAACATGAACTTAAGTATAACCCACCTCCCGGATTCGACCCATTTCATCAATTAAGTAGTAAACCCGTTTTTGACCCGTTTTGTTCATAAAAACCCTAAAAACGACCCTTTAGAGATTTGGCTTGCAAAATGGTTCAAGAATGCTTACTTATGATTAGAATTGAGTTTAAAAATATAAAATGACGATATTGAGGCAAATTTAACTTACCAAAACCTTCGAGAAGCCTTAAATCCGAATTTAAGCTAAAATACCCAATTTCTTGCACCTTGAGCTTTCAAATTTTGATATGATGATTATTTAATGATAATGATGATGAATTTAATATAAATCTAGCAAGAATAACAATTAATGATGATGATTTGCTAGAGAGAGAGATAGATGCATTTAGTGAGGGAGAGAAAGGGTTGGAGGATGAATTGAATGAATGAGTGGATGAAAAGTGTAAGAGGGGGATTGGGGGTCTTGGATAGGGTTGGGTCACAAGTGGTGGGTCATGGGTCATGGGTCGACCCATGATCACCCGATTACATTTCTAGTTGATTTAAACGTCTCGTTACGTCATATACCGACTTAATACCGTAATAAATTCTCGTCTAGTATATTACACGTCATAAAATCGTCAAATAGCATTTAAGTCATTTCATTATCCAAGAATAAATTAAATTAAGCACACATCACGTCAACGGGTCAATTTAGATGAAATTTCACTAAATTGAGAAATCAAATTACATTTAATTACGTTTAGTCACGTTAAATACAAGTCAAAAATCGCGAATGTTACATCATTCCCCCGTTGATGAAGTTCTCCGGCCTAGTTGCCAACCTTTGTGCCTCAATGATGTAGTCACGAACACTCCTTATCACGGTGAGGCTCATGGCTTGTATTCGTCTCGATTTCACACGTTCCTTTCGACTCAAAGCATCGGCCACCACATTGGCTTTACCCGGATGGTAGCGAATAACACAATCATAGTCGCTAAAGAGCTCCAACCATCTTCGTTGTCTCATATTCAATTCGCTTTGATCGAAAATGTGTTGAAGGCTTTTGTGATCGGTATAGATCATGCTCTTGGTGCCATACAAGTAGTGCCTCCAACATTTTAAGGCAAACACGACCGCTCCCAATTCCAAGTCATGGGTCGGGTAATTCTTCTCATGCACCTTTAGTTGCCTAGATGCGTAAGCAATCACCTTACCCCATTGCATTAAGACACAACCCAATCCTTGCCCGGATGCATCACAATAAACCACAAAATCATCGGCTCCATCGGGCAAGCTTAAGATGGGCGCATCACACAACTTGTCTTTCAACAATTAGAATGCTCGTTCTTGTTTTTCGCCCCAATCAAATCTCCTTTCTCTTTGAGTTAACAAGGTCAAAGGTTGGGCGATTTTTGAGAAGCCCTCGATGAATCTTCTATAATAGCCCGCCAAACCAAGAAATTGACGGATCTCGGTTGGTATCTCGGGCCTTCGCCAATTCTTTACCGCTTCAATCTTGCTCGGGTCAACGTGTATACCTTCTTTGCTCACCACATGTCCAAGGAAATGGACTTCTTCTAACCAAAACTCACTCTTAGAAAACTTGGCATATAGTTTTTCCTTCCGGAGTAACTCCAACACTAGCTTCAAATGCTCCGCATGATCTTCTTTCGTCTTGGAGTAGATAAGTATGTCATCAATGAAAACAATGATAAACTTATCCAAATATGGATCACACACCCGGTTCATCAAGTCCATAAACACCGCCGGTGCATTAGTTAGACCAAAGGGCATGACCGTGAATTCAAAGTGCCCATATCGAGTTCGGAAAGCCGTTTTTGGAATATCATCTTCATGTACCCGCAATTGATGGTAACCCGACCGCAAGTCAATCTTTGAGAAATATTTAGCGCCTTGGAGTTGATCAAACAAATCATCAATTCTAGGGAGGGGATAGCGATTTTTCACCGTTAGTTTATTCAATTCTCTATAATCGATGCACATTCGGAAGGACCCGTCTTTCTTTTTGACAAATAAGACCGGTGCTCCCCACGGTGATTGACTAGGGCGGATGAAGCCATTTTCTTGGAGTTCTTTGAGTTGGGTAGCCAACTCTTGCATTTCGGTCATGGCTAGGCGATAAGGCGCCTTGGCCACGGGGGAAGCGTTAGGAACAAGATCGATACAAAAATCGAGTTGACGAGAGGGAGGCAAACACGGTAAATCATCCGGAAAGACATCCGCAAACCCATTGACTACGGGCACGTTCTTTAATTCAACCTTGGTGGCGTTAACACTATACACTTTACTTTCCCAAAACTCGGACCTTTCGCCTTGAACCACTAATTCCTCACCATTCTCTAACGGTATTCTAACTATTTTGTTACCACAATCGATCACCGCGTTAACGGACGACATCCAATCCATACCAACGATCACGTCAAAACTCCCAATGTCAAAAGGGACCAAGTTGATGGAAAACGGGTATTCGTTCAATTCTAAGACACAATCACGAGCAACTTGACTAACTCTAGACACACCGCCATTTACCATTTCAAGTTCAAAGTAATACGTCAACGGGCTAAGGCTAGCATTAATCAACAAAATAAAATCATTGGATATGAGGCTAAAGTCGGCCCCGGAATCAAATAACACAGTGGCATATTGGTCGTTGAGAAGGAAAGTACCTGCCACGATGTTTGGATCCACATGAGCCTCGGCCGCATTCACGGAAAAAGCTCTACCACGGGGGGCCAATTGTTGACGAGGAGCTTGTTGAAGTTGTTGTCCTTGGAGCCCTCGGTTTTGATTTGGACCGGCAATTTGCACTTGGTTAGGATGCACGGTCACTTGGACTTGTTGGCCAATAAGATTTGGGCACCGGTTACGATAGTGGTCTTGGCTACCACATTCATAACAAGTCCCCGGGGCTACCGGGGGACGTCTTGCGTTTAATAGAGCAACGTTCAATGGAGCAACACGACGGTCATTAGGACAAAATTTGGAGGTGTGACCCGGTTGGTTGCAATAGAAGCATACATCACATCTCATGGCGGGTTGATGGTGACGATTACACCTAGGGCATAGAGGATTTGCCCCGGCATAACCACCCTTTGGAGGACCCGCCGCCGGTACAACCGTCGCAAAAACCTTCCCACCACGACCATGACGCTTATTATCATGCCTATCATCTTTCTTGGTACCGCTTGACTCGGCCACATCTTTCCTTTTCTTATCATTTTTGTTCAATTTAGCACCCCTAATGAGCTCCAAGGTTACACTAGCGGTGCGGGTGGTTGCTTCTTTATATGTCGAGGGCATGGTGGGGTGAGAGACAAGCACTCTCACTTCATGAGGCAATCCCGCAACATACTTCTCAACCTTCACTTCTTGAGGCCTCACGTAATGGGGAATGAGTCTAGAGAGTTGGCCAAATCGGCGAGTGTAACCCTCACAGTCTCCTCCCTTCATGACAAGCTTGGAGAATTCTACTTGCAAGTTTCTCATTTCATGCGCCGGGCAATACTTGGAAATTATCATACCCTTGAACTCTCCCCAAAGTAGATTATTGGCTACATCAATTCCCAATTCCTCAACCTCCTCATTCCACCATTCTAGGGCACCACCCTTCAACATACCGGTGGCATAGGTGATTCTTTGGTGATAATCACAACCACTCCGAGCAATGATAGATTCAATACTCTCCAACCATTCCAAACAACCCGTGGCACCCCCTTCCCCATTAAATTCCGGAGCTCCACAAAGTTTGAAGTCTTTAAACGAGCACCCCTGTTGGTAGACACCATGACCCCTTGGTTGCACAAAACCTTCTCTTCTCCTCGCCGTTTTCATTCACATTTTCTTCTTCATCTTGGACGTGAACCTCTTCATCTTCCGGTTCTTCTTGTTCATTTCTAGCTTACATGGTCGTTTGGATTCGAGCCACAAGATCCGGCATGAGGTCATTTAGAGCTTGTGTGATAACCTCGGCGGTTACCGGGGGATTTGTACCACCCCGGCCACCTCGGCCACCACGGCCTCCACGACCTCCTCTACCACCACGTCCACCTCTTCCTCCACGTCCACCTACAACTTCTTCTTCCTCTTGTACACGAGGGCAACGAACAAGTCTTTTTGGCCTAACCATAACTTCCTGAACACATGTGTTAGATTGGTAAGTTAATTCTCACATTTCACACACGAATAATCGAAATCGGCCGACAAATAATAAGCAATATACACCTAATTCCTTCTAAACCATTACAAGATTATATAATTTCTACGGGGATATTATCATGGCAATAACCTAAGGCATCTTCATCTCATGCAAATCATAATCCACATCACGATCACACGTCAAATAACATAAATATAAAAGAGGTCAAGTCATAACAAGGCGGGTGAAGTATAGTCCGAATCTTAACTTCAACGTTCAACACATTAAAAGTGTTTGTATACAGGGTGTACCATCGGCTAACCCTCCACACCATTAATACGTTGAACGGATGTCAAGACTCGGTTCCGATATGCTCCCTAAGTGTTGGCCGGGTATGTATACAGGGTGTACCATCGGCTAACCCTCCACCCAACCAACATTCATTAAACATACCGGGTTACCTACTATACCTCCTCCACAATGCGCAATCCACGAGGCCATTAACTTTATATGGCGTAGGGGAACCGTAGATTTGTTGATCAGGCGCCTCTAGGGTTACCGAATGTCATACTCCGTTAATGTCATCATTTCACTTTGCTAGGGTTAAGCAATAAAAGTTCAAGAATATACGTCAACGTTCATTTGGCAAGTCACGGTGTATCCCGACACTAACACATACGTCCAACAAGTCATCACATAACAATCAAGTCACAAGTCATAGAAAACCTACGAACTCCGTGTAAACAAGTTTTATGCGTCATACAATTCACGTTGCACACAAAATTTCCTATCATGCATGCTAATATGAAATGTGGGTGCAATGGCTATAGACTAGGTCGATCCACCTAATTCTCTACAACCACGGCTCTGATACCATTCTGTAACACCCCAACAAGGCGGAATCATGGGGTATCGCAAGAAAAGCATAGCTCGACATGGAAATTAAGTAGAGACTCAACTACATGCAATTAAGGATTTGGGCAATCCACAGAATATGTCCAAAATACAAGTACAAATACAACATGGGATCACAAAATGCATAAGGAGCACGTGCCATCAAGTACAAAAGAATACAATCCAAAAATGATGGCCAATAATCCTAAGCATAACCCGTCAAGGGAATCAATGAATCACGGATCCAATAGTCAAGCCCAAATCCTAGCAAAGTCATGCAATCATCCATTTCGTCCTTGATTAACTTGATTACTTGAAAAGTGTACTAAAACGGGTCAACATAAAGTTGGTGAGTTCGTAGGTTTAAGTATAAAAATCAAGTGTCGGGATATCAACCGTTAACGATATACGAGGATTAGAATACCTAATCACGTCCAAGGAAACCTTAAAAGGTTTCATATTATCATAAGTCAACACAAGTCAATATCAACGTCCAATAATCGTCCATATGCATACAATATCGTCCATATCTAGGTTTAACGACTCATATCCACGGTATGGATCATACCGGGTGTGGATTCGTCAATCCACCGTCCACGTCCACCTCGGCCACCACGACCACCACGGCCTCCACGACCTCCTCTACCACCACGTCCACCCCTACCTCCACGTCCACCTACAACTTCTTCTTCCTCTTGTACACGAGGGCAACGAACAAGTCTTTTTGGCCTAACCATAACTTCCTGAACACATGTGTTAGATTGGTAAGTTAATTCTCACATTTCACACACGAATAATCGAAATCGGCCGACAAATAATAAACAATATACACCTAATTCCTTCTAAACCATTACAAGATTATATAATTCTACGGGGATATTAT
>CM067173.1:19503433-19523433 GCA_034093135.1 Erigeron breviscapus
TTCATGGTAATGACAGAAGGGTATCGTTGCATAAGTGACTGGAGATCACGCATAGGATAGGCATGTTTGCTTATTCATGCATTTGGCACTTACATTGATTCATACATCATTCGTGCATTCATTTACACATTTTGCTTGTCTTGTGTAATCGTGTTGTGAGACGATATTGTGTTGCTTAGAGGCTCGCTGTAAGTCATGCCTAGCCTCTGTTCTTATATTGTGATTATTGTTGTTGGTTCTTTATGGATCATTACTACGAACTCACCAACCTTGTGTTGACTATGCTTAGTACACTTTTCAGGTAATCAGGTTCTCCCAGGACGTGGAGTTTAGTTGCTTTGCTCGCTGTAAACCCGGACTATGGACTTCATGGATCAAGGATTCATTGGCCTGCCTTTTGCATTATACTTAGGATCGTTTGCCATCTTTGGTTGTTATTTTGTTAACTTTGATGGCTATTTGCTCCTGTTGTATTTTGTTACTTACTCGTTATGTTTTGGATTCACCGAATCTTTAATTGCATTTAGTTTGTTCTATTGTAATTCCACCTGGTGCTATGTGATTTCCGTGATATTCCGAGCCTCGGCTTGGGGTGTTACATGGACAGCCACACGCCAACTTATAGGCGGGATTTTGCTAGGTCATCCGGACGGTTGTCGGATACTAGTCGGCAAGGATGAGACTCAAACATGTCATTGGATCAAGGAGTGATCAAGTCTCATTAAGAGTCGCAAAGTGCGATCGGTTGTGAGAATCGGCCTTATTGATAAACAACCATGTGGTCGTGTAACACCCGTCGTTTAAAAATATGGGTTTTCAAAAACTTTTCACCTAACGGTGTTAACTTGCGGAAGTAAAGACTGTAAAAGTCAAAACCGATCAAAACATTTCGGTTTCTGCATTTATTTGGTGTTACATGCCATATCAAAACATAGTTCAAATGAAAACCCAACGGTTGCCCAACATAAAACAACCGTTCACACATCACTACATAAATTCGACATTAAATACGAAATGTAACGAATGTCTAAAGTAAGCATCGTCTAAGGGTAGCTAAGGCTCCTGCATTGCATCTACCCAAGCTCACACGTCCTGCATCTAGATTCCATCAAGCTAAACCTGAGGGAACAACCACATTAAGAAGCAAGTGTTAGCTATAAGAATAGCTAAGTAAGATAACACTTAATTTAAAAGCATTTGTCCAATTAAAACAATCTTCATTATTAGACAAGTTTTATTAGGCACAACACACATCACACGTTCACACATATACTGCATTTCAACTTCGTTTCAATTAGGATAATCATCCTAAAGGTGCCTATCCTGCATTAGTTCACACATTGTCACACGTATCTTCGTTAACTGCATATAAGTGTGCCCTGCATCACACCCGACTGGATGATTAGTCAAAAGACTACTCATCTTACGTCGTTAAGGAATGGCAAGCCAATCCTTGAGTAATCCGTATATGAAGGTTGGTCAAACCCCTCGTATTACTCGCCCTGCGTTATAGAGACCACGTTGCGAGGAGCCACCCAAGCAACAACTGCATCTACGCACTCGCCCGGCTAAGGCTAGTACGGGTTAAGCTTAACACTTTTCACTGCATCTGTTTTATGAGCTCAATTTCACACATATAGATTGGGTCCCTGCATTCCCAAACATTCACACACATATAGTCTAGGTAACACACATTCCTAGACATTCACACACTTTAACTTCATTACGTTTGGATCCTTAAACGTGCAAGTGACATAGCAACCTAGCAAGTCTAGTGAACTAGGCGTACAGGTCAGGCATGCATATCACACATCAACTTCATTTCTATATATCATACATATCAAGATACTTCATTAAACTACATCAACTGCATAACTACATACTACATTAAGCAATAC
The DNA here is from genome assembly GCA_034093135.1 of Erigeron breviscapus. Taxonomy (NCBI): domain Eukaryota; kingdom Viridiplantae; phylum Streptophyta; class Magnoliopsida; order Asterales; family Asteraceae; genus Erigeron; species Erigeron breviscapus. Next base: position 19,505,332 of record CM067173.1, read on the forward strand.
TGCATTACACTACAATAGGGACTGCATCTCAGGTCTCATGGTCAACTGCATAACCCATAATACCTCCCCAGTAACCCATATGCCCACATGCAATAATAAGGTACCGAATGGAAGTGTTTACGATTTGAAACCAGCTTTTAGTTGATCCCTCAGCGTGTCAAAGTAGTGTATCTTACCTGGTTGTAGTACACGCGCACAAACAAGTAGCTAATAATGCTTATCAGTAACCTCCGACACCTATCGTTCATTAACATATAAAGTATAAGTCATTTGGAATCTTAAACGGACTCTCAACGACCTTAAGACTGACTACGTAAAATTCCAGAATTACACCTTACGAAGATAGCCTTCGTACGAACTTAGCTAACGAAGTTAATCTTCGTACGAACTTAGCTAACGAAGTTAATCTTCGTACGAACTTTATCTTCGTTCGTTCTACTTTACGAAAATGGATTCTTACGAATTTAAGTCACACTTTACGAAGATAGGCCGTTAAACGAATTTAAACTTCGTTTTGCTTTCTAGTCAACGAATTAGCCAACGAAGTTAGCTCCAAAACTTCTTACGAATTTAGTGAAAAACGAAGATAGAAACGAGGATTATCTTCGTTTCATCCCTGTTCGACAGTTTTCCATAAACAGACCAAGATCTTCGATTTCCCCAATAAACGACTCGTCCAAGCTTCTTCCAAAACATGTTTTCGACACGATTAAACATATTTTGATCATCAAGATCGACTATAGACTCGTTTAACACCCTTTTGAATGTTAATTAATCAAAACACCTTTTAAGCCCTAATTACTTGCTAATCCCTTTTTAATCAGATTTGATTCATAATTAAACAACCTCTAAATCTGAAAATACAATCAATACATCAATGATTACCTGCTTGACTCGATGATCGATCAATTTACAACACCAAATCGTTTGATCCAAAACCTGATTAATTGCTTTAGGATTCAAGAAAGGATTAATTGCTTTATTATTTGCTAATGGCTGCTTAATCTCATCTAATGGCAGCTCCTAAACCCTTAATCCCGTTTTTAGATTTCAACCTATGTCAAAATCAGCCCCTGGACTTCTAAACCCTTCATTATTGGTCACAAACTGCATTATTGACCATATACAACATTAGTCCTTCATTAAAAGGCACTACATAGCCTTTAAGCGACATTAATCACACTTTATTCGTCATTAAAATTTAGGCTTTTAAACCTAACTACTTTATCTACGTTAACCACACATAACTACATTCAAATATTAAGTAAAGACTTAACGACACCCCAACTTGACTTAACGGCATTAGTCAAACATTAAATAAAAGTTCGGGATGTTACAAATACCTCCCCCTTAAGAGGATTCCGTCCCCGGAATCTCATCAGATAGGAACAACTCGGGATATTTCTCCTTCATTACTGCTTCAGTTTCCCAAGTCAAGCTTTCTCCATGATTATGCTTCCACTTTATCAAGACAAGTTCAATCACTTTTCGGCGTAACTTCTTTTGCTTTCTTCCAAGTATCGCTACCGGTTCGTCTACTATTCTCTTCATTGGGTCAATACTCACGTCTTTAATAGGAATCACACTCGACTCCTCAGCTAAACATTTCCTCAAGTAGGATACATGGAAGGTGTTGTGAATTCCATCCAGTTCTGGAGGTAATTCCAACTGATATGCCACATCTTTAATGCGCTTCACCACTTTAAAAGGTCCAATGAAACGTGGACTCAACTTTCCCTTCTTTCCAAATCGGATAACTCCTTTCCAAGGTGATACTTTCAGCATCACTAAATCACCAACATTAAACTCAATCGGTCTCCTTTTCTTATCTGCATATGTTTTCTGCCTTTCCCTTGCCACACGTAAGGCTTCTTTAGCTACATTAACCTTTTCAGAGGTAATTTCAATAATTTCGGGACCGGTCAACTGCTTTTCACCGGGCTCCATCCAACAACTTGGAGTCCTACATCTCCTTCCATATAACATTTCAAATGGTGGCATCCCAATACTTGCATGGTGACTATTATTATAAGCAAATTCAATCAACTTCAAGTGTTCATCCCATGCTCCACCGTATTCAAGTACACACGTTCTCAACATATCCTCCAAGGTTTGAATGGTTCTCTCACTTTGCCCATCGGTTTGGGGATGATAGGCGGTACTCAAATTTATTCTACTACCCAACTCCCGTTGAAGACCCTTCCAAAAGTTTGACACAAACCTCGAGTCTCGATCCGAAACAATAGATAAAGGAACTCCATGTTTCGCAACTACTTCATCAATGTACATCTTTGCCATCTTCGTTAAAGGCACATCTTGTCGGGTAGCTAGAAAATGAGCACTCTTCGTCAATCTATCTACAATCACCTATATCATATCATTCCCTTTCGGCGTTTTAGGTAGCTTCGTTACAAAGTCCATGGTAATATGATCCCATTTCCACTCGGGAATTTCTAATTGATGCAACAAACCATACGGCTTTTGATGGTCCGTCTTCACTCTTGCACACGTCAAACACTTTGCTACAAAATGAGCTACTTCACCTTTAATATCCGGCCACCAATAAATCGGCTTCAAATCTGCATACATTTTGGTGACACCGGGATGCATCGAATACCTACTTCTATGGACCTCTTCAAGGATCAACTCTCGGTTACCACCAAGCAGTGGCACCCAAATGCGACCCTTGTATGTTTTGAACCCTCGACTATTTGTCTCCATCACAAGACGTTTCTTCTTTCCAATACTCTCATTATCAATATTATCCTTCGTTAATGCCATCTTTTGTGCTTCTTTAATTCGATCTAATAGACCCGACTTGGCCTGAACTTGCATGCTCATCAACTTACAAGAAGAGCTTTGCACTTTCCTACTTAGTGCATCCGCCACTACATTGGCTTTACCCGGATGGTATTTGATTTCACAATCATAGTCTTTAAGTAATTCCATCCACCTTCTTTGTCTCACATTCATCTCCTTTTGAGTAAACATATATTGTAAACTCTTATGGTCGGTGTAAAGTGTGCATTTAGTACCATATAAGTAATGTCTCCATAATTTCAATGCAAACACAACCGCCGCTAGCTCAAGATCATGGGTAGGGTAATTCTTCTCATGAGGCTTCAACTGACGTGAAGCATAGGCAATCACTTTGTCTCTCTGCATTAAAACACAACCCAAACCCGTAATAGAAGCATCGCTATATACCACTAAATCATCAGTACCTTCAGGCAAGGCAAGGATAGGAGCTTCACACAACTTCTTTTTCAACGTTTGGAATGCATTTTCCTGCTTTTCAGTCCACTCGTACTTCACACCCTTCTTTGTTAATTCCGTCATAGGCTTGGCTATTCGGGAAAAATCCTGAATAAACCTTCTATAATACCCAGCCAAACCAAGAAAACTCTTAATCTCGGTAGGAGTCTTTGGCTGCTCCCACTTTGAAACAGCTTCAATCTTTGAAGGATCTACTTTAATACCTTCCGATGAAATAACATGACCAAGAAACTGCACTTCTCGGAGCCAAAACTCACATTTAGAAAACTTTGCGTACAACTTCTTCTCCCTCAACACCTCCAAAACTGCTTTCAAATGCTCACGGTGTTCATCTTCTGACTTAGAGTAGATCAAAATATCGTCAATAAACACAATAACAAAATGATCTAGAAAGGGGCGGCATACCCGATTCATTAAGTCCATAAACGCGGCTGGAGCATTGGTCAACCCAAATGGCATGACCAGGAACTCATAATGACCATATCTAGTCCGGAAAGCTGTCTTTGCTACATCTTCCTTCTTTACCTTTAACTGATGATAACCGGACCGCAAATCAATCTTTGAAAAATACGAAGCACCATGTAGTTGATCAAAAAGATCATCAATTCTCGGGAGAGGATACTTATTCTTGACCGTTCGTTTGTTCAACTCACGGTAGTCAATACACATGCGCATTGATCCATCCTTCTTCTTAACAAAGAGAACCGGAGCTCCCCAAGGCGAGGAACTAGGTTGTATGAACCCCTTGTCAAGTAACTCCTGTAGTTGCGTCATTAATTCCTTCATTTCTGTAGGAGCTAATCGGTAAGGTGCTTTAGCAACGGGTGTAGCACCGGGAATAAGATCTATCTGAAAAGTAACTTCACGATCGGGAGGAATACCTGGTAGATCATCGGGAAACACATCGGGGAAATTGGATACTACCTCAACACTAGCGATTGGAGACTTCTCTTTTCTTGCATCTATGACATAAGCCAAGAAATGGCTCTTGTTTTTCCTTATACATTTAATAGCTTTCATCATACTAATAATCTTTATTCCTCCTCTCTTCTTGTCTCCATACACCGTTATCACTTTACCCTCGGATATAGGCAATCGAATTATCTTTTGGGAACATAAAATACTAGCTTCATTTCTAGCCAACCAATCCATACCAATCACTACATCAAAACCACCTAAGGTAGTAGGTAATAGTTGAACTGGGAAAGAACAACCTTCAATCTCAATGTCACAATCGTCATATCCCACACGTATATTATTAATCGTACCATTAGCAATTTCTACCTCTAATGAACAATCTAAGGGAGTAGTGACTCTTTCTAGCTTAGGAGCAAATAATGTGGACACAAACGACCTATTTGCACCTGAATCAAATAAAACAGAGGCAAGCTTTGAATTAACAAGGAAAGTACCACTTACCACTTCATCGTTGTTCCTTGCGTCATCAACCGTCATTTGAAGAGCTCTCACTTTTGTTGCTGTCGTGGCGGTCTTCTTTCCAGCATTCTTCATCTGTGGACAATTGGCAATGAGATGACCCGTTTCTTGGCACTTGTAGCAACGAGTCTTGTCCCTACATTCAGTGGCAAGATGTCCCGACTTCCCACACTTATGGCACCTTCTTGTCTTGTCGGTACAATGCCCTTCACGAATTGTCTTGCAAAATGTACACCATGAACCATTCTTCTTTTTATCCTTGTCACCACTCGAACTACCACTTCCACGGAACTTCTTATTATTATTGTTATTGGAAGACCAATTTGACCTTCTTTTAAACCCCACTTTCTTGTCGTCGACTTTCTCAACTACTTTCTTGTCCGAAGCAAAATCATCATCAAGCTTTTTAGACTCCTTGATTGCTTCAGTCAGGGTCTTGTGCTGCCTGCAGATACCTCGATAACTCGGAGGCAAACCATCAACATAGCAAGCAACCTGATCTGCATCAGTACGGAACAGATGGCCTACGAACTTCATCTTCTCCATAAAGGAACGAGCATAATCATTAATTTTGCCAACTTCAGCTGTCAAAGCACGGAACTCTTTTTCCATTTTACGCTGCTCATGTACTCCAATATATTCCTCAATGAATTTCTGCTTAAAGTCAGCCCACGTAATAGCAGTTACTATAGCCGGAGTCATCGAAATAGTAATGCTCTTCCACCAGTCCCGAGCACCTTCTTTCAACATCCTACTAGCACACAACACTTTCTTGTCCGAAGCAAAATCATCATCAAGCTTTTTAGACTCCTTGATTGCTTCAGTCAGGGTCTTGTGCTGCCTGCAGATACCTCGATAACTCGGAGGCAAACCATCAACATAGCAAGCAACCTGATCTGCATCAGTACGGAACAGATGGCCTACGAACTTCATCTTCTCCATAAAGGAACGAGCATAATCATTAATTTTGCCAACTTCAGCTGTCAAAGCACGGAACTCTTTTTCCATTTTACGCTGCTCATGTACTCCAATATATTCCTCAATGAATTTCTGCTTAAAGTCAGCCCACGTAATAGCAGTTACTATAGCCGGAGTCATCGAAATAGTAATGCTCTTCCACCAGTCCCGAGCACCTTCTTTCAACATCCTACTAGCACACAACACTTTCTTATCCTCGGGACAATCACAAGCTTCAAAAACCACCTCAGTATCATCAAGCCCTTCCATGCAACCTACTGCATTAAGTGTTCCACAGAATTTCTGAGCTCCACACTTCTGGAAACTTTCAAACTTGAATCGAGGGGCGTGAAAATCATTAGGAGGAACCACATTAACATTAGCAGCATTAGAAGCACCTGCACCCGGATGGACAGGTGGAGTAACGCTAGCAGTAGCTCCGTCGCGTTGGATGTTGCGGTTGCGAGTGTTAACCATTTTCCTTCAATAAAATGGTGGAGTCGACAAGCGTAAAATAAAACAAAAAGCTCGTTGAGATAAGGCTAAAACATATCATCGTAACATAAAACATCTCGTAAGCCCTATCACACTCGCACTCATCCCAACCCATCCTACATCACCTGTCATCTCTAGCTAAGGCATCCTACAAGTACCTAGCATGCACACCTTAAGTTTAAGTCCAAATCCTATGGTCAATAGGCCTTGGTTCACTTAAACTACTTCTCTGATACCAACTTGTAACACCCGTCGTTTAAAAATATGGGTTTTCAAAAACTTTTCACCTAACGGTGTTAACTTGCGGAAGTAAAGACTGTAAAAGTCAAAACCGATCAAAACATTTCGGTTTCTGCATTTATTTGGTGTTACATGCCATATCAAAACATAGTTCAAATGAAAACCCAACGGTTGCCCAACATAAAACAACCGTTCACACATCACTACATAAATTCGACATTAAATACGAAATGTAACGAATGTCTAAAGTAAGCATCGTCTAAGGGTAGCTAAGGCTCCTGCATTGCATCTACCCAAGCTCACACGTCCTGCATCTAGATTCCATCAAGCTAAACCTGAGGGAACAACCACATTAAGAAGCAAGTGTTAGCTATAAGAATAGCTAAGTAAGATAACACTTAATTTAAAAGCATTTGTCCAATTAAAACAATCTTCATTATTAGACAAGTTTTATTAGGCACAACACACATCACACGTTCACACATATACTGCATTTCAACTTCGTTTCAATTAGGATAATCATCCTAAAGGTGCCTATCCTGCATTAGTTCACACATTGTCACACGTATCTTCGTTAACTGCATATAAGTGTGCCCTGCATCACACCCGACTGGATGATTAGTCAAAAGACTACTCATCTTACGTCGTTAAGGAATGGCAAGCCAATCCTTGAGTAATCCGTATATGAAGGTTGGTCAAACCCCTCGTATTACTCGCCCTGCGTTATAGAGACCACGTTGCGAGGAGCCACCCAAGCAACAACTGCATCTACGCACTCGCCCGGCTAAGGCTAGTACGGGTTAAGCTTAACACTTTTCACTGCATCTGTTTTATGAGCTCAATTTCACACATATAGATTGGGTCCCTGCATTCCCAAACATTCACACACATATAGTCTAGGTAACACACATTCCTAGACATTCACACACTTTAACTTCATTACGTTTGGATCCTTAAACGTGCAAGTGACATAGCAACCTAGCAAGTCTAGTGAACTAGGCGTACAGGTCAGGCATGCATATCACACATCAACTTCATTTCTATATATCATACATATCAAGATACTTCATTAAACTACATCAACTGCATAACTACATACTACATTAAGCAATACTGCATTACACTACAATAGGGACTGCATCTCAGGTCTCATGGTCAACTGCATAACCCATAATACCTCCCCAGTAACCCATATGCCCACATGCAATAATAAGGTACCGAATGGAAGTGTTTACGATTTGAAACCAGCTTTTAGTTGATCCCTCAGCGTGACAAAGTAGTGTATCTTACCTGGTTGTAGTACACGCGCACAAACAAGTAGCTAATAATGCTTATCAGTAACCTCCGACACCTATCGTTCAATAACATATAAAGTATAAGTCATTTGGAATCTTAAACGGACTCTCAAACGACCTTAAGACTGACTACGTAAAATTTCAGAATTTCACCTTACGAAGATAGCCTTCGTACGAACTTAGCTAACGAAGTTAATCTTCGTACGAACTTTATCTTCGTTCGTTCTACTTTACGAAAATGGATTCTTACGAATTTAAGTCACACTTTACGAAGATAGGCCGTTAAACGAATTTAAACTTCGTTTTGCTTTCTAGTCAACGAATTAGCCAACGAAGTTAGCTCCAAAACTTCTTACGAATTTAGTGAAAAACGAAGATAGAAACGAGGATTATCTTCGTTTCATCCCTGTTCGACAGTTTTCCATAAACAGACCAAGATCTTCGATTTCCCCAATAAACGACTCGTCCAAGCTTCTTCCAAAACATGTTTTCGACACGATTAAACATATTTTGATCATCAAGATCGACTATAGACTCGTTTAACACCCTTTTGAATGTTAATTAATCAAAACACCTTTTAAGCCCTAATTACTTGCTAATCCCTTTTTAATCAGATTTGATTCATAATTAAACAACCTCTAAATCTGAAAATACAATCAATACATCAATGATTACCTGCTTGACTCGATGATCGATCAATTTACAACACCAAATCGTTTGATCCAAAACCTGATTAATTGCTTTAGGATTCAAGAAAGGATTAATTGCTTTATTATTTGCTAATGGCTGCTTAATCTCATCTAATGGCAGCTCCTAAACCTAACTACTTTATCTACGTTAACCACACATAACTACATTCAAATATTAAGTAAAGACTTAACGACACCCCAACTTGACTTAACGGCATTAGTCAAACATTAAATAAAAGTTCGGGATGTTACAGGTCGTCCGGACGGTTGCCGGATACACGTGCTGTGGACTCAATTTGGTTCTTATTGTTTAACTAAAATATATATATGACTATTAATACGTCTGATAGATTCCTTAGGTAGTTATATGAGTTAAACCTTAGATATCCAAACATTGAACCTTAGTTATTGTCCTCTAGATGGATGACTTTCTGCTAGAACTGTTAATTACTTCTATAACTGAAATCGATGAATCCATCACTTCACCACATGACGAAGTTAGCTCGTTATGTAAAGGTATTTTAACCGATATGAAAAGGGGTTCGTCGGCGGTCTCTCATTGTCTTTCCATGAAAAAAAGATTTGAGAGGTTGCGAGAACTAGGATACGATATTCCCGACTACCTCATAAAGGATCTTTCGATCTCTTCTTTTGATGGATCTTGTGAAGATATCGTCAAGAGGTATAAACGCTCGGAGTGTACCTTTAGAGAATTCTTCAGAGCTCTTAAAAGGTTTGACGAGGAAAATCGTGTCGCTAACCTTGAACGAAGTGAAATGGATAAACCAATCAAATTTGAAAATGAGGAAAGCAAGAAAGACAACTTGGAAGTAGTTTCATCTTCAAAAAGAAAGGCTGGCCCCATAGATCATTCCATTTGTCTTGTTTGTTGTCGAATGGGAAAATGGAATAAAGGCTGTCGAAAACATTCTCGGGTCGAAGGGCCGACTCGATCGAATGTATATGTAATCGGATTGTATTCTTGCGTCTCGGACTCGTGGGTACTAGACACTGGGTGTGGTACGCACATTTGCAATTCAGCAAAAGGACTGAGAAAGAGCAAGAAGCTAAGGACCGGAGACTTGGACTTGCATGTCGGTAACGGCGAGCATGTCGGAGTCTTGGCCGTGGGAACTTATGAGCTCTCATTGCCAAATGGTCGAATATTGATCTTGGAAAATTGTTGTTATGCTCCTTGTTTAACCAGGAACATCATTTCGTTTGCTCGTCTAAAGGAATCTGGGTACGCCTATGGTTTCTCGGACAGAGGTATTGAAGCTTATAAAGATAATGTCTTCTACTTTGAAGCAATACCGAATAACGGCATATATGAGATCGATATTCTAGCTTTTGGCTCAAACAATCCGGTATACGTATGTGAGGAAAGGAAGATCGTTGATCATTCTGAAATATATCTCTGGCATTGTCGTCTTGGTCATATAAGCAAATATCGCATCAGTAAACTCCAATCAGATGGAGTTTTACCATCATTAGGAAGCAATTCCTTTGATGTCTGTGAATCTTGTTTATGTGGAAAGATGGCGAAGAGTCCTTTAAAGGGTAACCCTGAAAGAGCTACTGATCTACTAGGTATCATACACACTGATGTATGTGGACCTTTTAGGACGCCTACAAGAGATGGTCAGACCTACTTCATTACATTTACTGATGACTTCAGTAGATATGGTATGTTTATCTTATGAAACATAAGCATGAAGCTTTTGAGATTTTCAAAGCTTTTCAAAATGAAGTAGAGAATCAACTAGGCAAGACTATTAAGACACTAAGATCTGATCGAGGTGGCGAATATATGAGATCGATATTCTAGCTTTTGGCTCAAACAATCCGGTATACGTATGTGAGGAAAGGAAGATCGTTGATCATTCTGAAATATATCTCTGGCATTGTCGTCTTGGTCATATAAGCAAATATCGCATCAGTAAACTCCAATCAGATGGAGTTTTACCATCATTAGGAAGCAATTCCTTTGATGTCTGTGAATCTTGTTTATGTGGAAAGATGGCGAAGAGTCCTTTAAAGGGTAACCCTGAAAGAGCTACTGATCTACTAGGTATCATACACACTGATGTATGTGGACCTTTTAGGACGCCTACAAGAGATGGTCAGACCTACTTCATTACATTTACTGATGACTTCAGTAGATATGGTATGTTTATCTTATGAAACATAAGCATGAAGCTTTTGAGATTTTCAAAGCTTTTCAAAATGAAGTAGAGAATCAACTAGGCAAGACTATTAAGACACTAAGATCTGATCGAGGTGGCGAATATATGAGTCAAGAGTTCATGGTTCATCTAAATGAAAGGGGAATTGTATCTCAATTCACTCCTCCATATACTTCGCAACATAATGGAGTATCTGAAAGGAGAAATCGAACTTTGTTAGACATGGTTCGATGGATGATGAATCGCACAACTCTACATGATTCCTTTTAGGGCTACGCACTAGAAAATGCAGCACGTATTCTCAACATGGTTCCAACAAAGAAAGTTGACACAACGCCATACGAGTTGTGGCATGGTAAGAAGCCAGATCTTAACCATCTTAGGATTTTGGGATGCCCAGTCTGCGTTAAAAAGGATGCCGTGAGCAAACTCGATCCTAGATCAGTCAAGTGCATTTTTGTTGGGTGTCCGAAGGATTCTCCTTTCGGATACTATTTCTATGATCCATCCGACAACAATATATTTATAAGTCGGAACGACGTCTTCCTAGAGAATAAATTTTTGGATCAAGAAGTCAGTGGGAGCTATGTGGATCTCGATGAAATTCAAGAAACACAAAAGGCACCTCCCGTTGGAAGTAAGGTTGGCAATTGGGTACCTGTTAAGACCTGTTAAAGTAACTGTTAAGCAAAAAATGTACTATGCAACTCTTTCTTTTTTTAAAAATAATTGTTTTTAATATTTTAAATTTCAACATTTAACTTTTTTGATACATAAAACGAATAACTGTCACGCTCAAATCATCAAAGGCAAGTTTTAAATGAGTTGTTTTCATGTTTGAAAGATGAGAATTTTGTGCGCACCGAACCTGTTAAGACCTGTTAAGACACGATTTGCCAGCCTAACCGATAAACCACTTGGTGAACCTAAGCTTGCAAAAGCAAAGGTGTCACAAGATACACAAAGCGTTCGTCGCTCGGAGATGACTCGTTTTGATCCTGATAGATATGGATATCTAATCACCCAAAGTAAGGAAGTAGATCAATTTGAACCTACTACCTACGATGAGGCGATAACGAGATCAGAGTCCAAGAAATGGCACGAGGCCATGGACGCTGAGATGCAATCCATGAAGGATAATGAGGTTTGGTACTTGGTTGATCCACCACCCGGTTGCAAGAGTGTAGGGTGCAAATGGGTTTTCAAGAAGAAAACCGACATGGATGGTAAAGTACATACTTTTAAGGCTAGACTAGTGGCGAAAGGTTACACTCAAACCCACGGGGTTGATTATGATGAAACCTTCTCGCCGGTAGCAAGTCTTAAGGCTATTAGGATACTCGTTGCCATAGCCGCTCATTATGACTATGAGATATGGCAAATGGATGTCAAGACGACATTCTTAAACGGCCACCTTAGTGAGGACGTTTACATGACATAACCCGAGGGTTATGTCAATACCGAGTTTCCCGATAAAGTATGTAAGCTTCAGAGATCCATTTATGGATTGAAGCAAGCATCAAGGACATGAAATTTGCGTTTTGATGAAAAGATCAAAGAGTTTGGTTTTACTCAAAATGTGGATGAGCCATGCGTGTATATGTGAGTAAGTGGGAGAATAAGTACATACCTTGTCTTGTATGTCGATTACATACTATTATTCGGAAATGACATTCCTACTTTGCAAAGTGTCAAAACTTGGCTAGGAAAGTGCTTTTCGATGAAGGACTTGGGAGAAGCTGCATATATCCTTGGGATTAAAATCCATAGGGATAGACCTAGAAGATTGATTGGATTAAGTCAGAGTGCGTACATTGACAAGATCCTTAAGAGGTTCTCTATGGAGAATTATAAGAAAGGACTTGTGCCAATGGCAGCCGGGACGATCTTGAGTAAATCTCAAGGTCCAACTCATCCCAAGGACATCGAAAAGATGAAGGAGGTACCTTATGCTTCAGCCGTAGGGTCCATCATGTATGCCATGCTTTGTACACGCCCGGACGTATCTTATGCTTTGAGCATGACGAGTAGATTTCAACAAAATCCCGGTGAGAGTCATTGAAATGCTGTCAAGAACATACTCAAGTACTTACGAAGGACTAAGGTGGCATTCTTGATATATGGAGGAGATATAGAACAAGAATTAAATCTGAAATGTTACACGGATGCTAGTTTTCAAAGTGATAGAGATGACTCTCGATCACAATCTGGCTATGTGTTTGTTTTAAATGGAGGAGCTGTTGATTGGAAAAGCTCCAAGCAGAGTGTCGTTGCATTATCAACTACTGAATCAGAGTATATAGCGGTAGCGGAAGCGGGACAAGAAGCCATGTGGATTAAGAAGTTCATTAGCGATCTAGGTGTGATGCCAAGCATAGCTTAACCTGTGCCTATTTATTGCGATAACTCGGCAGCAATCACACTAGCTAGAGAACCAAGATCACAGAAAGGTTTGAGACACATCGATAGAAAGTACCACTATATCCGTGAGATCATAAGTAGTGGACATATCAAAGTTCTCAAGGTTCACACAGATGATAATTTAGCTGATCCTTTTACTAAGGCATTACCTCTAGCTAAGATAGATAATTTGTTTAGAGGAATGGGCCTTAGTCAAGCTAATAGTTTATTTTCTATTTAAATGTTTGGATATTTGGAACTTGTAAGAGATATTTTGAAATATTAATAAAGAATGGCATTTTATGTTTCAAATTATTCTTGAGTTCTATATTTGCATGTTTAACCCCATCCATGAGTCATCATTAGATGATTCTAAATTTAACCCATTACCGATCATTGTCTACAGGAGTAGGAAATGAACAAAGGTAATTGTGAGCGATGATGACTTCGGTCGGTTGCATAAGAGATGCAAATCATTTCACAAGTGCTCAAAGAGATATTTGAGTATTGGGATAAGACCCGTTCCTCAGAACGTCGCTTGGATCAGTGGCATAGATAGTTCTGAGAAGTGGAAATGTCTGAGTATCCTTAGACTTGAGGCGCATAGGCGTGTCCCGGAGTGCGTAGTCTCATGCTTTGATTCAGTACCGAACCTGGAACTTAACCGACAGTAGTATGGGCTGTTTTGGGTATGAGATGAAACATGGAAGGGACGTATGCGTACAAGATAGGAGAATGTTCACTAAAGGGTTAGAAAGATATCATGCGGCCACTCGAGGAAATGAACTGATTGGAAGAGTGTGGCCACACCCCGAATGCATAGTAGGTATCCCCGAAATGCATTAACGGTTTAAGATCACTTAGATCGAGAAAATATGCCAAACTACGAGAGTATGCGTAATTATCCGGGTCTCTCGGTTTGGTGTGATATCGGGACATTCATACATCATCCAAAACATTAAAGAGTTTTAATGTACAACATCTATAGGCGGTGTTGGTTTTTCATCCATGAAAAATTTATTCATACATATCTGGGGGCATCGTCGTGTTGCTAGACGAACGTTCGGTGTCAGTATACTTGACGTATATTTGGAAATATCCTCAAGTGGGAGTGTTGTAATTATGAGAATATTTCAATATACTTATACGGCCGCATATCTATGAACCATTAGGGTCGCACACATAGAACGAGGAGGGCTTAATTGAACTTTATAAATAACAAGGAATTCATTGGAAATGAAAATAACTAAAAGTTTCCAAAAATAGATTTGGAAATGATTCGCGGGTCGGAAACGCGAATCGGGTCGAATACGGGATCGGACATCAAGCACCATTGATCGACCCGTGGGGTCCCATTAGGTCGGCCGCGAGCAAGGAGAGGGAGGGGAGGAAAAGGAAACTTTGTGAAAGTATTCCTTGTCCCACATTGATTCAAAGAAGGAATTCTTAGGGTTTTCTATGCCTATATAAAGAACCCTTATTCCTTCTTGAATGATTGCACCAAAACCCTTTTCTCCTCTCTCTCTCTCGTGTGGAGTTCGACGCCCCCCCTTGGGCGGAGAGCACCCCATTCTAGTTATTTTTCCGGTGGGTATTTTGTTATAACGTAAAGTTATAGCTAGCACTTAACTAAGTGCCGAAGATCCGTTCGCGTGTACGAGTCTTTTGAGGGGCGCGACTTCGGGTCCTTTTTCGTGGCAAGTAGCTCACGTTATTCTTGCTTAAGAATAACGTCTTCGGGAGGTCGTCTAAGAGGTTAGTAGTACTTCTATTTATTTATTTTTAGTTACTACATACATGCGCGATAGATCTTGGCTAGGGAATTAAATAGTTTTAATTGTTTTATTACATGCTTCCGCTAGTAGTAATTAATTAGATTAATTACATGTTCATTAATTATATTTAGATAATTTAATTTGTATTTAAATAATTAAACATTTTTATTTATTTACATTTTAAACCCTACACTTATAAAAGGTTTTAAATATAACCCTTGATTAATGAACTATGTTTATTCTTGGAATAAACATCATTTTGGTTAATAAAATCCCAACATGATGGGTATATCACTGTTAAGGTTCCCTCGCCACATTTGTATGTGGCAGGATTCGAACCTAAGACCACAGAAGAAAACCACATTGTGAAAATCCCCTGACCACTGGGCTAACACTCCGATAGCATTTTGAGAGTAATTACAATTTAGGAGTTAGATCACAACATAGAGTATGGAGGAATTGAGTTTTGTTTCTTAAATGCAAATTATTATGTTTTTATTTTTAAATTAATTTGGATCTTTTGTATGAAATTTAAATTTTCATAAGAATACTCAAAATGTATCTTTCTCATAATATTTGAACCCTATAAGAACCTTAAGATGTAGGTACTTTACTAACGGTTCAGCGACTCTGTTGACAAAGTAATGAAGTTTTAAGAGCATCCGGTATGGCTTTGAAATGGGTTGACGTCACTTTATATTGTTCCATGTTGAATTTGACATATATGGCGTGAGTAGATTTGGTGGGTCACCAACTCTATTGACAAAGTAATGAAATTTTAAGAGCATCTCGTATGGCTTTGGAACGGGTCGGTGTCACTTTATATTGTTCCATGTTGAGTTTGGCATATATGGCGTAAGTAGATTCGGTTTGCGATCTTATCTTTAGTCTTTTTTCTTAAAAAACACCGTCTATACGGGAAGTATAGGTCTATATGCAGCGTAGAGGACTTCAACCGTAATTAATAGTAGGGTTAAGTGCACGGAAATGTAATCAACTAAGGCCGAAAAGTTATTGTGTACATGAACTTACAAAAGGTTTATTGTATACATGAACCCTGCTATTTTTCTATTGTATAACGAAACCGGCTAAAGTCTTGATGTGGGCCGGTTAAGTGCATGAAAATGTAATAAACTATGCCCAAAAAGTTATTGTGTACATGAACTTACAAAAAGTTATTGTGTGCATGAACTTACAAAACTTCTATTATTGTGTGCGGTGGTTTGACATCGTTTTTCATCAGTGATTGTGTTTGTTATTCATTTATTTGACATCATCATCATCGAGATATGGAGATCCGATTTTTTTTTTTTTTAAATTCTTATGGTTCTAAATTCTGATGAATGTGTGTAGTTAGAACTAGTTTTTGACCCCAGGGGGACGTTGTCCGGGATCGACACTGCGTCATGCAAGCATTTATACATACAACGGTACCTAAAAGTTTGGACACATAAAATTTACTATAGTTTAGTTAGAAACCTTAATGTAAGAGATAGAGAGTAAAGAAAAAAAAAGATTTGATGATTAAAGTTAGAAACCCAAAGTTAATTGATAAAAATTAAAAACTTTAAAACTAAACTATAATTAAGTTTGTATACAAAAAGTTAGACTAAAGTTAAAAAACCAATAAGTTAAGTGGTACAAATAAGTTAAAAGCGTTAAATTAAGAGATAGAAAGTAGGAAAAAAAATAAAAAAAAGTTGATGATTAAAGTTAAAATCCAAAGTTAATTGATAAAAATTAAAAACTTTAAAAGTAAGTTAAGTGGTAAAAATAAGAAACTATAAAAATATACAATCGTAAAAAAAAAAAAAAAAAAAAAAAAAAAAAAAAAAAAAAAAAAAACAACTGCAGAAAATGACAAAATAAGAATAAGACAAAATTGCTGACGTCATGCTGACGTCAGCAATTTTGTAAGAATTCACAAGGGTTACCGGCTAAGGGAATAGCAGGTAAAACGTGTACTCTATAACCATTTTTTAAGGGTTCATGTATACAATAAACCTTTTGTAAGTTCATGTATACAATAACTTTTCGGCCTTAGTTGATTACATTTCCGTGCACTTAACCCTTAATAGTATCCAAAATGCCACGTATAGGTGATTACACCACATATACGTCAATCGTCGGTGACACTAATTATGGTCAGAAGCTATCATAATTAGCGTCAAAGCCATATACACCAAATATAGCCCTATACATAATGTATATGCGGTGTTTATTTAAATAGGGAGGTGTGTCTAGTAGCACCCTTCTTGTTTTATATTTGTTACAATTACTAATACTAATAATGATATAGCGGGCCAATCAACAAAGGCAACCTCATCTAGGACAAGTCTTTCCCCTAATCTAGAGTTAATTGCATTTTTGGTCCCTGTGGTTTGTATGTTTTGGCAGGTTCAGGACCTTTTCAGGTTTCATTGCATTTTTGGTCCTTATTTCGGAAACCTTTTGCAAATTTGGTACAAATTAACGGTGGTTGTTAAATGAAGCCGTTAAGTGCTGTTAGAATTAAAAATGGTTTTTAATTGTAAATTTCTAAAAGTGTAAGGGGTATTTGTGTCAATATTGTTAGTCAAAAAGTTTGTCTTGTTAATACAATTTATTCTTTTTATTGCTTTTATATCCATTTCTTTTATTTAAAAAAAAGAAAAAAAGAGTTATTTTTCTACAAACTTCCCTCTTCGATTCCGTTTTCGAGATTTGTCAAATTAATCTGAAAAAATCCAGCTTTTGTTCGCGATCTCATTCCGGACATATTCATATTTTAAGTTTTCCGATTCATCGAGATTCGTTGACAGTTACTTTTCCGGTAAATTTTCCGGCAAAGTTTTTTGACAGAATAATAGACTAGGGTTTGTGCGGAATGCAAACCTTAGCATTTTTGTACCGGTTTCGTGTTTTAATTCGTAAAAACAAAGGAGAAATCACAAATTTAAGTTTTCCGGCATATTGCCATATTTTCCGGCGACGATTTCTAAAGTTCATTTTGGTCCGGGTTTGTGAGCGGTGGAATTCTGAGTCGATTGGTATCAGTTTCGTGTTTTTACTCGAAGAAAGGAGAGAGAAATCGTGAATTTCGTTTTCCCGGCGCATTTTGAATTTTCCGGCGAACTGTTGAACATTCCGGCCGCCATTGTTTCTTACATTTAGCGAGCTAAATTACAAATCTTTCTTTTTAGAGCTCGTAAATTTTTATAAATTTTTACAAAATAATCACGTGTATATCTCAGTGACAACAGGACAAACTTTTTGACCAAAACTATTAACACCAATATCCCTTACACTTTTAGAAATTTACAATCAAACACCATTTTTAATTCTAACGGCACTTAACGGCTTCGTTTAACAA
>CM067173.1:19528433-19560093 GCA_034093135.1 Erigeron breviscapus
GTGTGAACTGGTGACTGGCCAGTTCCAGGTGAACTGGTCCTAACAAATTCCCCCTATTTGTCTAGAAATATAGTCTAAGTCTTTTCTAGTTCTTGTATCTATACAAGTGTGAACTATAGAGACTTGTTCGATTTAAATCTATTTAAGTTATCTAAGGTATTTTTATAGATCAGTAAATACCTTAGGTTTTTCTTTTAGGTTTGTTAGATTTTAATCTATTATCTACCTTGTGGTTACAAACTGGTAACTTCATTTATACAAGGAATGAAATTTATACAAGTTACAGAATGTAAATACAAATTACAAGTAGATAACTGAAGAAAGAACTTAAACAGATGGCCCTTCGCCAGTTCTTCTTCTTTTGGTCACTAGAGAAATAGGTTGAGTGTCTTCAGGGTCAATATTCAGCCTTTGCTCCAGATTCTCTTTATGTTGAATCTTGCCCTTTAAGAAATTTACCCATGCCTTCTCAAACCTATTCTTTTGTGCCTTAGCATCAAGCACATTTACCATCTCGACCCATTCGCTGAACCCAAATTGTAGCACACCAGGGTTATCAGTTCTAACCAATGGCCCACCAGCATACTTAACTTCAACTTGAAAAACCTTGGTGCCTGGCTTAATTGTAACATTGACATTAGTAATAGTACCACCATGTCTTCTGGTTGACATGATCTGGGAGTAGTAGTTTCTTGCTTCAGTTTCATTTGTGATTTTAATACTCCCAGCACCAGCAGCCAGTACAGCGGACTTAATGTCTTCATTTGAGACCTCGCCAGTTGGTTCAACGAATGTTCTTAGGTCAGCATCCCTTGCAGCTTTGGTCAGTGGTCTTCTTGGTTGTGGAATCCTTCTCGATGGTGGATTCATCACTTCCTTCACAACCTTCTTCACATTAGCAATTCTCTTTAGAATCCCACTGGCCCTTAACTCCTTAGCCCTCTCCAATGAAATGTTCAAGCTTCTGGCATCAAATTCAGCCTCATCCTCATGATAGTGTCTTTCCAGTTCAACATCTAGCATTTCATTTAACTGGTCAACTATCCTAGGATCATTCTTAATCCTGAGATACTCCTCCTTAGTGATACCCAGAAGATTGGCATCACTCATATCTAGCAATTTCAATTGTGTGAGATGTGCCCTGGCTTCAGCTTGGTTCCTTTGTTTTAATTTCTTTCTTTCTTTAATGTCATCACCAAGTCTGGCCAGTCTTCTACTATCACTATCTGAAACTGGAGGCAGTACATCAGTATTACCAGTCTCAAGCATTTGCATTTCAGTGGCCGGCTGGGCTTCATCAGATACTTTACCCTTTCCCTTGTCTAACACATTCCCCCTTACACTAGCATCTCCACCAGTTTGCTCACCAGCTTCAGTACTGGTAGCTAAGCTCAATTCCCTTCTAGGTACAACTGGTGGTGCAAGGACTGTACTTCTTTCCCCCTTGGCAGCATCTAGACCTGCCCTAATTGCTTCCCATTCAGAGGGGTGTGATGGCAACCGGTCAAGAGGCTGCCACGACTGCACATCCTTGCACTCTTTGAAAATCCCACACATCATCCTGAAGGACCTCCAAAGGTGGTTGGTTTCTTTAGACTGGGCCAAGACATTTGCAATAACTTTGTCTTGACCAGTTTTCAATGCATTCAAAATTGTTGATTCTTCATCAATACCAGCAACCACCTTTTCCTTCATATCATCATCCCTCTTCTTCAAGTTCTCCACTTCATTGGTCAGTTTATTTAATGATTCAGTATGTAGAGATACTTGGGTGCTCAAACCTTCAATGCTGCCCCTCAACTGGTTGATCTCACTGGTAAGTGGGGCCAGATCAACCTGGGGAGTGGCCAGCTTGGTGATCTCAGACATCACCCTTTCTATCAAACGCTCTTCTCTAGCACCCAACGTATCCTCTATCTTCTGACCAACTGAAGATACCAACTGCTCTCCAAGGCCAGTTACATCTAGGCCAGGTCGTTCAACTAATTCCTTGACCTGCCTCTCAATTTCCTTCAGATCTACTTCGGAAGTTCGAACAGTGTTGCCAAGTAGATTTGAAATGGAACTGGTGACCTTGGAGTGAGTTAGGTCAAAGGCTTCCTTTAGAGTACCAGCCAGATTGTTACAGCCAGTGACCAACTCATTCAATTTGTTGAACACCAAGTCTTCATTTGATGAGAACTTGTTTATCCCCAGATCAACCACCTTGATGTTTGTCAAAGAGTCCTTGTGGTATCTGGAGAAAGACTTGGTGTTTTTATCAAGTGTCTTCTGAATCTCCTCCACCCTGGTGAGAAGGTTTTGGAGATCGGATTGTATGGAGACAACTTGACTGTCCAGTGACAAAGGAGAAGGTGTCACTGGACCACTTGCAGTTACTACTGGAGCAACTGGAGGAGGCAAACTAATGGAAGTCTCCCCAGTTGTCAGGCCAGCAGTTGAATATATATAAGGAGTGGTGGAAGAAGAAAGGATTGGAAATTCAATGTGTTGTTCATGCTGAGAATGCTCAGGTGTGAACAACGGCGACGGTGGTGGGGGCATTTCTCGAGCAAGTGAGAATTGCCCAGTTGGTAAAGGAGCGGTATATATTGGTAAAGAAATATCTATAGGCACATTTTGCTCAGGTGGTGAAAGTGAAATTGATGCGTCTGGAGGTAAGACTGGAGATGAAGGGTCTTGTGCTTGTACAGAAGCATCAAGAATCTCCTGGTCTGTTTCAGTACCTTCAGAATCCGAAGATTCTATAAGGATTTCCTCGTCATTAACACCCATGTCCAGATCCATGAATGTAACTGAGGGCTGACCAGTTACCTGGTCAGGCTCCAGATGACCTTCCTCAGTTTCCTGGATGGGTGCATCTGTTGGAGGATCAGATACCGAAGTATCTTCACCAGGGATAGACGTGATTGGAGTTGCTTCAGTTATGGTTGCTCTATCCTCAACCACAACTTGAGACGAACTGGAGGGTCCCTCATTATTTTGAGGCCCGCCCAATTGTCTTTCTGATTCACTTTCCAAAGGTGCATCAGTTTTAGCAAATGCCAGTTGCATTCGCTCTGGAATTTCGACCTCACCAGCTTCAGATACCAGTGAGTCTAGATTCCTAAGCATATCTGGAGCAGTGTACGGAGAATCTGTACCATTATATGCTTCCCTGCCCAGAATTTGCTTAAAACAGAGTGAGAGGAACCTTGAAAAGGGGATACATACACCCCTGGAGCCCTTCAGTTTTTGTACTAGGCTTCTGTACAAAATATCTGCAAAGTCCACTCTCAAACCGTTCCACAAGCAGTAAGCCATCTCTGCTTGCGAGGAGTTAATCTGGTCAAGTCCACCAGAACTCCCACCCATGCTCTCCACCAGGTGGATGAAAAAATACCTCCATGAAGGTGTAAGGCCCTTCATGGTCATCGCACCTTTTGTCTTCAGCACCCCATTGTCCAAGCACTCCTTGTGTCCCATTTCAAGAAGTACTTGACGAAAATTTATGTTTGAGGGCAAGACGACTGGAGATTCATCCTCTCTCCAGTAATTGAGGCGTAAGGCATCCCTCAATACGTCAGAGGTCAAGATACACTGGATTATTCCATCCTTTAAAGTGAAACTGATGGAGGAACAATCGGAAGAAAGAACGGCAGTGTACCAAAACTCACATAAGTAGTTGTGAAACAACTTACGTGGGTTTAGAGAGAATGAGGGTCCTATTGGAGAATTCTTTAAAAACTTTTGAATTCTACCAATAAGGGTATCGGACCCTTGAGATCCTCGTAGGCTGGCCATAGGATTATTTGGATTTAGTTTTATGGCAGCACAACTCGGAGCACCAGGTGCCTGTGTGACATCTGGTGAGGGAATATATGGAACAGTCAAGAGATTTACATTTCTTGAACGAGATGATCTAGGAGCCATAGAATGAAAATGAAATTTAGGATTTAGGGTTTTTGATTTGTGAAGCAAAGAGAAGAATGAAGCAATGTTGATGATTGGAAGTAAATGAAGGAATGTAAAAGAAAGAAAAGTAAATGAGTTTCGGAGTAAATAAGGGTATTTATAAGGGGATTCAAGATCCCAATGTAAAACCAAAAATTATATTTTATTAAACCAAATCAATTTTGAAGATATTTTGACAAAATGAGTTTGAGTTTTGAATAAAAATATAATTTTCCATGTAAGCATTAAATGTTACCATGTCAGCATTAAATGCTACGACGGCTTACTTTACCCATGACCCCACTCACTTTTTGTTTTCCCAATACAAACAGTTTTCAAGTACTTAAAATGGTTTCAAACACGTCAGATCACGATATCAAGTGGTTTAAAACACTCGAGTATCATCACGTGTCACACATATTGACCAAGTATTTGTAACGTTATAAAAATTTAGACAAAGACTGAACCTGGTAACTGGAGGATCAGTCCAGTACCAGTTTCCAACTGAAGAGTTCTCCAGTTGCATTTTCAAACAAAAAACGAATTTTAGTCAGAAAATTATTTTGAGTCTTTCCCCCTAAAATGATGATCCAGTAATCAATTAGTGCCAAGATAGTATCACAAAGGCGTTCGATAGCCTGGCGAGCAAAGATTATCTGGACCTCCTCAACTGGAGAACTTCATCAGTGTCACTGACGCGTTCAATAACAAAGAAAGCTCCAGTTAAGGGTTTAACATTCCCAGTTCGCTGATGAGATGTTTAAAGGTTTTCTCATCGAGAGGTTTAGTAAAAACATCAGCTAACTGTTTGTCAGTGGGGATGAAATGAATTTCAATATCACCTTTCATAACATGATCTCGAATGAAATGATACCTGATGTCAATATGCTTTGTTTTGGAGTGCATCACTGGGTTGTGAGAAATAGCAATTGCACTGGTGTTGTCACAAAAGATTGGGGTCTTGGTATACTTCTGACCATAATCTAGTAACTGGTTCTTGATCCAGAGAATCTGGGCATAACAACTGACCGCAGAAATGTACTCTGCCTCAGCAGTGGACATAGAGACTGAAGTCTGCTTCTTGCTGGTCCAACTTACCAGTTTTCCTCCAAGGAAATGACAACCACCAGTTGTGGATTTTCTATCAATCTTACAACCTTCATGATCAGAATCTGAATAACCCATTAGATCTAATCCTGAGCCTTTGGGGTACCAAAGACCAAGATTATGACACCCTTTCAGGTATCTAAAGATACGCTTTACAGCGTGCAAATGTGATTCTTTAGGGTTAGCCTGAAACCTGGCACATAAACATGTTGCAAACATTATATCTGGTCGACTGGCAGTTAAGTACATCAGTGAACCAACCATACCTCTATAGTCAGTTATGTTAACTGGTTTGCCATTTGGGTCAGAGTCCAAATTCAATGGTGCTGCAATAGGTGTGTTTTTCGATGGGATTGAATCATATTTGTATTTTCTTAACAAATCTCTGACATATTTTCCTTGGTTTATGAATATTCCATTTTCAGTTTGCTTAATCTGAAGACCTAAGAAAAATGTTAATTCACCCATTAAACTCATCTCATACTCAGATGACATGATTTTAGAAAACTTTTTACACATTGCATCATCAGTTGAACCAAAAATAATGTCATCAACATAAATTTGTACCAATAAGATATTACCTCTTTCTTTCAAGATAAACAAGGTATTATCTATTGCACCTCTTTGAAAGCCATTTTTAAGAAGATGTTTAGTTAAAGTATCATACCAGGCTCTTGGGGCTTGTCTTAGATCATACAATGCTTTGTTCAGTCTAAAAACCCAATGAGGATGCTTCTCATCGATGAAACCTGGAGTCTGCTTAACATAAACTTCTTATTCCAATGTTCCATTAAGGAACGCACTTTTGACATCCATCTGGAAGACCTTGAACTGCAGATGGGCTGCATAAGCCAAGAATATTCTTATGGCTTCAAGTCTTGCAACTGGAGCAAAAGTTTCATCAAAGTCAACGCCCTCTGCTTGACAATAACCCTGGGCAACTAGTCTGGCCTTGTTTCTTATAACATGGCCATCTTCATCCATTTTGTTTTGGTAGACCCATCTGGTACCAATAGGTTCTTTCTTTAACCCTGGTGGACAAGGAACAAGCTCCCAAACATTGTTCCTTTCAAACTGGAGGAGCTCTTCTTGCATAGCTTCCACCCAGCTTGGGTCTGCCATAGCCTCGTCAATCTTCTTTGGTTCAATTAAAGATAAGAAGGTGACGTTTAAGCATTGCTCACTGGTGGCTCTTCTAGTCTGAACCCCACTAGTTGGATCACCCACAATTTGTTCAATTGGGTGGGCTTTAGTCCATCTAGTGTATTGACTAGGCTGGTGAACTACAATATCAGTGTAAGTCACCTGGAGATCTTCTTCAGTTGCAGCAGCATCTGGAGAAGGATCAGTCCAAACAACTTCTACATCCTCATCAGAGTCAATGAGGTCTCGATTAGCATCATGAAATTCCTCAGTTGAAGGTATTTCATGAGTAACTGGAGAAGTAGGTGCTTGAACTGGTGCTGATATTGGAGTGGCACGTACATCTGATCCAATCACCAATTCTTGTGGTAAGTTGAAATTGATGGAGGGATAAAATGATGTGTCACTGGTGCTTTTCTTCTTCTTGACTGGTTCCAGTTTGTTGTAACTGGAAGCATCTTCTGGTAAAACAACTGACCGATGAACTTGGTCAGTTTCACCAAAGTTGATTGGAATGACTGGAGAAATATCAAGGCTTGGTCTCTTGTTGATTGCTTCAGTTGATTCATCGAATGTGACATGAATTGTCTCATGCACCTTTTGGAGTCTATAATTATAAACTCTAAAGGCCTTTCGAATATCTGAATAGCCTAAAAATACCCCTTCATCAGCTTTTGCATCAAACTTTCCAAGCTGACTGGAATCGTTCAAGATATAAACTGGACAACCAAATACATGGAAATATCCAATATTTGGTTTACGATTCCTGAGTACTTCGTAGGCAGTCTTCTTATGTCTCTTGATGTAGACTGACCGGTTTTGGGTGTGACAAGCAGTTGCAACTGCCTCAGCCCAAAAACTGGTGGGAAGACTAGATTCAGGTAGCATGCTTCTGGCCGCTTCTATCAGTGTACGATTCTTTCTTTCCACAACTCCATTTTGCTCTGGAGAGTGAACTGATGAGAAGTTTTGAGAGATGCCAGTGTCAGTGCAAAATGTTTCAAGTACCTTATTTTGGAATTCAGTACCATTATCACTTCGCAACTGACAGACTTTTCGAGTGTACTTGAGCTCAATTCTTTTGATAAGAGAGATGATTTCAGCAGGTGCATCACTTTTGGATCTGATGAATACCACCCAGCAATATCTGGTGAACTCATCAACCACAACTAGAGTGTACTTCTTTCCAGCTCTAGTTTGAACATTCACTGGACCAAAAAGATCCATATGTAGCATGTGAAGAGGTTCAGTGATGCTAAAATTTTGCCTAGTTTTAAAACTGGCTCTCTTCTGCTTACCCATCTCACACCCTGGACATGGCTTTTCCTTATTGAAGGAAATCTGAGGTATCCCATCGACCAGTTGCTTGCGAGACAACTTGTTAATGTTTTTGAAATTAAGGTGGGATAACCTTTTATGCCATAGCCAGTTGGTGTCCTCATCAGCTTTGGTATAGAAACATTGCTCTTTTGGAGCTGGTTCCATATCCATGATGTACACATTCCCTTTTCTTGGTGCAATCATCACCACTTTCCAATCCTTGTTAATATGGTGCCTTGTGCAATATCGAACAATACTCTGAAGCCATCATCGCAAAGTTGGCTTACACTGATCAAGTTATATTTCAAACCATTCACAAATGCAACTCTTTTGAATTCGACTTGTCCATTATTGAGCACACCATATCCTTCAGTCTTTCCAGATTGATCGTTACCAAACGTCACTGTCGGTCCATCTTGGACAGTGAACTCTTCCAGTAGGGGCTTACATCCGGTCATAGTCCGGCCAGCAGCGCTGTCCAGATACCAGATATTCTTTTTTCGATCGCCCTACACACACACAAAAATCATTAGTTCATTTTGTGAACCCATCTTTTCTTGATGGGTCCACTGGACTTCTCTTCAGAAGCCACAGTTGATTGTTGAGGTGTTGAACTGGAGGCTACATCTGGAGCATTATCACCAGCTCCAGGTGCAGAAGTAAAAACGATTGGTATTTGATACTTACTCCCCTTAAGTTTACCAGATTTTGTTCCAGATGGAACATTCTTCTGTTTAGGTATTAAAGAGAGTGGTTTAATATTTTGTTTTAAAACTGGAGGTGGTGAACCTCCTTCCAGATTGTTAATCCGGGCAGTACAACTCTGAACCTGCCGAGACAAAAGTTGGAGTTGCCTTTCCAGATTAACCAAAATATTATTTTGTTCAGGCAGTTGAACCTTGGACATTGGTTCAACTGGAGATTTAGTCTGTCGGGTCTTGGGCTCCTTAGACTTATGAGGTAAAGGCTTGTTACCAGTGGCCTTTTTGACTGGAGCTTTAGCCTGTTTGGCTCCAGTTTTAACCTCAAGGGGGGTGGTCTCATTGGTTTCAGTTTCAACAACTTCAGGTTGATCATAAGGTGTTTCAACCTGGAGAGCTGGAGGCAATGCATGAAGATCTGGTATAAGAGCGCCATCTCCAGATCTTCAGATTTCCATGCATTTTTCTGGGCATCGATAGTTCTTGAAAATGCATCATAGTTTTTGCCAGATGCTTTTACCCATGACTTGATAATCTTTTGTGCTTTTTCAAAATCATAAGATAGTTTTTGATTATCAAGTTCTAAAGCCTCAATCTTTAAAACTGACTCCTTGAGAGCCAACTGGACACTTTGCAAATCATTCAGTTGTGGTTTAACATTGTTCAGTTCAATTAAGATAGTGTCAAGATATCTTTCACTATCAGCTCTAACAGTTTCCACAAATGCCAAATCACCACTTAATGATTCAGCCAGGTCCAGTTTTTGTTCAGGGTCAACCTGGTTATCATAGTCACATACCTTTTTCAGTATGATGTCCACCCATCTTCCAGAGATGACATCTTCTTTCACCACATGCTGTTGTTGTTGATCTTCCAAGGCCATGAAACACATGTCCCTTTCCTCTTCTTCATCATCAGATGAGTCATCAGAGTACTCCCATTTTCCCTCAGTTTGTACCATTAAGCACTGATCCTTTTCCTTTTGCATGGACAGGAGGGCAATCTGGGCCTTAAGCTTCTTGTATTTAGCTTTGTAGCTATCATCAGGCCGATTGAAATTAGGGACAGAGGGGCCAGTTTGGTTATTCAACTGACTAGATCTGCATTCCTTCATAAAATGACCTTTCTTGCCACACTTATAGCATGTAAGATTGGTCTTATCCAGAGAGCTGGAGCTGGAAGCATTGTTGGGGCCATTAAATCTTTTGGATTTATGCTTAAACCTATTAAAGGTCTTAGCAATCATGGCGACCAGATCATCATCGTCAGTTTCATTACAACCATCACTGTTTTCAGTGGTCAGTCCAGAGTTTAAGAAACTGTTCAACATCTCCTTCATCGAGTGTACCTGGACACTCTCAGCAGATATTAAAGCAGCACAAGGTCGCTCAGTTGCACTAGCAACCTTGGGACTCTGGGCATGGTTCATGGCATCTTGCTCAGCCACAAGTCTTGCAGCATTATTATCTTCAGTGAATCTGAAGGCTCCATAGAGCGATGCAAGAGTGTGAGTGTGCAAGGTTTTACCTTGTCTCAAGACAAGAACCATGTTTTCCCATTTGGAAGGAAGAATATCACAAAACTTCTCAAGAAGAATATCCTTATCCTTCTCTACACCCAACCTCTCAACTGATTGATGAGGCTAGAAAATCTGGTATATGTACCAGTTAAACTTTCATTGGGCAAGGCAAAGAAGGATTCATACTTCTTGTTCAAGGCAACTTTTCTGGTGACAATTGTGTCATCACCTCCTTCAAATTGAATCACTAATTCATCCCACATAGACTTGGCACTGGGAAACAACACAAGTGTTGGAATTAGGTCTTCAGGGACAGCCCCAAGGATCATGTTTTTCAGTCTGGTGTCCAAGTCCACCAGTCTGCGATCCTCATCAGACCAATGGTCTTCTGGCTTTTCCCTTGAGCCTCTTCTTCCAGTAGGATCAAGAAGAGGACTCACCCCAAGAGACATGGGTATATATGGTCCATCCTTAAGGATTTTCAACATATACCTCTCAATACCACCAAAATGCAACAGCATTCTAGCTTTCCATGTACCAAAAGTCTCACTGTTTCCATCAAATTTGGAACAGGAGTGTTAGAGTAATGTACATGGACATGGTTTGGGGCAGTAGGAGGAGGAGGGTTGGTGTTAACATTTTGAAAAGGTTGTGCATTAGTGTTCGATGGGTTTTCACCAGAACCAGAACCATCTCCACCTTCAGTAGTGTTCATCTTAGAAGATCTAGGCAAGTTTATTAGCCTTCTGCTCTGATACCACTTGTAAGTCCCAACTTGTTAGATGGTACTACTAAAGACACCTCTATGTCGATGGTGGAGTTACTTTGTAATATACTTGCTGAACTGGAGACGACCAGTTGCAAAGGTATATACCAAGTTCTAGATAGATTACTTATATAAAAGACAATAAGTAAAGAACAATGCAATAATACAAATAACTTGTAAACAATCTTGATGAGACAATATGTAGTTTTCAATGTGTAACTTATTTATTGATATTAAACAAATTACAAGGTTGATGCGGAACCAAGATAATACACGAATGTAAATATCCTAACAACCTATGAAATACAATTGATCTATACTCGGAATTTCTCTTCAACAATCGAAACACTTAAAGTAGTGAAATGTTCCTTTTAGCGATTGAGAGAATATTGCACAAGTTCACCAAGAATATTGCAGGTTTGCAAAGTGTGAATTCTATCGAAGTTTATTCGAAGAAGTAATATTCTTGGTTGTGCAATGACTTGTATTTATAGGCAAAGTTAACATTGGAATGTTAACTTTAGCCGTACAAATGTGGTTGGGAGCATTTAAGGAATAGCATTTAATTCCTTAAAAGCATTGTAAAGTCGCATGTTAAAGTGACTTTACATAACCACCTTTATGTACCTTTTAATACTTAAATAATAAGATAAGGCTTATTATCCGGGTAAAGGTACATAAAGCATACAAGTCAATTCCTCGTAATCAGTGTAAAGCTTTGTAAGGGCTTTCCACTAATGGTCTCCAGTTTGTACCTGACTAGAATGCCAACTGGGCTTCGCTGCCATTGCCATTCTCTTTCTTCCATTTGTTATCTTCGACTTCAACTGGAATGCTTCTTCAACTTGGTCAGTTCTCAACTGGAGGAAGTCTTCAGTTGCGTTAACTGTACGGTGCAACTGGACTTCATATATTTCTCGACAAATCATCTTGGTCACCAGTTTACTGGGTCACCAGATGCAACTGGTGACTGGTCAGTGTGAACTGGTGACTGGCCAGTTCCAGGTGAACTGGTCCTAACAGGGACTCCTAGGATGACACCTAAGGAGAAGGATCATTGGTCAGAAGAAGATCATAGGCTGGTAGACCTTGATACCAAGCTGCAAAATATGATCTTGTATGCAGTTCCTGAAACTCTCATGCCCACTCTTGTTTTACTTGAAAATTCTAAATTAATGTGGGAGGAACTTATGACTCAGTTTGAAGGTACTTCTGAAACAATTGTCACAAGAAAAGTAGCTTTGAATAAAAAGTATGAGTCTTTCTTTGCATACCCTGGTGAAACTCTAATACAAACTTACATCAGATTTACAAATTTGGTTAACCAACTGAAAGCCTTGGGTGTAGAGAAGGACAAAGAAATTTTACTTGAAAAATTTTGTGATATTTTACATTCTAAGTGGGAAAATTTGATCTTGGTCTTAAGACAAGGTAAAACCTTGCACAGTCACACTCTAGCATCCTTATATGGAGCCTTCATATATACTGAAGAGAACAAAGCAGAGAGAGCTTGGCTAAGCAAGATGCCAAAAATCATGCTTCTACCAGTTCAGTCATGGTTCAGTATTCTGAGCCACATGGGACTGCACTGCTATCTCCTGAGAGTGATCATTCTGACTCAATGAAGAAGATAGTTTCTGAAATGTTAAAAACTGGTATTACTGATAATGTTACTCATGGTTGTGATGAGGATGACAATGATGATCTGGTTACCATGCTGGCTAAAACGTTCAATCGTTTTAAGGCCAAATCTAATCGATCTGGCAAACCATTTGCTTCCAGCGCTTCTATTGATAAGTCTAATCTTGAATGCTTTAAGTGTGGCAAGAAAGGACATTTCATGAAGGAATGCAGATCTAGTCAACCTTCTACATAACAATCTGCTCCTAACCATTCTATTTTTCAAAAATCTGATGATAGCTATAAGGCTAAGTGCAAGAAGCTGAAAGCCCATATAACTCTCATGGCATAAGACAACAAGCAATAATGGTTGTATGATTGCCAAAACAGAAAAATGGGAAGATTCTAATGAATCATCTAATGATGAGGAAGAAGTGAGGGACATGTGTTTCATGGCTCGTGAAGATCAAGGTCATTTGGTCAAGTCTGATGTTGAATCCGGAAGATGGGTGGATATAATCATGAAAAAGGTTAGTGATTTTGGTTTTGAAAGTAATGAGGAACATAAACTGTACCTTTGGTTCTTTT
This sequence comes from Erigeron breviscapus, assembly GCA_034093135.1. Taxonomy (NCBI): domain Eukaryota; kingdom Viridiplantae; phylum Streptophyta; class Magnoliopsida; order Asterales; family Asteraceae; genus Erigeron; species Erigeron breviscapus. The sequence continues at coordinate 19,541,131 of CM067173.1, forward strand.
AGAAGCTGACATATCATATGTCGAAACTGTGCGTTCAGAAAGTTTAAAAATGTTTAAAAATAATACTTCTGAACTGAACGCCAGTCAGGCCAGACTAAAAGAACCGAAAGATGTTCAGTTGGCCCTAAAAAGTTATCAGTCTATGGTTGCCACTTTGGAATTGGAAAAGGAAGAACTGAAAACCATCCTTGAAAAAGAACAGAAAATAATCAAATCTTGGATGAAATCACCAAATCCAGATGCTGCAATTAAAAACACTTTTGCTAACCAAGGAGTAGCATATGAATATGGTGATCTTCACTTAGCATCTATAATCACTAATTTAGATGCACTTCCAAAAGAAATGAAGCCATCAATTATTTTTAAAGAAGTTGGCAAGCAGAAAACTGTAACTGAAAAGGCCCAGGAACAATCTGAGGGCAAATCTGAAATAGCTCAGACCACTGTTTCATAAAAGAAGGCTAAATCCAAAAAGCCTTTCCCTCAGTCTTCATCTAAGGTTCCTAAAGGCCAAAAGAAGAAGAAAAATGTCTCCCCCACTGAGCCTTCTACCTCAGATTCAGGTAAGGCTCAAGTGTCTAATGAAGAATCAATTTTGTTAAGGTTAGAGAGTCAATTTCAGTTGTTGGCTAGACAAGTGCAAAGTTGTAATGCACGCTTGAAAAATGTTGAAAGTACTCCTTTTCAATCTAAACAAAATGCAAAACCTTTTTCTAAGCAAATCAAGCAAAAATCTGATAAGAAAAATGTTGAAAGCCCCATCAAATCAACTGTTTTTGTGTCATTAGAAATCATGACTGAGATCCCTTTTGATCCTTCAATTCCTCCTAAACCAAAGAAATCTGGGACGTCTAAGGGAGAGTCCAGTGAACCCATCAAAAGATGGGTTCCTAAAAAGAACTAATCTTTGTTTATGTGCAGGGAGACCGAAAGAAGTACATATGGTATTTTGACAGTGCAGCTGGCAGAACCATGACTGGTAACAAGACCCTGCTAGAGGAATATAGGGTGCAAGAGGGGCCCTCAATAACATTTGGGAATGATGGAAATGGAAAAACTGAGGGATACGGTGTCTTAAATAATGGACAAGTCAAAATCACACGTGTTGCATATGTGAATGGTTTGAAATATAACCTGATCAGTGTCAGTCAACTGTGTGATGATGGCTTCAAAGTTTTATTTGATATTTGTCAAGGCACCATATTCAACAGGGATTGGAAGGTAGTGTTGGTTGCACCAAGGAAAGGAAACATCTATATTATAGATGGGAACACAAACTGGTTGTGGCACAAGAGGTTATCCCATCTGAACTTCAAGAACATTAATAAGTTGTCAAGAAAACAACTTGCTGAAGGGATACCTCCAGTGTCTTTCAATAAAGACAAGCCATGTCCAGGTTGTGAAATGGGTAAGCAGAAAAGAGCTTCATTCAAGACCAAGCAAAATTTCAGCATAACTGAACCTCTTCACATGCTTCACATGGACCTTTTTGGACCAGTGAATGTTCAGACCAGAGCAGGAAAGAAGTACACCCTGGTTGTTGTTGACGAATTTTCAAGATATTGCTGGGTGATTTTCCTCAGAACAAAGAGTGAAGCTGCTGCTGAAATCATTGCCCTCATCAAACAAATTGAACTCAAGCACAAGCGAAAAGTTTGTCAGCTCAGAAGTGACAATGGCACAGAGTTCAGAAATGCCACTCTGGAGTCCTTCTGTACTGAAACTGGCATATCTCAGAACTTCTCTTCAGCTCACACACCAAAGCAGAATGGTGTTGTAGAAAGAAAGAATCGAACGCTGATTGAAGCTGCTAGAAGTATGCTAAATGAACCTGGTCTTCCAAAAAATTTCTGGGCTGAAGCTGTTGCAACTGCTTGCTACACTCAGAACATATCTGTTTATGTCAAAAGACACAAGAAGACGGCCTATGAAGTACTCAGAAATCGAAAACCTAATATTGGATACTTCCATGTATTTGGATGTCCAGTATACATTCTGAATGACTCTAGTCAGCTTGGAAAATTTGATGCTAAAGCTGATGAAGGTTACTTTTTAGGATATTCAGTTAATCGCAAAGCCTTCAGAGTCTATAACAAGAGACTTGACAAGGTTGATGAGTCAATTCATGTTACCTTTGATGAATTAAATTCTGCAATCTTCAATAAACCAACTCCTGTACCACCCTCAGAAAGTCCAATCAGTTTTGGTGAATCTGATCCCATTGTTCAATCTGATCAGTTACCTGAACCTGTTTCTGATCATCTCAGTTCAGAACCAGCTAAAACACTTCCAAGCAACATACCATTTTATCCTTCAGTCAGTTTTAAACTACCTTCTGAACTGACTATTGGATCAGATGTACGTGCGGCTTCAAACCAGATACCAGTTTCCACTGAATTACCCCAATCTCAAGAATTTCATGATGCAAGTCATGATCTGCAGGAGGAAGATGATGAGACTGAGATAGTCTTTTCTGAAGCTCTCCCTGAAGTAAATCAGAGGAATTCTTGCACTGATATCATTGTTCATCCTGGTCAATACTCTAAGTGGACAAAGGCACATCCAATTGATCAAATCATTGGAGATTCCAATAGAGGAGTTCATACTAGAAGAGCCACAAGCGATCAATGCTTGAACGTCAGCTTCTTATCACTGATTGAACTGAAGAAGATTGACGAGGCTATGGAAGACCCAAGCTGGGTTGAAGCCATGCAAGATGAGCTCAACCAGTTTAAAAGGAACGACGTTTGGGAACTTGTTTCATGTCCCAGTAACCTGAAGAAAGATCCAATTGGGACAAGATGGGTCTTCAGAAACAAGATGGATGAAGATGGACATGTAATTCGAAACAAGGCAAGACTTATTGCAAAGGGTTACTCTCAAGATGAAGGAGTAGACTTTGATGAAACTTTTGCACCAGTTGCTAGACTTGAAGCTATCAGAATTTTCTTAGCTTTTGCAGCTCATCATAAGTTCAAAGTCTATCAGATGGATGTTAAAAGTGCATTTTTTAATGGTGAACTGGAAGAAGCTGTGTATGTTTATCAGCCACCAGGGTTCATCAATGAAGAAAACCTCACTGGGTATACAGACTGAACAAGGCATTATATGGTCTGAGACAAGCACCTAGAGCCTGGTATGATACTCTTACTAAACATCTTCTGAAAAATGGTTTTAAAAGGGGTGCAATTGATAACACTTTATTCATTTTACATGATAAAGGTGATATCTTACTTGTACAAATTTATGTTGATGATATTGTGTTTGGGTCTACAAATGACAAAATGTGTAAGAAGTTTTCTGAAATTATGTCTTCTGAGTATGAAATGAGTATGATGGGTTAACTGACATATTTCTTGGGTCTTCAAGTAAAACAAACCAGTGATGGTATTTTTATAAATCAAGAAAAATATGTCAGATATTTATTAAAGAAATATCAATTTGATTCAGTCTCATCAAAAGATACTCCCATTTCAGCTCCATTGACTTTGGATTCTGATCCTAATGGAAAACAAGTGGATCCCACAAAATATCGTGGCATGGTGGGATCACTTATGTACTTAACTGCCAGTAGACCTGACATAATGTTTGCAACATGTCTTTGTGCACGCTTTCAGTCTGATCCCAGAGAAGCACACTTAAATGCTGTAAAAAGGATCTTCAGATACCTTAAAGGTGTCCCCAGACTTGGTCTTTGGTATCCCAAAGGCTCAAGTCTAGATCTAATGGGTTATTCAGATTCTGATCATGCAGGATGTAAAATAGATATGTAAAGCACCACAGGTGGTTGTCATTTCCTTGGTGGCAAATTAGTTAGTTGGACAAGCAAGAAGCAAACTGCAGTGTCACTATCCACAGCTGAAGCTGAATACATTTCTGCAGCAAGTTGTTGCGCTTAGATTTTGTGGATGAAGAACCAACTAACTGATTATGGTGTTACATATACAAGAACTCCAATCTTTTGTGATAACACCAGTGCTATTGCCATATCTCACAATCCTGTCATGCACTCCAAAACCAAGCATATCGACCTCAGGTATCATTTCATTAGAGATCACATTATTAAAGGAGATATTGAACTTCATTTCATTCCCACTGATAAACAACTCGCTGATGTTTTTACAAAACCCTTGGATGTCAAAACATTTAAACATCTCATCAGTGAGTTAGGTATGCTAAATCCTGTGTAGCATCACCTCAGGGGGAAATGTCAAAATTTTTGTACTTAAAAGAATTTTTCTCTAAGGGGGAACCTTGCTTTCTGAAAAATATTTTGACTGAAATGCTTCAGATTTACTGAACGGTTTCAGAATAGTTTTTAAACTGAGGTGGTTCAGATTCTTTAAAACTGATCATGCTTAGATTTTGTTGAGTCATTTCTGAAATCAATCAGTCCTTTGTAATGTCTTTTGGATACTTGGTTGTTTGTGTGGACACGTGACGATTACTGTGTAACGTTTGAATAATGATTCTCTTTGCTGACGTGTCACACAAGTTGCGCCGTAAATGTAAAAGTGATGATCACTTTTTATTTATGAAGGTTGAAAAGTTTTCTAAAATGTGGGGCCCCAACCATCTTTGCATTAAATGCGGACGTATACCCCAAAATTATTTCGGATTTCAAACCCGATCAAAATTGATTTCAGTTAAATAATATTTATTTTTTTTGGGTTTGAATTTCAAAATCTTTTTCACTTTATTTATTTTGGAAAACCCTTTGTATTCCATCATAAATAAAAATACATTTTCCGAAAACAATTGCTTCATTTACTTCATCTTTTCATTTACTCCCAATCATCACTCTCTCTCATTCTCTCTTCTTCAAAATTCCAAAACCCTAAAATCATCAATCAATTTAAGTTTCAACTTGTAGAAATGGCTAAATCTTCTTCATCTTCTCACATCAAATCTCTCATAACTTTTGATTACAATCCTCCAAAGGCACTCAAGCCATGTCCAACATGGCCAAAGGGTTTCGCTCCATCAACCCTTCGATTTAATATGAATAATTTTGTTGCATCTCTAAATATTAAATCAGCGACTTTAATGGGGAGAATTAATAAATTTTGGGAAGAGTCTCCTCTCCATTTCGCTTTGACTGCAAATCCTCAAGCAATGTATCATAGATACTTGCTTGAATTCTGGTACACTGCTATAATAAGCAAGGATGAAAAATCCATTGCTTTCACTCTCAATGATGGCACCAAGCAGTGTGTCATTTCTCTTGATGGGTTCAGGGAGGCCCTTCAATTGAATTATGTTCAACCACCTTCAGTCTATGCCAAAAGACTGAAGGGAATTAATTTTAGAGAAGTGTAACATCCCAAACGTTTTATGTTTAACTATTTGACTTTCCGTTAGTTAACGTTAGGTCTATTATGTTTATGTGCCCTATATGGGGTTATGTGATTAAATGCTTAGGCGTTTAATATGAAATGATAAGTATGATGATTAACGAAAGTAAAGTTAAGTAATAAGGTGCTTGTTAGTATGTTAAGACTCCCGGTAGAAAGTTAAGCTAAGAACGTTAAGTTGAAGAGTTGAGGGGTCCTAAGTGTAAGTTTGAGTTTGATGGCCAGGGGTTAGGGAGCAATTAGGCAGCCCTAATTGTCACAAAACACCTGCTCTTGTGTATGTGAAACCCTTCAGCCGATCCCCTCCTATTCCAAGACAAATTTCCCTCAAAATTCAATCGTTTTGTGCCGTTTCGATCAAGTTTTGATTAGATCTTTAATCCCCTAAGTCATCTACAGATAATATAGGTAATATTATCTCTGAATTCTGATTTTATGAGTCATAGTGAGTTTTCAATCCCGGCCATGGGGTTTGGGTTGGGTTATTTGAATAAACGTTTATCGATTTCATGTTATTCGGATGATTGAATGGTTGATTCATGTTGTAAAGTATTAAAGGTGTGATTGATGGATTTGAGTCAGTAAAAGTATTGTCAAAAAGGTTAATTTTATGTCCCCAGGTCGAATTAAAGATTGGTGTTCGTATGGGTTTCGAATTAAAGATTAAAAAGTTGGATTTTGGTCAAACCGGCAGTTATGCGGCGCACAAGCCTTTTGTGTGGCGCATAAATGCAAGTTTTGGAAATTGGTTCCCAGGTGGGTGCCCGATATGCGGCGCACAAAGGATTTGTGCGGCGCATAGGTGGTTTGCTCAGAATTTTGGTTAGTTTCTGTGACGAATTTGGTTGATTTGTGTGGTGCACAAACATTCCATGCGGCGCACAAATGATCAAATGGGGTTTTGTGCGGCGCACAAGATTCTTGTGCGGTGCACAGATAGGTCCAGTTTGGTACTTAAGTTTCGTTTAGCTTATAGAACGATCTTTTACTCGTTATAGGTAGTCGGGAGCACTTAGCAAGCACCGTAAGACCCTTGTAACTGGTTGGTAAGCTGTACCAAGGTAAGATAACATCTTTTGTCACCTGTTGGTACAACAAAACACGTTTTCATAAGTTAAACCTTCCAATTGAATACGAATGCACGTTTTATGTTTATGGGTGACTATGGGAGGTTGCAAAGGGACGTTATACTTACTATTTATGATGTATAACATGCTTATGCAGGTTGCAAAGGTACAAGGTAAGTATATACGTATGAAATGATGAGATGATTATGTTATGTGACTATGAAATGATGAAATGTTATGTTATGTGATTGCATGTGTGGCTTGATCACCTAGTCACTAGTCCTTTGATTAGGATTGCCATGTTCACGTGCACGTTAAGGGCCCTAAAGTAAAAGATGATATGTGATTAGCTTAGGTGAAAGTGTAACCTAAACTAATACAAAGATTAAAGTCTCGAGCAATATGTAAAGTCTTGTGTTAAGCTTAACCCGTGCTAGCTCTTCGGGGCTGGTGCGTACGTGGTCACGTGGTTTGGGAATCATGATACCTCCCATGGCATAGTTACATTTGAGTATTCCGGGTGGAGTAACTAACCACCAATGCGTAAAGGCATAAACGGTTTATTCAGTTGGAAATGACTTTGTCTTTCCTTAACGACGCCGATGGACCACCTCATGGTTTACCCATCATGTCGGGTGTGAGGACTCCATGTATGGTCTATGACCGCCTACACACAACCCCACATCCCTATGTAAGTGGCATAAGTCACTTAGCCTACGTCTAGGCAAAGAAACAAAGAAAAGAAAGAAAGATAAAGAAAGTAAAGCTAGGTACAATTAGGAATACGATGATCCTAATGTGTTATGTTATGATTGTATGTGATATTAACATTAAAAGATGTCTTTGTTAATATTTTATGAATTGGCAATTGTTTTCAAATTCGTGTTATCTTACTTAGCTAATTTATTAGCTAACACTTGTTCTTTGAAAATGTTGTGCCTTCAGGATAATCAAGTTTGAGCTAGGCGAAGATTAGCTTGGTGAGACTTGGGTAGAACGAATAAAGAAGATTAGCAAAGACATTAAACGCTTAGACTTCCTTTAGCCTTATGTTTGGCTATTTTGTTTATGTTTCAGATTTGTAATGATGGGCATTTATGTTGGTGCCAAAGCTTGGATTTACTTTTATTGTTTTGATGATGCTAGTAGTAACACCAATTTTTTAAAGGTACCATCCGTTACGGATGGGGCAGATTTTATAAGTGATCCTTTCCGCTTATTTTAAACGCCGTTTGGCAAAGATTTTTGAAAATCCAAGTTTTTAAACGACGGGTGTTACAAGTTGGTATCAGATAAATGGTTTAAGTGAACCAAAATTCGACCAAGACCTTAGGATTTTGGACTTAAACCGTACTAGAAATGATTGGCTTAAGTAGTAATGTTTTAGCTTTATGATGAAAATGCTTTTAGGATGGTTTGGGATGAGTGTGAGTGTAGGTTTATGGCTTATATATGATTATGTTATGCTTGTGTAATTGAGTAGGCCTAACCTAACTTTGTTCTCTCTCGATTCATCTCTAACATTCGTCACTAAAATTGTAAAAAGATGGTTAATACCCGTGCTAGCAGTCAAAGAGATGGAGCTAATGCTAGCGATGCTCCGGCTAATCAAAATGGGGCTGGAAATGGTGTTAACCAAAGGCCTCCTCGAAGGCCACTTCCGGGCGCACAACCCACAAGGTCAGAAATTGAGAGGGCTAACCCCGTGATTGAACAAGTTCCTACCCGAGCTAAAATGCATGAAGAATTGAGGGTTATTCGAGCTCTTTTGTTAAGGAATGAAGAAGAGTTGGCTCAATTGAGAGCTGAAAAAGAAGCTAGCTTGCAACGGGATGAGCATACCGATGGAAACTATTCCAACCGCTCAAACCGTACCGAGCCATCAATGGTAAGGTCACAGGTTGCTCCTGAAAATGTTGTTGTTAATGTGAATGGTGTTGATAATGTGGTGGAGCCTCGTGTTGTGGTTGCTCCTCGAGCTAATAACTTCAAGTATGAGAGTTTTCAGAAATGTGGAGCAAAGGCATTTGATGGTACTCAAGATGATGTAGGTGCCATGGAATGGTTGGATGATATCGAGGTTGTGTTTGCTTCGTGTTATTGCCCTGAAGATATGAAGGTATTGTGTGCTTCCCGTATGCTAAAGAAGAATGCTCGAAATTGGTGGAGGGCTGCTACTGTTTCTTTGACCCCCGAGGTGCTTGCTGCTATGCCTTGGGGTACATTTAAGGATAAGTTTTTGGAAGAATATGTGGGTACTCGTGAGTTGAGGTTGATTGAGAAGGAATTCAGAGCTTTAACCGCTAAGCCCGGTGCCATAACTGAGTATGCGCACTCATTTATGGAAAAGCTTAAGTTTGTGGGTCACTTGGTTCGTAGAGATGTGGATCAGGTTAAAGCTTACTGTGATGGTCTACCTGCTAGCTATCGTGGCCTTTGTAGGCAACATACTACATTGTCTGCTGCTATTAAGGAGTCCAAGAGGTTGGATGATGACTTCAAGGGTGAAAAGGCTGCAGTGAAAGCTAATGATGATAAGCAATCAGGTTCAAAAAGGAAGCATGATGGATCAAATGGATCGAATAGGAAGTTCAAGAAAGGTTCATCTTCAAGGGTTGGGGGCAGCAACTATGCAAAGCCAAAGAATTGGTGTAGTACTTGTAAGGCGCCTCATTCGGGTCCATGTTCAGATAAGACCCGAAGGTGTGATACTTGTGGTGGTACGGGTCATCCTGCTTCAGAATGCAAGGACAAGCCAAAGTGTTACCGGTGTCACCATACTGGTCATTTCATCAAGGATTGCCCACAAGGAAAAGATGATGGAAAGAAGACGGTTGTCCAAAATCCTAAAGCTCGAGCCTTTCAGTTGACAGTTGAAGCTGCCAAGGAGAACGATGAGGTAGTAAGCGGTACATTTCTTGTTAACTCAAAACCTGCTTCTGTTCTTTTTGATTCGGGTGCAAATAGGTCTTTTGTGTCCACTTTATTTGCTCCTAAGCTTGATAGGGTCACTACTCCCCTTGATTGTTCTATAGAGGTTGAAATTGCTAACGGTACCATTAGTGACATTCAAGTAGGTTATGATGATTGTTCTATTGAGATTGAAGGTCGCTCTTTTCCGGTTCAGTTATTGCCTACTACTCTAGCCGGTTTTGATATAGTGATAGGTATGGATTGGTTGTCTCAAAATGATGCTACCATTATATGTTCTCAAAAGATCGTGCGTTTCGCTACTCTGGATGGTAAGGTCATTTCCGTTTATGGAGATAAGAAGAAAGGGAGCATAAAGATCATTAATTTGATGAAGGCTCTCAATTGCATTCGACATAACAAGAATCATTTTCTTGCTTATGTTATCGATACACGAAAGGAGAAGTCTCCTATCTCTAATGTGGAAGTAGTTTCTGAATTTTCTGATGTCTTTCCGGATGATCTTCCCGGTATTCCTCCCGACCGAGAGGTCACTTTTCAAATTGATCTTGTACCCGGTGCTACTCCTGTTGCAAAAGCACCATATCGTTTAGCTCCTACAGAAATGAAAGAGTTAATGTCTCAGCTTCAAGAGCTACTCGACAAAGGTTTCATACAACCAAGTTCCTCGCCTTGGGGAGATCCGGTTCTTTTTGTCAAAAAGAAAGACGGTTCTATGCGCATGTGCATAGACTACCGTGAGCTGAATAAGCGAACGGTTAAGAATAAGTATCCTCTCCCGCGTATAGATGATCTTTTTGATCAGCTCCATGGTGCTTCTTACTTCTCTAAGATTGATTTGCGGTCTGGCTATCATCAATTAAAGGTCAAAAAGGAAGATGTGGCCAAGACAGCTTTTCGTACACGTTATGGGTACTATGAGTTTCTTGTCATGCCATTTGGGTTGACAAACGCTCCAGCCGCTTTTATGGATTTAATGAATCGGGTATGTCGCCCATTCTTAGATCATTTTGTGATTGTCTTTATTGACGATATTCTGATTTATTCAAAGTCTGAAGCCGAGCACCGTGAGCACTTAAGAGCCGTTCTTGAGGTTCTTAGGGAGAAAAAGTTATATGCAAAGTTCTCCAAGTGTGAATTCTGGCTTCGAGAAGTGCAATTTCTCGGGCATGTTATCTCTTCTGAAGGTATTAAAGTTGATCCTGCCAAGATTGAAGTTGTATCTAAATGGGAACAGCCAAAGACACCCACGGAGATTAAGAGTTTTCTTGGTTTAGCTGGCTATTATAGAAGGTTTATTCAAGATTTCTCCCGAATAGCTAAGCCAATGACTGAATTGACAAAGAAAGGAGTGAAGTTTGTATGGACGGAGGCTCAAGAAAAGGCCTTTCGAACGCTTAAGACAAAGTTATGTGAAGCTCGTGTCCTAGCCTTACCCGAAGGTACCGATGATCTTGTTGTGTATAGTGATGCTTCTATTTCAGGTTTGGGTTGTATCCTTATGCAAAGGGACAAAGTTATTGCTTATGCTTCACGTCAGTTGAAGCCTCATGAAAAGAATTACCCGACCCATGATCTTGAATTGGCTGCAGTAGTGTTTGCTTTGAAGTTGTGGAGGCATTACTTATATGGCACCAAGTGTACCTTGTACACGGATCATAAGAGTTTGCAATATGTGTTCTCATAGAAGGAAATGAATGTAAGGCAAAGGAGATGGATGGAACTTCTGAAAGATTATGATTGTGAGATTAAGTATCATCCCGGTAAAGCCAATGTGGTGGCGGATGCATTAAGTAGGAAAGCGCAGAATTTTTCTTGTAGATTGATGAGCATGGTTGTTCAAGCAAAGTCGGGGTTACTCGACCGCATCAAGGAAGCCCAAGTTAAGGCTTTAATGAAGGATAATATCAACAATGAAAGCATTGGAAAGAAGAAAATACTTGTGATGGAGACGAACAGCCGTGGATTTAAGACATATAAGGGTCGAATTTGGGTACCATTGCTTGGGTGGTAATCGCGAGTTGATCCTTGAAGAAGCTCATAGGTCAAGATATTCAGTTCATCCTGGTATTACCAAGATGTATGCAGATTTGAAGCCCATCTATTGGTGGCCTAACATTAAGGGAGAAGTTGCTCATTTTGTTGAAAGATGTTTAACCTGTGCACGTGTGAAAGCGGATCACAAAAAGCCATATGGAATGTTGCATCAATTGGAGATTCCGGAATGGAAATGGGACCATATTACTATGGATTTTGTGACTAAGCTACCAAGAACACCGAAGGGAAATGACATGGTATGGGTTATTGTGGATAGATTGACAAAGAGTGCTCATTTCTTGGCAACAAGACAGGATGTACCACTAACTAAGATGGCAAAGATGTATATAGATGAGATCGTAGCGAAGCATGGTGTTCCTTTATCCATTGTTTCAGACCGAGACACGAGATTCGTGTCTAATTTTTGGAAGGGTCTTCAGCGAGAATTAGGTACTAGAGTGAACTTGAGCACCGCCTATCACCCCCAAACGGATGGGCAAAGTGAAAGGACTATACAAACATTGGAAGACATGTTAAGAGCTTGTGTTTTAGAATATGGTGGAGCATGGGACGAACACTTGAAATTGATTGAATTCACTTATAATAACAGCCACCATGTAAGTATTGGAATGCCACCATTTGAAATGCTTTATGGTAGGAGATGTAGGACTCCGAGTTGTTGGATGGAACCCGGTGAAAAGCAGTTTACGGGTCCCAAAATCATTGAAATCTCAGCTGAAAAAGTTAATGTGGCAAAAGAAGCGCTTCGTGTGGCTAGAGAACGACAAAAGACTTATGCCAACAAGAAAAAAAAGCCAATTGAGTTTCAAGTTGGTGATTTGGTAATGTTGAAAGTCTCTCCATGGAAAGGAGTTATTCGTTTCGGAAAGAAAGGAAAGCTAAGTCCACGTTTCATTGGACCTTTCAAGATTCTGAAACGTATCAAGGATGTAGCATATCAATTGGAATTAACCCCAGAATTGGATGGAATTCATCACACATTTCATGTTTCGTATTTGAGGAAGTGTTTGGCCGATGAGTCTAGTGTTATTCCAATTGAGGATGTGAGCATTGATCCGCAGAAAAGAATAGTGGATGAACCAGTAGCAATACTCGGAAGGAAGCAAAAGAAACTCCGCAGAAAGGTGATTGATCTTGTGTTGATTAAATGGAAGCATAATCATGGTGAAAGTTTAACTTAGGAGACCGAGTCCATGATGAAAGAGAAGTATCCAGATCTGTTCACTTCTGAGGAGATTCCGAGGACGGAATCCTCTTAAGGGGGAGGTAATTGTAACATCCCAAACGTTTTATGTTTGACTATTTGACTTTCCGTTAGTTAACGTTAGGTCCGTTATGTTTATGTGCCCTATATGGGGTTATGTGATTAAATGCTTAGGCGTTTAATATGAAATGATAAGTATGATGATTAATGAAAGTAAAGTTAAGTAATAAGGTGCTTGTTAGTATGTTAAGACTCCCGGTAGAAAGTTAAGCTAAGAACGTTAAGTTGAAGAGTTGAGGGGTCCTAAGTGTAAGTTTGAGTTTGATGGCCAGGGGTTAGGGAGCAATTAGGCAGCCCTAATTATCACAAAACACCTGCTCTTGTGTATGTGAAACCCTTCAGCCGATCCAAGACAAATTTCCCTCAAAATTCAATCGTTTTGTGCCGTTTCGATCAAGTTTTGATTAGATCTTGAATCCCCTAAGTCATCTACAGGTAATATAGGTAATATTATCTCTGAATTCTGATTTTATGAGTTATAGTGAGTTTTCAATCCCGGCCATGGGGTTTGGGTTGGGTTATTTGAATAAACGTTTATCGATTTCATGTTATTCGGATGATTGAATGGTTGATTCATGTTGTAAAGTATTAAAGGTGTGATTGATGGATTTGAGTCAGTAAAAGTATTGTCAAAAAGGTTAATTTTATGTCCCCAGGTCGAATTAAAGATTGGTGTTCGTATGGGTTTCGAATTAAAGATTAAAAAGTTGGATTTTGGTCGAACTGGCAGTTATGCGGCGCACAAGCCTTTTGTGCGGCGCATAAATGCAAGTTTTGGAAATTGGTTCCCAGGTGGGTGCCCGATATGCGGCGCACAAAGGATTTGTGCAGCGCATAGGTGGTTTGCTCAGAATTTTGGTTAGTTTCTGTGACGAATTTGGTTGATTTGCGCGGTGCACAATGTAAAGTCCCTCACACGATGGTTTAACCCAAGAGTGTAAAATACAAGACAAGTATGAACTATAATCGGACTAGTATTACTTCAATATAAATATGCAAGAATATAAACAAAGTAATAAATGACTTAAGCAATATTTAAACAAGTAAATAAATGGTGGAACACAAATGTAGTTTTCAAGTGTATTTTCTTTATTGATGTATAAACAAAATACAAGATCGTTGCGGAACCTAGATATTACACGTATGTAAGTATCTAAACAATCTTTGAATTACAAGTGATCTATACTTGCTAAATAAACTCCTTTGATCGATATACTTAGAGTTGTGAAGTATAACTGTTTAGATCGAGAGTATTTAAGCAAGTTCACCAATTTGCTAAAAAGTGATTTTCTCAAAGAAATTACTTTGTATTTATAGGCAACAAAATTCACCAGTGAATTTTGTGCCGTACAAATATGGTTGTATGCATTTAATGAACCGACAAGAACATTAAATGCATTGGATAAAGTTACAAGGATAAAGTCACATCAATGTGACTTTATTCTTTTATCCAACCACCTTAACACACATATATTCTTTGGTAAAGAACAAGTGGGTTGTTCTTTGGAAAGTGTGTAAAGGCTTAAAGGGGTGAAGTCCAGTGAGCTAATCTGGAGAATACTCCAGATTTCCTATACAAGTATTTGCTCACTGGTCTTCCATTATTTCTGGACAAATCTTCAGAGGGACTCCAGATTCCAAGTCTGGAGTAGGTCCAGTAGAACACGTTTCTGGACAGATCTTCAGTAAGGCTCCATTAGTCGAGTCTGGAGCGAGTCCAGTAAATCTGGACCTAACAAATTCCCTCTATTTGTTTAGAAATAATGCAAGTGTTTTTCAGGCTTATAGATATACAAATTTGTATGCCTGGAAAACACTTAGTCGATTTAAGTCTAAAAAATCTAAGTTACTGGAAAACACTTTATAGATCATGGGTGTTTTCAGTTTCATCTTTTAAGTTCTAACTTAGACTAAATCTGATCATTTACTTATATGAAATTAAAAATTGCAACTAATATTACTTTCATCAACTGGAAAATAGTTACAACTTTCATTAAACGATTAATTACAATAAGTACATGATAAAAGATTCAGGCCCTTCTTTTTGATAACTGCCCTGGTGCATCTTCAGTAGCCTTCCTCTTTGGTGATGGAGATGATGGAACAGACACTGGTGGTCTCAAACCCAACACAGCTTCCATTTGTTGTATTCTTCTCCAGACCTTTTGAACTCTCTTCATAAACGCCTTAACATCTGGAGATAAATCAGTTTTACCTTTAAATGTCAATCCTATCTCCTTCAGTTCAGTCCATCCAAAAGCTTGGACTGTTGTATCTTTCCTTTCATCTATAAAGTTACCCTCCCTGGTCAACTTTATATTGAATCTGGTCATTCCTTGATGATTTTCAGCCAACTTGATTTCAGCATCAACAATTTTTCTAGTATTAGCCCTGAAATTCATCATTTGATCATAAGATGCCTTCTGCTTCGCCATTTGGACCATATATTCAGTTTCCTTGGATACACCACTCTGTTGTCCTTCAGTGGACTGGAGTTGTTGGCGATTAATTCTCAGAGAAGTATCCAGGGGAATGAAAGTGCTCACATCAGCATCCTTTATTGCCTTGATTTGTTTGGCAGTAAGCTTCGGCAGACCAGTCAATCTTTTTCTGTACTCTAACTCCAGAGCACCAGCATTCTTTCTAATCTTTCTCTGGAGGTTCACCAGTTCCTCCCTTCTTTGCCTTATTAACTCTGGAATGGTAACACCATAAATTAATGAATCATATACCTGTTCTTCTTCAGCGTAGAACGAGCGTATATGAACATCATTCAATGCATCTAGACATTGATGAACTCTGGGATCATCCTTCATCTTCTTGAACACTTCAATGTTAATGCGTAACCTTCCAGCATTGTATGAATCCAGAGTCCCATGATTAGCCATATCCCTATGATGGGCCAGCAGTTCATCTCTTTGATTCTTCTTAAAGATTTCAATCATGATGCATTGTTGTTCTAACTTCTTGGCAGATTCATCATCAGCATCTTCAGTTCTTTCTTCCTCTTCACCAGATACCACTTTTTCTTTTCCTTTAACTGCCTTCAGAGTTGATGGAATATCTGGGAAGGACTCAAATTGGGGCTCACTGGCTTCAGTGCCAGTAGCTTCTTCAGTTAGCCCGGCTTCAGTGCCATATGCTCTTTGTGCTAATTCTTTTAATGTCATTTGGTCACCAGACGATGGATTTTCCCCCTTGGAATGATCACCAGTCCTGGACTTGAGATCATTCCATAATTCTTCCATCATATGCCTGTCCAGAGAACCAAAAGTTCTTCCAGTCACTGGATTTGCATCAGCCACAATCTTCTTGAGTGCCAGCACTTCCTTTTTAACATCTTCAACTTCTTTTGGCAAGTGCTTTGGCAGCTCAACTTCTATCATTTTCACAACTTCTGGCAACATAACATCTTGAATTGATCGAAGGACAGATCCAGAAATCTCTTCAGTGATTTCTTTAAGCATACTGGATCTGAACTTCCTTGTACATTCATCACTTATTGTACTTGCAACAGCTGTCTGATCAAGAGTGGGTCTGTTTTCCAGTGAACTAACCCTTGTAACCAACTTTTCCATCTCTTCTTTCAGACCTGCCAGTGGTTGAACAATCTTACTATCCACTGCAGTCTGAACAGAACTAACCAGCTTCTCTTCTAAGCCCTGGACTGCCACTTTTATATTTTCAGAATTTCGATTTGTGGCCAGTACCAGCTCATCTAACTTCTCAAACACCAATTTCTCATTCCCAGCAAACAAGTTCATTTCTGATGCTAAATTATTTGACAATAAGGATTTGAAATCAGAAATAACCTGGGAAGAGCTCTGGAGTGATCTCTCCAGGTCCGCCACCTTACTAAGAAGGCCTTGGACCTCGGCAGAAGATGAAGTGGAGAGACCACTGGGCGGTTCCAGATGAGAGGTCATTCTTTCCATTACTGGTACTTGTGCCCAGACCTCTTCAGTTTCAACAGTTTCAGCATTTATAACTGTAGAGTCTGGCACACCTTGTTCAGAAAGGTTGACTGTGGTTTCGATAGGTGGTGGTTGAGTTTGTAAAGGTTGAACTAGTGGAGTGAAGTAAGGAGTAGATTGTGGAATTGAAGGTGGTGGAGGTGGTGGTGGTGGTGGCATGCTTGATTCTGGTGGGGGTGGAGGCATTTCTGTTTCTGGAGGGGTAATATTTGTTTCTGGTGGAGGTGGTGGCATTTCTGGTAGACTTTCAACTTGCACATTATCTTCACCCAGAAAATTCATATCTACATCAAAATTTTGACCTTCAGAAATGGGAGAATCAGCCCCATCCAAAACATATCACCAGTATTAGCATCACCAGCCGATGTACCAGCCTGATCACCAGCCTGAACATTCAAATCAATCTGAGCCTCTTGCTCATCAGACTGGACAACCTGTTCTACCTGCTCAACCTGCTCAACAACCTGTTCATCAAACTGAGCCATATTTTCCATCTGTTCATCAAACTGCCCAACAACTTCTACATTCTCAACCTGTTCAATATTTTCAACATTCTCCTCTTCAAAAATGGGAGACCCATCCAGATCCATTACATCACCAGCCTGTCTTGCTGGGTTTACCTGGACTCCACCTCTCATTAGACGCCTACTAGATCTAGGTCATCTGGAACGATCAACATTTTCTGGTTGCACACCTTCTTCTGGAGCAACTTGCCTTATTGGTTGTACCATCTCTACAACCTGAACATCTTGGTCATCACCAGGTCTTTCAACAACTTGTACTCTACCTGGTGCCTCTGCTTGTTCCCTTCGAAAAGTTAACATGGATGGAGGAATATCTACCTCACCAGCCCTTGATTGAAGGTTGGTTAGATCCCTCATAAACTCACTTACAGAAAAGTGAGTAGTTTCAAAATCATACTGGTCTCCTAGAGCATTTCTGAACATAAGGGAAAGAAAACAGATATATGGAATATGGGGTTTTCTCCCTTTTGCTTTCAATCGATCCACCAAATCATTAAACAAGATCTGAGCAAAATCTACTCTTATTCCGAACCACAAACAATAGGCAATCTGGAGCTGGGTTTGATTTATCTGATCAAGACCCCCAGAACTACCTCCCAGACATTCAACCAGATGTGTGAAGAAAAATCTCCACGAGTCTGTCAGCCTACTCATATATATTGTGCCTTTTCTCAATAACTGGCCATGGTCATCAAGAATTTCTGTGTGCCCCGTCAACCTGCACACTTCCCTGTAATTAATGCCAGAGGGAAGTTCGATGGGCATCTCATTCTGGTCAAGATAGTTCAACTGTAAAACAGACCTGAGTAAACTTACTGAGAAACTTAAAGATCTGGTACCTCCCGTAAGAGTATAAGAAATTGATGAGGTTTCTTCATTATAAAATGCCGAGTACCAGAATTCACACAAATAGTCATGGTACATTCTCCCTGGGTTTAGGGTTAATGCACCATACAGAGGGCATGAGAGAAAGAAAGTATTCAATCTCCCAATGATAGAACGAGCAGGATGAGCACTGGAAAGTTTGGCCATCCAGTTATTCATGTTGATTCGAATAGCTTTTGCTTCAAGAGTGATGTGTCTAGGTTTAGTAACATTATCAACCGGAGCATATTCGGCAGATAAAAGATTTTTGGGCGAGTTTGACTGTCTAGGTGCCATTTATGATTGATAGATGAAAATTAAATTGAATAAATTAAGGGTTTATGATGAAGAATTTAATGAATTTGCAGTTAATATGAGAGATTTATGATAGGAGAAGAATGAAGAATTGAATGAAGGAATTTTAAGATTTGGGAGTAAATGTTTGAAGTAAATGTAAAGTGAAAGTGAAAGTGGGTATATAAAGGAGAGATAATGTGGAACTCAAACGGGTTAATTTGAAATTATCAAATATAATTTTGATCGGGTTTTGAGATCCGCATTAAGTACATCACATCACACATTAATGTGTGATGGTTCACCGCCCACAAAAAACTAACAACTTGTTCTTTTTGTCTTCCCAAGGTAAAAAATACCATTATTTCGTTTGAAAAATTACATGCCACGTAGGATTTATAAGATAAATATCTTTGAAAAAGTTTGCTTACGTGGCATGCACAATGACCAAGTATTTAAAAAATATTGTGACTCAATTCAGTGCATCTGGAGGTTGACTAGACACTCCAGTATCACTAGTGGATTAGTCCAGTGAAGCATGTACTGATGGTACACTGGAGGGACACTCCAGTAAAGTACCAGTGAAAACCATTTTGAAAGACTGGTAACCTCAAACATGCACGTCAACATGAT
>CM067173.1:19561093-19599187 GCA_034093135.1 Erigeron breviscapus
ATTTAAATATTAATTAAATGTTAATTATTAATTAAAAGATTTTAGCCAATGATGACTAGTCCAAAATATTGAATTCGATCTTTAAGAATGACAAATTTTAAAATTTTTATTTCGACGGCTCGTAGTCAACCTCTCATTTGTTCAATATTTGTGTTTTCTTATGTGGGGTGGTACTGTGGTAGCTACATAAAGTGTTGTTGGATTATCTATTTGATTTGACCCGGCCCATGATAAAAAATCCGAACTACGAAAATACATATAACCCGAAGTGTTCCTTTCTTGAAGAAAAAGCAAAACGAAAACAGTCGAAACCCTTGTTCATTCATTCTTCAATAAATCTCTCTTAAATCCCTAATTTCCTCTTTAAATTAACACAGAAATTATATAGAAAAGAAGAAGGGCAAAGATGGATGTAATAAAATCACAGCAATTATCATCAAGGCCGATCGACAAAGTGGTGGTGCATCCATTAGTTCTTCTTAGCATCGTCGACAACTACTATCGTGTCGCTAAGGACACTCGCAAGCGTGTCGTTGGTGTTCTCCTTGGTTCCTCTTTCAAAGGCACCGTTGACGTCACCAACAGCTACGCAGGTATTACTCTATTCCTTTTTCCTTTTTCTTATTAATAAATACTTTTTTTTTTAGTTTATATAAATTTAGATGTTTTTTTGGATCTGAATAATAGAATTTGAACATTGTTTGATTATACAGTTAGTAGCTATATATATTTTTGATAGCTTAGACTAGATTAGGTTTACAGGTGTAGTAGAAACTGGATCTCTGGTGAATTGATTTATTGTAAATGAATTGATACGTAGGATTCGGTATCTGTTTTGAGATAAATTGTAAAATTTTTGGAATAACAAGTTTTGGAAGGTTTGATTATGTTGAATTTTTACATTGTGAGCATTGGAATGTATATGTTAATGTTTAGTTTAGAGTAAACGGTATGAGGAAGGTGGGAGAAAGCGTGTCATAAGCCAGGGGGCCGTTGATTAAGTTCTATGAATTGATTGTGTTTTAGAAGTGTTTTCTTGGTATAATTTTCATCAAGTTTTATATAACAAAAATATATTTAATGTCAAAGTTTATAAATAAATATTTTACAAATTCAAAATAAAACACTTCCACGGAAAAACTATTTAATTGAAAGAATGGTAAATAATGATTTTTTTTATTTGATAAGATAAACGACATAAGCAAATATCAATTAACTGAAATTGAACATTTTAATTGGTTAATATTTAGGAAACCATATTTTAGTATATATAAAGATAAAGATAAGTTCTAATACGTTTACTCGCGTATTACGCGGGACAATAATCTAGTATATACATATAATACAGTAACATATTTTTTGTAACATTATTTTTTACTCGTATAACTTTGAGGTTTTTATTTGTTCATATAATTTGTTAAATAATTAAACAATTGTGTTTTTCATATACTCATATGAAGAAAAAAAGAAAAAGAAGAAGACAACAAGAAGAACTCACCGGTTGTTTAAAAAGATCATAATAATTTGTTAGATATAAAAGTAATACTAATGAAAACAATGTTGGAAAGAACGTTGATCAAAATAATTTAGATTCAAACACTGAAAGATTTTTTTTTAAAGTTTTTACATTATGTCATGGGCAAATTTTTCCTGAGCATCCAAATAGTCAGGACCGGCACTGTATGACGCCCACGAGTGGGGCATGATAACACAGGGTAGCTATCGGCTTTGTTGTGGTGGGACACCGGTGGACTTGTAATAGTGTCTAGTCAGAAACATTGGCTTGATGTAGACACTCGATCAGTTTTTCGAAATTTAATTAACTCCTCCACATTCATTTTTCACGTCACAGTCGATGACAATATTTATATTTATTTAACAAGGATTATTTATATTTTTAAAATTAAAACAAGCATTTCTACCCGGGCGTTGCCCCGGGAGAAAAACAAAACTCTCGTGATAAAAGTTAAAAAACATTAAGTTGAAAACCAATTTTCGAGTCAAAAGTTATGAAACTTTAGTGGATAAAGTTAAAAAACTCGAAGTTATGCATAAAAAAGTAGCTAAGTGAAACTCTAGCGGCAAAAGTTTAAAAACCAAAAGTTATGTGGTAAAAAAAAAAACAAAACTTTCGTGGCAAAAGTTAAATGAGCGAAAACTTTAAAAAGAAGCTTCCGTGACAAAAGTAAAAAAATCAAAAGTTGTATGGCAAAAAGTAAAACGGGGAAAAGTAAAAAACAACGTTTCCGTGACGAAAGTTTAAAAAGTAAAAGTTATGTGGTAAAAATAAAAAAGAAAAAAACTTTGTGACAAAAAGTAAATTTAAAAAACCAAAAGTTATGTGGTAAAAATTAAATAAGACGAAACTTTCGTGCCAAAAGTGAAAAAACTTATACTTGAAAACAGACTCCGTTAAATACCCGTTTGTAACTACCATTAGTTACCCAAGTTATAACTAACAACCGTTAAGTCCGTTAGTTGTTTTTGGTTGTACAATACAAACTTGTACTTTTTGCTTAAAGGGTGGTACTATTAGCTACAGTACCACCCTCTCACAACCAAAAGTTCCTTTTTAATATATATATATATATATAATATATAATATTAATTAATTGCAATGTGTTTTGTGGGAGTACTTGATAGGTTCGGAACGAGGTCCAATCTAGTGTCATTGGAACACGTGAAATGGGATCGATTTTTAGGATTTTTAGAATATGAGGTTTTGAAATCTTTCAACTTTTAACACATAAAAAAAAATTTAAAATCTACAAAAGAAAATATATATGAATTACTCGTATTAAAGTGTATATTATTAAAAAAAAATTCCCTTAATGAATTAAATCAAAATATTTTCGGAAAAAGTCTGAAATTTGAAATACCCTTATTAGGTTAGACTAGCTAAGTGGTTGAGCACCAGCTTTACATGCTGGAGGTCTCGAGTTCGAGACATGGGAAGGACATTTGAAGGAATTTCACAATAAAGTCCTCCAGTGAAGCAGGTTTGAGTCCTGCAGAGGGGGCATGGTTTTATCCCAATTAAATGTCGTGCTTCGGGCGGTTTAGTTGGGAGTTTCTCCTCCTACTAGGTATTGAGGGTGAGGGGGCTCTCTAGCGCAGACCCGGTTAAGACAATGTAAGCTAGATCCCCTGTTGCGAGCAAATGATCCACACCTTTAAAAAAAAAAAAGAGTTAGACTGTTAGAGTGTTAGACAAAAAAAATCTAAATCATATCCGGGAAACCTTTACAAACATTCTTTGGATTAGAAAAAACATAAACCAAAACATTTCATCATCCTCATAAACCATATAGAAAATATTAAAAAGAGATAATATTGTCCTAACACTCTTTGGATTTAAGAAAGACACTCGATGGAAGTTAACAAAAATTCAACTTTAGATTATTAATATCAAAGTACTAGAAAACAAATGTAGGAAAAGTATTGATGAATTAAATTTGAGCATCTTCCCATGTAAAACATAGAGAAAATGCCAAAGAAAAGAAAATAGAAAACATGAACATTGTCTTAACATTCTTTGGCAAAGATCGTTGATGGAAGATCCAAATTGGCAACCATTCCACTATCATATAAAGACAAGAGTTTACTCGATTTCATCCTAGGTCGTCACTTATCTTATTTCTATTGTTATAACTTTTTCCATTGTAATAACTTTACTATATCTCATAGAACTTTATATATCTCGTAGACTATCGTCACGTGTAGTCTCGATTGAACGTTTGCGAACCCTGCAGTCTTAGTTTGCCATCAGAACGACATATAGCACAAGTGTGCATCAATATTCTATAGTTTTATGAGTAGTAGCAAATTTGATGTACTATTTAGCTATTCTGAAAGAAAAGAAAAAAATTATAAGCTGATAAGCTGTTTGGATGAAGCAAAGCTTATTAGGCTTTAAAAAAGCTTAAATAGTTAATAAGCCCCTATAATAAAAATTATTAAGCCAAACCTAAGAATTTAATTCGGAATAACGGTGTTGGATATAGTCATATAACCACAAAGTTTTAGAACCACAAAGATATATAGACGAATTACAAATTTACAATGGTCAATTTCTTGCATATACTCTACTACATTATAAAGCATTTGTTCCCTTCATTTTTTCAACTTTACACAAGTGAAAACCCCAAAATACCCCTATCACTTATTCATAATACTCTTAGAATAAATCTCAACCACTCATTTTTCTCTCTCTCCTCAAATCTCAACCACTCATTTTTCCCTCTCATCCATAAATTTATCTAATTCATTCAAAATCTTTTATCTCAAAAACCGTAAATCGATAAATTATAAAAATTATATGGGTGTTCTTAAAATTCCATGCTCTTTCATTAGAGATGTCATTCGATATACTTTCGACGAATTTTTAAATCCGATGATGGAGCCCGTACGGCTAAGGCATTTGGCTATCACACTCTATGACATATCACAACCTATGACCTATCACCCTACCATCTTACCGCCGCAACGCGCGGGTACTTACTCTCGTATTTTAATTAAAAAAAAAGTCAAAGATCCAAGTAGACCGAAATGGGGAGGAAAGCAGGATGTAGAGTTTTAGAACCACATAGTTTTGGATGGCTAGGCCCACATGCATTGCGCTGCAAGTAAATGACCTTTTTATAAGAGGGTGTGTTGTTTTGGTCTTCCTTCATGCACTAGCTAAGTTGTGCATTGAATCGTCTTACACGAACCACATTACCGGATATTTGATTTCATATATTCCATATATACAAGGTTAGTTACAACTTTCTTCATTATTTCAACATGTTTCGAATTGATCACCGACATGCCGACTCTGAAGTTGCGCAAGGGTGCGCCCGAGCTGGGCTCACTTCCCGGGGACCCATAAATTTTAAATAAATTATATAATTTATTTCTTTAAAAGATCATTATAAAAAATCTCTTAGACCTGTTTGATTTTCTAAATAGATATAATGATATAAAATAAATCGTTGTTTATGAGATTCTAAAAAACCACTGGCTTTTTGTCGTGGTCTGTTAGTTGTGTAAGATAGAAAGTTATAATAATATTATATTAAATAGTTGAATTTTTATTTAAATAAATTTATTTATGTTAGTTTTCTAGTTGATAACAATTAATTAGATTTTTATTTTGCACAAATTTTTTGAAACTGTTAGGCTATCTTGTGATACTACCGGTGATCAGAATTTTTTTGTTTGTCACCACGAATCCTATCGGCAAGGTCAGTAGTTCGGTACCATGTAGCTCATGAATAATTAATACATTCATAAACTTAACTTGTTAGTTTAAATCAAGTTTTCGACCACAACATCTACAAGAATTAGATCAACTGAAGTTGTAATACATTGTTAAATAGGATAACCACATCATCATGTACATATGCTCGTTTGTTCATAAATTCATCATATTAATAATTTTAAAAATTATACTTTTAAATCTTTATTCTTCACTGTTCATTGAGACACATGTTTTTTCAAAAAAATAATAGTTAAACTTTCTGTAAGAGTTCAAGGATGGAATTTACCTATGGACAGTATAAGTAATTTATCAAAATTAATATTAACTATGCTTTCAGTTTTCTTGAATTTTGTTGACTTGTTTACATATTTAATTCCCACATGATGTTTCTGTTCTGCCATTCTGGTGTAGATTCAATATACAGTAATTTTTAAGGACAACCAACAAAAGTCCATGCATGTTACCAATTGAGCATAGCTCAACCACACATAGATAAAAATAAGTTGACCCACGTACAGGTGGACTTTTCAGCTATTTATCCGGGGGTCAAAAATGTCTCCGACAATTTAATTACACTTTTTGAGAGGATATAATTACATTTTATTTTTTTTTTGAGTAAATTTCACCAACTTAAATAAGATACAATTTAAAACACCAAACTAGATATCGGTTAACATTTTCGTGCATTTGAAGCATAAAAAAACCTTATATGATTTAATCAAGGTTTAGAATTTTTCTATTTTAAAAATACATAATACTATATCATAAAACATACTTATTATTATAAAAACATTCTTATACTGTCTAAGGTGGAAAATTAGAGTAACAAGAATTCTATCCTTGTGATCCATGTGAGGAACAAAAACTCAATCCTCGTCAACAAAGACTAAAAAACAAAGAATTATTATTAGAATCAGTTTTAACCAAATATAGCATAATGAAATACATGTGATCCAGTTGATCAAAATACATGTGAGGTGAAGGTTTTTCATTTAAAAAATATAAAAGGATTGAATAATCGATTTATTATCG
This sequence comes from Erigeron breviscapus, assembly GCA_034093135.1. Classification (NCBI taxonomy): domain Eukaryota; kingdom Viridiplantae; phylum Streptophyta; class Magnoliopsida; order Asterales; family Asteraceae; genus Erigeron; species Erigeron breviscapus. The sequence goes on from CM067173.1 coordinate 19,567,368, forward strand.
GTTTTACCAACTTGTCTCATGACTAACATGAGAAAAGAAAAATTACTTTAATAAACATGGGTGAAATTTGAACCCTCTATGCTGTTGCATATCATCTACTACTATTAGAGTATTATCGCGATGACACTTTGAAAAATGATATATTATATATAATTCTTTTATGTAATACTAGTCCTAATACCCATACGATGTACGATAGCTATATAAATAAATTTGAATATGCCACATACATGATTCGTGAGTATGAAATAAATTGTGGTTAAAGTAAACCAATGATCGAAGCTAAATTATAATAAACAGTAATGATAAATATAATATATGTTTAGTTGGAATGTTGGATTTACCTTAAATTTTTACAATCACATCAAAATCGGAACTTATAAGCATAGTGGGTGACGACAAATAATATAAGTAATAGGAGTTGAAGAATTGAGAAAGAAAAAAAAAACAATTTTATTAATGAGAAAACGATCAATCAAATAAGGTTATAATGTGTTTTGTATTTATAAGCCAAGAGTTAGAGTTTAATTCTAAGTCTAATAAAGAAATTGAAATTAAAAAAACTAATTTATAAAATAAATAAATTAAAAGGACATGTGTCGATCAAGGATTACGCCACCTGTCGTTTCAAGAACATGTCAATGTTTTAGTTTATTGGTAGATAACATGTCAGCTATTACTAGATTATCAGTGATGACATTGTAGAAGATTTAATTACAAAATTGGCCCACGTGGTATGATTGTTTTCACAATACAATAGCAATGGGGTCCTTACTCAAAATTTTTTTACATACGTGATCCAAAATTAACGGATCCGTTAGTGATGGTCGGGTCAAGTGCCCATCTGCCCCTCACATGCAGGCACCAAGAATGCAAAAAATTGACCACCATATTAATGGATCTGTTAATTTTGGACAAGTATGCAAAAAGTTCATGATTTAATGACTCCATTACTAGTGAACTTAAAAAGGACTTCATTGTTAAAACGTCCCAGTACCAATCTTGCAATTAACTTATTATATTATTCTTTAGTATAATACAGTATAAGTAAGATTTGCAGGCTGCTCTTTGAACATATATATTTTATGGCAACTATATTTATTCCCATATCCTTCTATTTAATAATCACTCTTTGTTGTCACAGATCATTGAAGTTGAACAAATACAACTTGACAAGCTTTAGCTTTCAAATATGAGTTCTGTGTCTCTAATCAAGTCACTCTCATGTTCTTTAAGCTCTACAATGGCCGAAAACACATCAATGATCTCGTTCATTTTACTCTCTCCATGCCCACAAAAACTACTCTTAGCTTCCATTGATATCATCTTCCTTTTTGTTGTTTTCGTTTTCGCAATTCAAAAACTTTATTCGAGATTCACCTCACACAACAGTGACAATTCTAGCATCGACGAACCACTAGTCGCTAAAACCCAAGTTTCTATAGAAACCAATATTTGGTTCAAACTCTCCCTATTCGTTTCTACCGTTTTGGCTGTTTTAGCGACGGTTTCATTCATTTCGGGGTTCAGACAGAACCCCGAAACACAATGGAAGTTGGTTGACGGAATATGTTGGTTAGTTCAAGCGATATCGTTTGTTATAATCACTGTTTTGATTGTCCATGAAAAGAGATTTCAGTCAGTAACTCATCCGGTCATCTTACGTGTATTCTGGGTCGTTAACTTTGTCGCTATTTCGTTAATCTCGTTTTCAAGCATTAACCGTCTAGTTCACCACACTCCATTGTCAAAAACTGAAGACATAGTTTCATCCATTTCGTTACCATTTTCGGCTTTCTTCCTGATAGCATCAGTAATCGGTTCAAGTGGCATTACATTAGTGACGCCGGATTCTAAACCTGATGAACTTGACAAATCATTGAATGTGAGTGGATGGGCTTCTGCTTCAATCATATCAAAAACATTTTGGATATGGTTGAATCCGTTGCTAAAAAAAGGCTACAAAACCCCGTTAACACTCGATGATATGCCGACACTTTCACCAGAACATCGAGCTGAAAAAATGTCGCTAACATTCGGAAAAAACTGGCCCAAACCTGAAGAGAAATCAAAACATCCTGTTAGAACCGCAATAATTCGTTCTTTTTGGAAACATATCGCATTTACAGGGTTTTTAGCGATAGTAAAGCTTTGTGTCGCGTACGTTGGTCCGTTGCTAATCCAAAGATTTGTCGATTTCACATCCGGAAAGAGTACTTCACCCTATGAAGGCTATTATTTGGTACTAATACTTCTAGTCGCTAAATTTACCGAGGTTTTGTCATCACACCATTTCAACTTCCACTCTCAGAAACTCGGGATGTTAATCCGGTCAACTTTGATTACGTCGTTATACAAAAAAGGATTACGCCTTTCGTGTTCTGCCAGGCAATCTCATGGTGTAGGACAGATTGTGAACTACATGGCTGTAGATGCTCAACAAATATCCGATATTATGCTTCAGTTACACGCCATTTGGCTAATGCCGCTTCAAGTAGCAGTAGCACTAGCCATCCTTTATGTGTACCTTGGCTCTTCGGCCGTGGTTACACTGATTGCGGTGTTGGCTATTCTTGCATTTGTGTTTGTGGGTACTAAACGAAACAATCGGTTCCAGTTTAACATTATGACAAGTCGTGACTCTAGGATGAAAGCTACCAATGAGATGCTAAATTACATGAGGGTGATTAAGTTTCAAGCTTGGGAAGAACATTTTAACGAAAGGATTCAGTCGTTTCGTGAGTCAGAATACGGTTGGCTTTGTAAATTCATGTACTCGATCGGTGGAAACATGGTTGTTCTGTGGAGCACGCCTTTGTTTATCTCGACGGTCACATTCGGAAGCGGGGTTTTGCTTGGGGTACCACTTGATGCTGGAACGGTTTTCACAGCCACGTCATTGTTTAAGAACTTGCAGGAACCGATTTGGAGTTTTCCTCAATCGATGATATCTCTTTCTCAAGCAATGATTTCGTTGGGGAGATTAGACGAGTTTATGACCAGTAAGGAATTAGAGGAGGGTTCAGTCGAGAGGGGCGAATTTAGTGATAGTGAAGCTATGACCGCGGTCAAGGTCCAAGACGGGTCATTTAGCTGGCACGATGACCCTTCAGAAGGGGATCTGATCAAAAATTTGAACTTTGAGATCAAAAAAGGTGAACTTGCAGCCATTGTGGGGACTGTAGGATCAGGGAAATCATCTCTACTCGCGTCTATTATCGGTGAAATGAACAAGATATCCGGCAAGGTGAAAGTTTCTGGAACCACTGCTTACGTCGCACAAACAGCATGGATTCAAAATTCGACAATTCAAGAAAACATTCTGTTTGGTTCACCTATGGACCGACACAAGTACAAGAATGTAATAAGAACCTGTTGCTTGGAAAAAGACCTAGAGATGATGGATTTTGGAGATCAAACGGAGATCGGTGAGCGTGGGATCAATCTAAGCGGTGGTCAAAAGCAGCGGATTCAGCTTGCAAGAGCTGTATACCAAGATTCCGACATCTATCTTCTTGATGACGTCTTTAGTGCTGTTGATGCTCACACCGGTTCAGAAATATTTAAGGTGATCGATTTCCTGATTAGATAGACCACTTGTAGCATAAAACCTAAAATTCCTTCCTATTCAAACTCCCATATATATTTTATTGCAGGAATGTGTGAGGGGGGCCCTAAGAGACAAGACGGTCTTACTCGTGACTCACCAAGTCGATTTCCTACATAACGTTGACCTTATCCTAGTAAGTATAATGATCATGTGCTATGGATGTTCACTGGCGAAATCCTGCCAAGTAATATGGTTCTGTTTTTCTGTTTTGCAGGTGATGCGCGATGGGATGATCGTTCAATCAGGAAAGTATGCTGAACTGGTTCAGTCTGGACTCGATTTTAAAGCTTTAGTGTCTGCTCATGAGACCTCAATGCAACTAGTACAAATGGAATCAACTGAACCAGAAACCATGAAAAAACCTCTCAGGGATAATCCCAGGGAAGATAACAATGAAAACAGTAAATCTCTAGAACGCACCCTATCTAATTCTATAACTGGAACATCAAAACTTATTGAAGATGAGGAGCGAGAAACAGGAAGAGTCAGTTTACATGTCTACAAAGTGTATTTGACTGAGGCGTTTGGGTGGACTGGCATGAATCTGGTTTTAGTGTTGGCGTTCTTGTGGCAAGCAACACAGATGGCCAGTGATTACTGGCTGGCTTACGAAACCTCAGAGGATCGAGCTGATTCTTTTGACCCTTCTTTGTTCATTGGAGTGTATGCACTTATTGCAGGCATTGCATTTGTCCTGATTATAGGAAGAGTTTTTTTCTCTATGTTTTTAGGGCTCCAGACTGCACAAAAGTTCTTTAAACAAATTCTTCATAGCATCCTTCATGCTCCAATGTCATTTTTTGACACCACACCTTCAGGAAGAATTCTAAGTCGGGTAACGTGGTTTCTTTAGTTTTCAACTTATGTTTTATCTCCTAAGGGCCAAATAGGGCAAAAGTCGTCCAAAGTGCATATTTAATCCCGAAAACCTCATAAATCACTATTTCTCGAGAAATTAGAATGAATTACTATATATGTTGTAATCATAGGTGATACACAAACAATTTACAAACAAGATAATATATACAGGACAAATGTCTTTAGGGTCAACTCTTCCCGACCCGTTCTGACTCTAACCTCTCATATCCACCCACTTTGCCACCTCTATCTTATGCTAATTGTTCAATGTTTTCAGGCATCAAGTGATCAAACCAACATCGATACTCTTCTACCCTTCGTGATGCACCTGAGCCTTGTTCTGTACATGTCCGTGATTAGTGTGATCATCATAACCTGTCAATATGCTTGGCCAACAATTTTCTTACTAATACCACTCGGTTGGCTCAACTTCTGGTATCGGGTATGTCACTCAGAAGAGAAACACAAACACATGTTAAAAAGCAAGCTTTTAAGAGAGAATTTTATAATGTTTACTACTATTATTATTATCAAACTCTCAAATGAATGGTCACAATCCATTATTGACTCTAAATTACTAATAATAATCACTTACTTTAACACATGAAAATGATAAGGTATTTGTGTCATGCGATTTACCTAATAAACAAAAGTAAAATAAACCCGAAACCAAACACATTGTATCCAATATGGTTAGAGAAAATGATCCTTTTGCCTATTTTCTTCAGGGCTATTACCTTGCAACATCTCGAGAAATAACCCGACTCGACTCGATTACAAAAGCACCCGTCATTCACCACTTCTCTGAGAGCATCTCAGGGGTTATGACCATCGATGTTTCAGGAAGCAGGACAGGTTTGTTCAAGAGAATGTTGACCGTGTAAATGGAAACCTAAGAATGGACTTCCACAATAATGGTTCGAACGGGTGGTTAGGGTTCCGCTTGGAATTTCTTGGAAGCTTATTTCTTTGTGTTTCCACCGTTTTCATGATCCTATTACCTAGCAACGTCATTAAACCAGGTACATTCAAAACCAATGAATCCTTGCCTACTGTTAAAAAAAAAGGAAATCTGACCCATTTACTTTTTGTGGGTTTATTTGGATTATATTTAAATTGTCAACGGTTAACACTTAAAGTGAGCCAAAATGGAGGCGGTTAAAACTGATTGACCGGGTCAAAAGTGATTATTACTGCATGCAACCCAAATCACTTTCAAAAGAATACAGTAACATTTATGTCATAATATCTATCACAGAGAACTGTTAATAAAAAGACTGGCAATCTGAACTGGCCTGTTTAACCCCGTACCCGAATCCGTTTAAGGCTTTAAGCTATCAAGGTTGCTCTAGAGAGAAACTAATGGGAACTAATATGATCACAGAGGACGTTGGATTGTCACTTTCATATGGATTGTCACTTAACGGCCTGCTGTTTTGGGCTTTATATACGAGCTGCTTTGTTGAAAACCGAATGGTTTCAGTTGAAAGGATAAAACAATTTACCAACATACCATCAGAAGCAGAATGGGTGAGAAAAGACAGTCCCCCTCCTCCAAATTGGCCCTACCATGGCAGTTTGGAGCTCAGAAACTTGCAGGTAATCTTCTAAATTCTAATTGTATTATCAAATTCAACACTTTCTCTTTATGTTAATTCATGTCTTTGCTTGTGAGCAGGTTAGATATCGGCCAAACACGCCTCTCGTGATTAAAGGGATTACTCTAAACATTCAAGGGGGGCAAAAGATCGGAGTTGTTGGTAGAACAGGCGGTGGTAAATCAACTTTGATTCAGGTTCTGTTTAGGCTGGTCGAGCCCTCTGGTGGAAGTATTATCATTGATGGTATCGATATATCATCACTTGGACTTCATGATCTTAGGTCCCGATTTGGCATCATTCCCCAAGAACCAATCCTCTTTGAAGGCACAGTGAGAAGCAACATTGACCCTATCGGTCAACATACAGATGAGGAGATATGGAGGGTAAGTGGGTTCAATTCTATCTAAACAAAACTTCTATCTTCACACAATTTCGTAGGGTCCATGAGACCATGACTCCATGCACGTGGTTAACGGATCAAATAGGCTATTTTCAATGAATTAGAAGGTTATATGCTATAAAACTAAAATTTCATGACCTCCGACCTAGCTGACCCAATTTCTTATAACCTGATTGTGTTGATTAGATACATTTGACCTTTACAAGAATAATCTATTTAAACTTGACTTATTTATAAGTAACTGGGTCAAAATTATCTTGTCTACTTCCTTTCGTTCTCCTAACTCAAGAACCTGCTTTGTAGAGTCTCGAAAGATGCCAACTTAATGATGTTGTATCAGCCAAACCTGGGAAACTTGATTCCACAGGTACGTAAAACGGATCCATGGACTTTTTTGGTACAAAATGAAGAAAAGAATCCAAAATCTTTATCATTTATACATATTTGGTTTGTTATTTAGTTGTTGATAATGGCGATAATTGGAGTGTGGGACAAAGGCAACTTCTTTGTCTGGGAAGGGTATTGCTGAAGCACAGTAGACTGTTGTTCATGGATGAAGCAACAGCATCTGTTGACTCGCAAACAGATGCTATAATTCAGAAAATCATAAGAGAGGACTTTGCTGACTGTACCATTGTTAGCATAGCTCATAGGATACCTACTGTCATGGACTGTGATCGGGTTCTAGTCATTGATGCAGGTACTTTCTTATCTATTGGCAGAGGTTGTAAAATGGACGGTTGGGTAAGTAAAATATATAGTCGGGACAAAACAGGTTTGGTCAGGTTTTCTCTAATTTTGTAAACAATCAGTGAGATAAATATGATTAAAAAAAACAAACAATACTATTGTAGGTACATGTGTCAAAACAGGCGGGTTGGGTAACTGGTTGAAGGTTTAGGTGAGAACCTCTTATTTTTAAGGGAGGGTAGAAATGAGTCAGGTTTTAGGACATTGTGAGAATTTAAACCTTAGGCAACTTTTGACCCATTTAACTTGTTCAGCCCTTTTGGCGCATTTAATTTTTTAGTTTATCTTTTATATTCTACCCGTTCCAAATAAAAGGGTTGGACTGACACGTTAGTTAGAATGTTCACTAGCTCCTGCAGCTGATTGAGGTTAATGGAAGTTTACTTATAAAGTTATAAGGTCAGTAGGTCACATAAACACTAACTAATTATTCTTATATGTTCTGATAGGGTATGCAAAAGAATTTGACAAGCCTTCACGTTTGATTGAGAAGCCCTCACTCTTTGGGGCATTGGTTCAGGAATATGCAAACAGATCATCAGGTTTATGAACATCCAATGTATGACAACAATGTCACTCTAATAAGTGATCTAAACGTAATTTTTTCTAGGTATCAATAGAAGTATGCATTACAAAAGAAAGCTACAAATTATTTAAACTTCTTACTTGATGGTCAAATCTCTATATATACAAGATTCCCACCAGCATGCTGGTAGAAATGAGAAAAGTCCATTCAGATCCCCAAAAATGCACGCGATTGTGATTCCCAGTGCTCCTTTGTCAGGCGAATCCTTTCTGCTCTCTCGGTTTTAAGCCTTTCTTCCCAATATTCAGGACAACTGCACAAGTTTAATAAAAAATTAGGCCCTTTCTGCTCTTGAGGTGACAAACTGGGCGGGTCACGCGGGTTGACTAATGGGTCGATATTTCTCTTTTATGGGTGATGTTCATTCAGGTCAAATAGATAACTTAGTTCAGGTCAAACAATAATTTCAATCCAGGTCAGAATAAATCGGGTTTGCTTGACCAGCCAACGCTTATACTCCATTTGTTATGTTCATTAATAATTACTGTATTGATTATCGAAGTTAATTGCATAAAATATGGAGTCCCAACTTTGGTCAAATTCTATTCCAGGAAACCAACTTGGTTTAATCAGTTAAAAGTTATTTTTGAGGAATTAACTTGGTAACTGCTAAGTAACCAGTTTCGAGGCCTAATGTTGTAATTTTTCCTGGGCAAAATGGTTGGTTACCTGGAATTGAATTCGGGCCAAAGTTGGTCACTATATAACTTGGCCCGAATATGACTACAAATTCCACAGTATGAAAGTAATAATATAAATTTTTGTGCATAAAACAATTAAGGAGTTTGCAAAGGGATACTTGATAATTTTTAACCCGTTTCCAGTTTAGAAAAACTCTTTACTCCGCCCATTTGACTAGTTGAGATACAATATTTACCCAAATCGACAAGACTCCTATCCTAATACAATTGATAGATATCGAGACAAGTGAAAGCATTTGTGATACAAAAAAATGTACCTTCGACTCAGTAAAATATTTAGCTCATCCAAATGGAGAGATCCTTGGTAAACTCCTGCCTGTAAAACAACCCAGTTAATCACCATGTATTTATGATGGAAATTTTATTTAGAAAAATAAAAAGGAAGAAAGATAGTTATACCTCACGACAAAGAGGACATTTTGCCGTAGGGTCTGTTGCCTTCAGTCCATCTACAATTGTTACTGATCCAGACTTGCAAGCACACATGAAGCAGAAGATGTGTCCACAAGTCAGATATACGGGATCAAATACAGTATCCTGATCAAACAAATACAATGAACAGATAAATAATCCAACTTTCCATAAAGAATGCAGCATAAAGTCAGTAGTAGTATATAGAGGTAGCAAGTTCAACATGTCTATCAGAAAAAAGGACTGATCTGGCTTATATTTAATCTACAACTGTCAAACATATATAATTTTAAAAATAGCTAAAATGATGCGGGTCAAAATGGGTTGATATGGGCTCTAGGCAAAACAAGTCATCTCATTTGTTGCACAATCCCCACCCATTCTGCCACCGGCCACTTGAAAAGAATAATAATGCCCAGATTTGTTTTTTTAATACGGGATTTTTTTTAATCGCAAAATTCTCGCTTCCTTCCTTCACATTAATCTAAAAGTACAAATGGTCTATCTTTTAAAAAAAGAGAATTAAACATATAAAGTTCAAGGAACTGACCAAGCATATAGAGCAAGTTAAATCTATCTCAAGCTTGACAGCATCAGAAAGCTCACAAGAAAGTGAAGGTTTTCCATCACTAAATACAAGAGAACAGCCCTCAAATAATTCAGATCCCTTCTCTATATCCGTCTTAGTATCCCTTATGTTAATGTGGAAAGCAATAAGCTCACAAAGCCATGGCGACTGAAGTATTTCCAAGTGCATGCTCTGGACTTGTGATCTGAATGCTTGGCCTTGCTTAGAGTCGTGTATCTGCATTAAAAAGAATGAAATCGGGTGTTGCAATTTCAACCCATTTTTTTATGAACAAGTCAATTTGGGTAGTGTTTAATCTCAGCCCACCCCCATTCTGTCTCTCAAAATGGGCTGTTTCAACTAAACAAATTTTCGTCATTTGCCCAACCTGGTCATCTTTCCACCTTTAGCAAATGTGTTTCTAAGATATAAAATAACATGGAACCTTTTGATTCATCTAAGAAAAACAAACCTTATCATATTTCTTAAGAATCTTCCTCATAGCAATGGCATTTATAACTGCATACCCAACAAGATCCTTTCCCTCTTGTATAAACGCACCATGGTTTCCCTGAAACTTGTCTTTGCACCACACGAGGTACTTTCGAAAGCCTGTTGCTAGATGAACATCAAGTACCTTTTGTGCACGCTCATTAAAACATCCAACCACCATAGACATCTCCTTCATAAGGGAAGGAAAGAAACTTCCATCGCATACTACAAAATTTCAAAATCATATCATTGATTTTCATTCTCGGAAACTTGTCAATCTATCACTTTTCGTTCGGAAATATCAAACAAAGCATGAAAACCTCTCTATCCATTTAACACTTTCATCTAGCTTTTACAAGCATGTCCTAAATGCCCTTTAAATATATGTTAAAAAATTATAGTATGCAATTTCAGGTCATAGCAATTTTGTACTTTAGACGACCTGTTAGCCATATAAGTTGTCACGTCATCTACCAAGTCATAAAACCGGCACCAAGTCACTATTTTTACAAGTTATAAAACACCATATGCATACCATAACAAAAATACACAAATTTTGATACATATATTTATAGAAACAAAACGTGACAAGTTGATACATTTGACCTAAAAGAAGAAAATATCTATCACATTCTTTTTGACAATATATATCAAAAAGTACACCTTACATACAAATACATTAAATTTAAAAGTTATAAATACAACCCAGAAAAGGAAAAAAAAAATAAAAAAATCCACCAAATTAATTAAAAAGATGATACTAAATAAAAACCAAGAATTACCATCTATTTTACAAAAGGGGTGACCGCCTTTTAAAAAGATGATATTAAATAAACACCAAGAATATAAATTAAGCTACAAAAAGTAGTAAAAGAAATACCTGGGCAAGAATGAATGCAGGTATTATTATTATTATTATTTTTATCAATATTAGAAGAAGGATGGTGATCAAGATTATCATCAAGAAGTAACATTGATGATGATGAAGAAGCTTCATTAAAACGACATCGTTTCAAGATTTTCTTGAGATTTTTGAAACCAACACCAGGTAGTTTATATTTCTTTTCATTTTGTTGGCTTTGCATGTATTCTTCATATTTCTTGCAAAATTTCATTCTCTCCCGTACCTTTTTTTGAACAAAGATTGTATATATATATATATATATGTATCTATATCTATATTATGTATGAATATATATATAGTGGGGTTTATAAAGTAAAGCACCTCTGGCGCTAGCGTGTCGCCGTTTTCGAAGATAAAGACTAGGTGAAATAGTCAATTTTTTCTTGGGGGGGTTTTCTTACATTTTATACTTTAAAAACGTCATATATATGGATAGATATAGACATACAAATATAGGGTGCATTTAATATTTTTCTTAATTAAAGAAAAAAGTTAATTGCAAGATTGATCCCTGTGGTTTGTACATTTTAGCAAGGGGGTCCCTTTTCGAGAATTGTTGCAATGAGGGGTCCCTATTTTAGAATTTTTTGCAAAATTGGTCCAATTTTGACGGATCCGTTAAAGGTGGCCGTCAAGTGTGCACGTGTGGGGGTATTTATGTACTTTCCACCCCACAGGGACCCCCATTGCTAAAATGGAAAAACCACAGGGACCAATCTTGCAACTAACACCTTAATATCTTTTTTGATTTAATTCAAAAGATTGTAACGTACAATTATCTGCTCGTTAGGTCTCTAATAGTAAATTTATGTACACTTTAAAATTTTAATAATGGAGATATACCTTATATAAATATTTTTATTTTTGAAAACTGATTTATATATAAACTTTTGTTATTATATAAGCTTAAATAAATAAAAGATTGTATGTTAAGAATTTGATATTTATTAAAAAGAAAAAAGCAAATCTGATTGAATAATATAAATGTCATATATGGTATTTTAGTTATCTATTATCGTGTCAAATACACAGAAAGTCAGCAACATTTTTTGAAATAAAATAAATTATTAAATAAATGCAAATAAAAAAACTTATAAATTCTAATTTACAAATATAAGAAAAAGCAAACTAGTAATTTGATATTTGCCTTAAAAAACAAAATCTTTGATATATTCTTAGAATGTAGATATAAGTTATTATGTGAATTGGAGTTTAATCATCAATTGAAGTATTTATAAGTTTTAGAATTTTTAGTGAAAATATGTTTTTAGTAATTTAACTATAAATAATCATGAAAAGCTAAAAAGTGTTAAAAATTATATTTAAGTTAATTATTTAATAAGATTTATTCTTTTATGGAAAAGTTAAAGAGTATTAATTAGTGATGGATTTTTAAAAATTGTAAGTTAATTAAACTTTTTCTACAACTATTAATTGTAAGTCCCTCACTTGATGGTTTAACCCACTAGTGTAAAATACAACAAGTCAAGTATGCACTAGATTGAACTAGTATTACTTAAATATAAATGCAAGTATATAAATAAAGTAATACAAGACTTAAGCAATAAATAATGTAAAGGTGGAACACAATGTAATTTTCAAGTGTATTTTATTTATGATGTTTAAATAAAATACAAGGTTGTTGCGGAATCAAGATATTACAAGTATGTAAATATCCTAACAACCTATGAATTACAAATGATCTATATTTGCTAAATATTCTCTTTAGATCGAAATACTTAAAGTTGTGAAGTATTCCCTTTTACGATCGAGAGTATTTAGACAAATTCACCAAATTGCTAAAAAGTAATTTTAACGAAAGAAATGACTTTGTATTTATAGGCAAATAAATTCATCAGTGAATTTATTGTGCCGTACAAATATGGTTGCATGCATTTAATGAACCGACAAAGTCATTAAATGCATTGGTTAAAGTACAAGGATAAAGTCACATCAATGTGACATGTCATCCTTTTAACCAACCACCTTTACACACGTATTGTACTTTCAATAGACAAGTGGAATGTCCGGGTAAAAGTGTGTAAAGGCAAAAAGTCAAATCCTCGTAATCAGTGTTCAGACTTGTAAGGTCTAGAACACTGACAAAGCTCCAGTCGTAGATCTGGTAAGACTTCCAGTGGACTCCGCCATTTGTCAGTCTTCTTTCTTCTAACTTCAGTCTTTGACTTCAGTAAGAATGTCTTCAATAGAATGGATCTGGACTGGAGTGAAGTCCAGTGAGCAGAAATCTGGTGACTCCAGATTTCCTATACAAGTAAGTTGCTCACTGGGCTTCCATTATTTCTGGACAAATCTTCAGTAAGGCTCCAGACTTCAAGTCTGGAGTGAGTCCAGTAAATCTGGACCTAACAAATTCCCCCTATTTGTTTAGAAATAATGCAAGGTTTTTCAAGCTCTATCTATACAATTTGTATGCTTGAAAAACACTTGTTTTGACTTAGTCTAAAAACTTTAAGTTACTGGAAAACACTTTATAGATCATCAGTGTTCCAGTTTCATCTTTTAGTTCTAACTTAGACTAAATCTGATCACTTACTTGTGAATCAAAATATGCAACTTTATTTACAGCCATCAACAGATAATAAGTTACAATTTTGAAAAATAAATACAATACAAGTAAATGAAAAAGAGTCAGGCTCTTCTCTTTTGAATGTGCCCAGATGCACCTTCAGTTGCCTTTCTCTTTGGTGAAGGGGCAGCACTTGCTGAGCTAATTCCCAGTGCAACTTCCATGTCAGTCTTCTTCTGATGAACCCATTGAATTCTTCTCATGAATGCTTTCTCATCAGGAGTAACATCTGGTTTCCCCTTAAAAGTCAAACCAATCTCCTTCAGTTCTGTCCACCCAAAAGCCTGAACTGAAGTACATTTCCTTTCATCCACAAACCCATCCTCTCTGGTCAGCTTTACTTCAAACTTGGTAAATTTTTCATGATTTTGAGCAAGTTTGATTTCAGCACCTAATGATCCTTTTGGAGTTTGCCCTGAACCTCATCAGTTCATCATATCTTGATCTAGTCTTGGCAACCTGGATCCTTTCCTCAGTTTCCTTGGACACCCTTATCTGTTCCATGGTTTTTTGAACTTCAGCCTGATTAATTTTTCTGGTGGTGTCCAGAGGAATGAAGGTACTGAGGTCTGCATCTCTGGCAGCCTTAGTCTGTCTGGCTGGAAGTTTGGGCAAGCCCGTTATCTTCTTTCTGTACTCATTTTCCAGAGCTGAAGCATTCTGTCTGACCTTTCTCTGGAGGTTCGCCAGTTTCTCCGTTCTTTGTCTAATCAACTCATCCACACTTAACCCATAAGTTTCAGAATCAAACTTTTGTTCTTCTACAGAGTATCTGGAGCGAACATACACATCATCCATAGCATCTAGACATTGATGAACTCTGGGATCAGCCTTCATTCTTTTGTATACATCAACATGCACGCCCAACCTGCCAGCGTTGTAAGAATCAAGAGTCCCCATTTTAGCCATTTGACTTTTATGTTCCAGGAGTTCATTTATTTGACTTCTTTTGTAAATATCTATCATTATGCCCTCCTGCTCCAGTCTCTTAGAAGTTTCCTCATCAGCAGAAGGAAACTTTGAAGAACCTTCAGTGGTTTCAATTTAACCTCCAGATATCACATGCTTCTTTCTTTTTACTGATTTCAATGTGGTTGTGATATCTGGGAATTCTTCAAACTGGGGCTCACTGGCATCAGTACCAGCAGCCTCTTCTATTTGCACATTGGCTTCAGTACCAACTGCTTCTTGTGCACTGGCATCAGTACCAGTCACTTTCTCAATAGCAAAAGCTCTCTCTATGGCAACTTCCATATTCTTTTTTCTTTTCCAACTCCATCTCAGTAGCAACAGTAGTAGCCGATTTTTCCCCCTTGGAATGATCACCAGTCCTGGACTTGAGATCATTCCATAACTGCTCCAACATATGGCGGTCAGATGACCCAAATGTACGACCAGCTACTGGAGTGGTGATATTCACAGTTTTTCTAAGATCGGTCACCTCATTCTTGATAATTTGAATTTCTGAAGGCAAGTGTTTTGGCAATTCATTTTCGATCATTTTCACCACTTGAGGCAACAGCCCGTCTTGAAGACTTCTAAGAACTGACCCAGAGATTTCTTCAGTGATTTCTTTCAACATATTGTGTCTGAACTTCTTAGTACACTCATCACTGATATGACTGATAACAGAATTCTGGTCAAGGACTGGCCTGCTTTCCAGACGGCTCACTGACTCATTCAACTTCTGAACCTCTTCTTTCAGACCTGCAAGTGGTTGTACAATTTCTGCCTTTACTGCAGTCTGAACAGAAGACACCAGTTTCTCTTCCAACCTCTGGACTGCCACTTTGATATTTTCAGAATTTTGATTTGTGGCTAGTACCAGCTCATTCAACTTTTCAAATACCAGCTTCTCATTTCCAGCAAATAGGTTCATTTCTGATGCAAGATTATTTGATAATAAAGATTTAAATTCAGAAACAACCTGAGAAGAAGACTGGAGTGATCTCTCCAGGTCCGCCACCTTACTCAAAAGGCCCTGGACCTCGGTGGAAGAAGAAGTGGAGAGACAACCTGGATGAGTAAGATCAGAAGCAATTTTGGTTGCCAAAGGAACTTGTGCCTGGACTCCTTCAGTGGATGTTGCAAATGTTATAACAGTCGAGTCCAGCACACGAGGAAATTCCAATGGTGTTTCAAGTGGTGGAGGTTGAATTGGTGAAATCTGAAATGAACTTGGGTTGAAATAAGGAATATTTTGCGGAATTGAAGGAGGTGGTGGTGGTGGTGATCAATGATTCTGGTGGTGGTGGCATATCAGATTCTGGTGGTGGTGGTGAAACATTTATTGATTCTGGAGGTGGTGGCATATCTGAAGACTGCTCCACTTCCATTGTTACATCATCACCCAAAAAGGTCATGTCAGTGTCAAAATTTTGTTATCTGACATGGGTGAATCTGCCTCATCCCAAACTGGCAATTCACTTGCAACCTGATCACCAACTTCCCTGTTCAAGTCAATCTGAGCAACCTGCTCAACATTTTGTTCCTGCTCAACAATCTGACCCTGTATCCAAACCATAGGCGGTAAGCAATCTGGAGTTGCGTCTGGTTTATCTGGCCCAACCCTCCAGAACTGCCTCCCAAATATTCAACCAAATGAGTGAAGAAAAATCTCCATGGGGCTGTTAATTTACTCATGTAGATTGTTCCTTTTCTTTGAAGCTGACCATGCTCATCCAATATATCTGAATGGCCCATCTGCCTACAAACATCCCTCATATTAATGCCAGAGGGAAGTGTAATGGCCATCTCGTTTTCTGCTAGGTAATTCAACTGAAGAGCGTCTCTGAGAGAGTCAACAGTAAGAGTGAAAGCCTTGGTGCCTTGTTTCAGTGAAAAGTGAATTGACTCAACTCTGTCATCATACCTAGATGTGTACCAGAATTCACACAAGTATTCGTGGTATATATTCCCTGGATTTAGGGTCAGGGCACCATATAATGGACAACTTAAAAAGAAAGCAGTTAGTCGTCCAATAATGGAAGTGGTTCATGAGTGGTGCCAGAGAGTTTGGCCATCCAATTATTCATGTTTATTCGGATGGCCTCCGCAGTTAAAGTAATGTGTGGTGCTCTTTTTACGGTGGGAGGAGGAGCATATTGGGCAGAAAGAAGATTTTTAGCAGAGTTTGATTGTCTAGGGGCCATTTTGTGCAAACAAATAACCCAGAAAAGAAGGAAAATATGATGATTTAGAGCTTTTTAGGGTTATATTTGATGAATTTAAGATGAAAGAGAGTGATGATTGGAATTGAATAAAGAAGAGAGTAAATGAAGTAATTTTGGGAGTAAATACTTTCGAAATGAAGTGAAAGTGAATTGACTCAACTCTGTCATCATACCTAGATGTGTACCAGAATTCACACAAGTATTCGTGGTATATATTCCCTGGATTTAGGGTCAGGGCACCATATAATGGACAACTTAAAAAGAAAGCAGTTAGTCGTCCAATAATGGAAGTGGGTTCATGAGTGATGCCAGAGAGTTTGGCCATCCAATTATTCATGTTTATTCGGATGGCCTCCGCAGTTAAAGTAATGTGTGGTGCTCTTTTTACGGTGGGAGGAGGAGCATATTGGGCAGAAAGAAGATTTTTAGCAGAGTTTGATTGTCTAGGGGCCATTTTGTGCAAACAAATAACCCAGAAAAGAAGGAAAATATGATGATTTAGAGCTTTTTAGGGTTATATTTGATGAATTTAAGATGAAAGAGAGTGATGATTGGAATTGAATAAAGAAGAGAGTAAATGAAGTAATTTTGGGAGTAAATACTTTCGAAATGAAGTGAAAGTGAAAGTAAATAAGGGTATTTATAGGGGAGAGAGAAAGTGGAATTTCAAACGATTATTTTGAATTTATTCAATATAATTTTGATCGGTTTTTGAAATCCGCATTTAATGCATCCCATCACACATAAATGTATGACAGTTTGACAGCCACAAAAATAACCAACTTGCACTTTTTGTCTTCCCAAGGTAAAAATATCATCATTTAGTTTGAAAAATGACATGCCACGTAGGATAAACAGTAACTGTCCATTCAAAAGGTTTGCTTACGTGGCACGCACAAAGACCAAGTATTAAAATATTATGACTGACATACCATGACTCATTTCAGTGTATCTGGAGGTTGACTGGACACTCCAGTATCACTGGTGGACTTCCAGTAAAGTACCAGAATTAGTTTCCAGAAAAATTCTTCCAGTGAGAAAATAAATTCCCCCTGAAATTAAAAACATTTTAAGGACAAAAATATTTCTTTGAGTCTTCCCCCTGGAATGGTGATCCATAAATCTATTAATGCAAAGATAGTATCACAAAGGCGTTCGATAGCTAAGCTGGCATAGATTTACAAATATGGAAATCAAAGAACCCTGCCAGTGTCACAAAGGCGTTCATAACAAGGTTCCAGATTTAAGGGTTCAACATTCCCAACTCACCAACAAGATATTCAAAGGTTTTCACATCCAGTGGTTTGGTAAAAATGTCAGCGAGTTGTTTGTCAGTGGGAATAAAATGGAGTTCTATGTTATTTTTCATAATATGATCACGAATAAAATGATACCTGAGATCGATGTGCTTTGTTTTTTAGTGCATGACTGGATTGTTTGAGATAGCAATGGCACTGGTATTATCACAAAATATGGGAGTCTTTGAATATTTAATACCATAATCAAGTCTGTAGATGCACGTTTCGTGCATGACTTATTGTCCGTTGCAATGCAATTTAGCGGGCTGATTGTTATGAAGAGATGGCGTCAACAGGGTCGTGATGACGTCATCACGAAGTGGCAGTTCGTGCAAAGCCCACGAAATGTGTTGAAGCCCAGCCCATTACACAGCCTATATATAGAAGACTTAGGTTATTGTTTAGGGTTAATGGTTTGAGTCTAGACAGAAACTATTCATAGGATCGGTGTAGAGATCTATACACCGTGTCCGCCCATGTAATTCATTATTATTGTCGTCTCTTTGATTGTAATCCGTAATCATTGAGATGTTTTCTATACGGATTTATCATTGTATTGTAATCGAGATGACTGAATAATAAAGGAATTCGTTTTTATATCTCTTGTTCTTATTCAATTCGTGATTATATGTTCATGTTTATTCAGAATCCTCAAAGACGATTATGAATGGATTCCGCACTTTCATAGTCGTATTGGTCGTGATTTGATCGATCCTAACCGCACTTTCAATTGGTATCAGAGCGGGGAAGACGATTTAGTCTTCAATCGCGATCTAAATTGAGGATTTTCTGCCGAATTCGTGTGTCAATTCGTGAAGATGAAGAAATTCGTGTGACTTCGTGCTTACGTCAGCACGAAGAGATTTTTGCCTAGTGCTTACATCAGCACGAACTGGCTATTATTCGCATGATTATTTCGTTTGACTTCGTGCTTACGTCAGCACGAAGTGGATCAAGTTCACAGTGACATCACCACGAGTTCATGGACAAGTTATCACGAATTACCGATTAAGTTCGTGTATATGTCACCACGAAGAGGACTTTACCTCGTGTTGACATCATCACCACGAAGATAATCACATATTTTCTATCAAGTTCGTGCTTACGTCATGCCTAAGTATTCACGACTTCGCGCTGACGTCATGCTGAAGATGATATATCGATCTGAAACAAGTTCGTGCTTATGTCATCACGTAGAGGTTTGTCCCCCGTGCTTGCATTATCACGAAGATGTCTACTTCCTTGTTTCAAGCTTATAACAAGAAACAGATTGAGTAAGAGGTTCCAAGTTGTGTGCATACATATCCTTTGAAGCACACAAAACAGGGTAGTTAAAAAAAAAAGTATTTTGGCGGGAAAAATAATTTTTCTCCATAGTCTTAAAATGGCATGATTCATGGAGATTTGAAGTTTGGTAGCGTTCGAAAAATTTTCGGTCCGTTTTTGTGCGTTTTCGACACGGTTTGACTGAAAATTTTCGGCAAATATCAAATTTTTCCTATCGCCTTAGAAATAAAAATTTACGTGAATACCAATATTTCATGTAAATGAGTTTTCCCTGTTTTTGGCAAAAGAGATTTTGGCTTCATCTCTTAGCCTTTTGGAGATCCTCAAGAATGAGAGATATTTATAACCTAAACATAGGCTGTTCATTCAGAATTGTTGCAGAGAAATAGGGGGGATAAAACTTTAATGTTTCTCTCGGATTTCTAAGCAAAATTCTGAAAATACTCGAGTTGAGATCAAAGTGTTTTTCTGTTAGGATTAACAATTGACGGTGAATGCTCGAGTAATGAAGATCATATTATGGTCTTTAATATAGCAGTTATGGAAGCTTTTGTCGAAGTATTGAAATAATGAAGCTGGTTATTTGTTGTTTGAGTATTTGAAGATTGAACCTATCTATATTCCATGATGTAGGGATGATAGTCAGGCAATTCGTAAGTTATATTGCGAGATTAAGATCTTTATGTGATTGGCGGTTTATATAACTGAAGGGGAGATCTGATAAGAAAGACTTCAGGTGATTAGTAGAGTTGTGGAGATACAAGACGGAGTTAGATGCTGCTATTTGAGACAGGGTCTATGGTATTACATTTTGTGATTCAGGTTGTAGAGTTTCTTATCTTTGTGATAGCTGATTGATTTGATGCTGATTGTTGGAAATTCAACTTCTCTATTATATGCCGGTTAGGCAAGGCGAGATTAATTTCTCGAGCGACGATCCTAAGTGGAAGGTTGCAATGCTTAATTCGGAGGTGGTTAATTGTTGAGGGGGAGAACTACAATGAGATGTGTTGGGTTAGTTGGTTGTCATAGAGGGACAGGGACTTTGCAGTTTGAAGATCGGGATGTGATGTCAGAAGATCGAGTTTCAACAAGAAGACTCGATATCATAAGTTAAGGGAGAGCCAGTTGATTCAGGTTTTTCGATAGCTATTGATTATCGGAGTTTATCAAGAATTGATTGCAACGGAAAAGGGGGAGTCTGTAGATGCACGTTTCGTGCATGACTTATTGTCCGTTGCAATGCAATTTAGCGGGCTGATTGTTATGAAGAGATGGCGTCAACAGGGTCGTGATGACGTCATCATCACCTCGTGATGACGTCATCACGAAGTGGCAGTTCGTGCAAAGCCCACGAAATGTGTTGAAGCCCAGCCCATTACACAGCCTATATATAGAAGACTTAGGTTATTGTTTAGGGTTAATGGTTTGAGTCTAGACAGAAACTATTCATAGGATCGGTGTAGAGATCTATACACCGTGTCCGCCCATGTAATTCATTATTATTGTCGTCTCTTTGATTGTAATCCGTAATCATTGAGATGTTTTCTATACGGATTTATCATTGTATTGTAATCGAGATGACTGAATAATAAAGGAATTCGTTTTTATATCTCTTGTTCTTATTCAATTCGTGTATTATATGTTCATGTTTATTCAGAAACCTCAAAGACGATTATGAATGGATTCCGCACTTTCATAGTCGTATTGGTCGTGATTTGATCGATCCTAACCGCACTTTCATCAAGAAACTGGTTCTTCATCCAGAGTATCTGAGCACAACAACTGGCTGCAGACACGTATTCAGCTTCAGCAGTTGACAATGAAACTGAAGTTTGCTTCTTACTGGTCCAACTGACCAGTTTGCCACCAAGGAAATGACATCCACCAGTAGTGGATTTCCTGTCTATCTTACAACCTGCATGATCTGAATCTGAATAACCCATTAGATCCATGCCTGAGCCTTTGGGATACCAAAGGCCCAAACTGGGGACACCCTTAAGGTATTTCAGTATGCGCTTTACAGCAAGCATAAGAGATTCTTTTGGATTAGACTGATATCTGACACATAAACATGTTGAAAACATAATATCTGGTCTACTGGCAGTTAAATACATCAGTGAACCAACCATGCCTCTATAGACAGTGGTGTTCACTGGTTTACCATCTGGATCTGAGTCCAGAGTAAGTGGTGCAGAAATTGGAGTGGGTTTAGATGGTGAAGAGTTCATTTCATATTTCTTTAAAAGATCTCTAACATATTTCTCTTGATTAATGAAAATACCATCTCTGGTCTGTTTAATCTGGAGTCCTAGAAAATATGTTAATTCACCCATTAAACTCATCTCATATTCAGATGACATAATTTTAGAAAATTTCTTGCACATGTTTTCATCAGTAGACCCAAAAATAATATCATCAACATAAATTTGTACTAGTAGAAGATTACCTTTTTCATGAAGAATAAATAAGGTATTGTCAATTGCACCTCTTTTAAAACCATTTTTCAATAAGTGTTTAGTTAGAGTATCATACCAGGCACGTGGAGCTTGTCTGAGACCATAAAGTGCTTTGTCCAGACGATATACCCAGTGGGGATGTTTTTCATCAATGAAACCTGGTGGTTGTCTGACATAAACTTCTTCTTCTAGTTTTCCATTCAAAAATGCACTCTTTACATCCATCTGGTAGACCTTGAACTGATGATGAGCAGCAAATGCTAAGAAAATTCTGATCACTTCAAGTCTAGCCACTGGAGCAAAAGATTCATCAAAATCAACATCTGATTGGCAATACCCCTGCGCAACCAATCTGGCCTTGTTTCTGACAACATGACCATCTTCATCTACCTTATTCCTGAAGACCCATCTAGTTCCAATTGGTTCTTTCTTGCCAACTGGGAAAGGAAACAGGTACCAAACCTTGTTCCTTTCAAACTGGTGAAGCTCTTCTTGCATAGCAATCACCCAGCTTGGATCTTCCATAGCCTCGTCAATCTTCTTTGGTTCTATCAGTGATAAGAAGCTGACATACAAACATTGATCACTGGAGGCTCTTCTGGTCTGAACCCCTCTACTGGAGTCTCATATGATCTGATCGATAGGATGAGCTTTTGTCCACCTAGAGTATTGACCAGTGCAAGAATTTCGTTGAATTTCTTCTGGTGTTTCTGCAGGAGGAGGATCTTCCCAAACTACTTCAACATCTTCATCTGAATCATGAAGATCACGATTTGCATCATGAAATTCTTCATTTGAAGGCATTTCTTGAAGTACTGGTTCAGTTTCAACAGGAACTGATACTGGGGGAGTAGTACGAACATCTGATCCAATAATAAGTTCAGAGGGTAGCTTGAAATTTATTGAAGGATAGAATGGAGTACTACTGGAGGATTTCTTAATCTGAACAGGTTCCAGGTCAGGATGACTGGAAACTTCTTCTGGAGAATCTTTATTGTAGTTGATAGGATCAGATTCACAGAAGACAATTAGAGTTACTGGGGGAGTATCAAGGGTTGGCTTTTTATTGATTGCTGCATTTGATTCATCAAATGTGACATGTATTGACTCATGGACCTTCTCCAGTCTCTTGTTATTGACTCTGAAGGCCTTGCGAATGGCTGAATAACCTAAGAAATATCCTTCATCAGCTTTGGCATCAAATTTGCCTAACTGACTGGAGTCGTTCAGGATGTAAACTGGACATCCAAAAATGTGAAAATAACCAATATTGGTTTTCTATTTCTTAAGACTTCATAGGCTGTCTTTTTGTGTCTTTTGATGTACACAGACCGGTTCTGGGTGTGGCAAGCAGTAGCAATTGCTTCAGCCCAGAAACTGGTAGAAAGACCAGATTCAGCAAGCATGCTCCTGGCAGCTTCTATCAGCGTTCGATTCTTTCTTTCTACAACCCCATTTTGTTCTGGAGTACGTGCTGAAGAGAAATTCTGGGAGATGTCAGTGTCAGTACATAATGACTCCAGTGTAGCATTCTGGAATTCTGTTCCATTGTCACTTCTTAACTGACACACTTTTCGCTTATATTTGAGTTCAATTTGCTTGATAAGAGCAATGATTTCAGCAGCAGCTTCATTTTTAGACCTGAGAAAGATAACCCAACAATATCTGGAGAATTCATCGACAATCACCAGGGTGTATCTTTTACCAGCACGAGTCTGAACATTCACTGGACCAAAAAGATCCATATGAAGCATATGAAGTGGTTCAGATATGCTGAAATTCTGCTTGGTCTTGAAACTGGTACGTTTCTGCTTACCCATCTCACATCCTGGACATGGCCTTTCCTTTTTGAAGAAAACTGAAGGTATCCCATCTGCCAGTTGTTTTCTAGACAACTTATTAATATTTTTGAAATTTAAATGGGATAATCTTTTATGCCATAACCAGTTTGTGTCTTCATCAGCTTGAGTATAGAAACAGTGCTCTGAAGGAGAGCTTTCCATATCCATTACATACACATTCCCTCTTCTGGGAGCAATCAATACTATCTTCCAGTCCTTGTTGAATACAATGCCCTGAGCAATATTGAACAAAACTTGATAGCCATCATCACACAGTTGACTTACACTGATCAGGTTATATTTCAAACCATTCACATAAGCAACTCGTCTGAATTTGACTTGTCCATTATTCAGAACACCATACCCCTCAGTTTTTCCACAACCATCATTTCCAAAAGTAATGAAGGGTCCATCAGAAATTATGAACTCCTCCAGCAGGGTCTTACATCCGGTCATTGTCCTGCCAGCAGCGTTGTCAAGATACCAAATATATTTCTTTCGATCGCCCTGCACATCCACCAGATTGATTAGTTAGATTTGGGAACCCATCGACTGATGGGTTCACTGGACCCTCCCTTATAGGTCCCTGGAGGTATCTGGTTGAGTTCACTTTCTTCCAAAACAGATTTCTCTGCAAATGCAATTGGAACTGACAGTTTTGAAACCTTTTTCTTTTTCTTTTCGACTGAAGAAACATATTTTGTCTTTCTTTGAAAAAGGTTTTGTATTTTGTTTAGGGCCAGATGAAGTACCCTCAAAATTGTTTAATCTTGCATTACAACTTTGAATTTGACTAGCCAGTAGTTGAAACTGGCTCTCTAGCCTTAACAAAACACTTTCATCAGATGACACCTGAGCCTTTCCAGTTGACTGGACTTTAGGCTTAGGTAGGGAGACATTCTTCTTCTTTGAAACTGAAGGTTCCTTGGAAGAAGACTGAGGCAAAGGTTTCTTCTGATTGACCTTTTTAACCAGAGCAGTCACCTGTGGT
This sequence comes from Erigeron breviscapus, assembly GCA_034093135.1. Lineage (NCBI taxonomy): Eukaryota > Viridiplantae > Streptophyta > Magnoliopsida > Asterales > Asteraceae > Erigeron > Erigeron breviscapus. Next base: position 19,591,888 of record CM067173.1, read on the forward strand.
GCTCCAGTTTTGACCTCTGGGATTGAACTGCAAAAATATTGGCCTTGGGAGTAACAGGCTCATCATAAATGGTAATGGGCCTGAACCCCTCTGGTAAACGGTCAATAACTGGTATCAAGGATGCAACATGAGTATTTCCATCCAAATAAGCACGTTTTTGAGTGGGAAATTGATTTACTCCAGCATCATATGGATTTCTGGTTTCCAGCCATGATTTAATGACCTGTTTTTCCTTTTCTAAAATGATTTCCAGGTCTTGTTTTTCTTGAATCAGTTGTTCAGTTACCAGAACCTGTGCTTGAAAAGCCAGTTCAATATCTTGAAGTTCTTTTAATTTTGATTTTAAAACCGAAATTTCAGAAAAATCTGTTTCTAGACCATTTACACAGTCAGATCTAACAGTTTCAACAAAAATTAAATCAGAATTAAGAGCTTCAGCAATGTCCAGTTTTAGTTCAGGGTCAGTTTCAAGATCATAATCACTTACCTTTTTTATCACAATATCCACCCATCTTCCAGATGTGACATCTTCCTTCACCAGATGCTCTTCGTCTGCCAGAGCCATGTAACAGCAGTCTCTTTCCTCTTCTTCATCAACTGATGAATCATCAGAGGGAACCCATTTTTCTTCAGTAGTTGCAATCATGCATTTATTATTTTCTATTTGTTGTGACATGAGAGCAATTTGAGCCTTAAGCTTTTTGTATTTCAATTTATAGCTATCATCAGGCTTTTTATTAGAAGTAAATGGACCAGGCTGGGATACAAACTGACTGGACTTGCAATCCTTCATGAAATGACCTTTTCTGCCACACTTAAAGCATGTCAGATTAGTCTTATCAGTAGAAGTACTGGATGCATATTGTCCACTGGGCCTATTTGCTCTTGCTTTGAAACGGTTAAATGTTTTAGCAATCATTGCAACCAGGTCATCATTGTCAGATTCATCACAGTCTGGAGAGATATTACTAGTTTCTCCAGATTCCATAAGTTCAGACATCATCTTCTTCATAGAAAATACATTCTCAGAAGACATTAGTGCTGCACATTGTGGTTCAGTACGACTGACCACATTGGAACTACTGGAGGCATGGTTTAAGGCATCTTGCTCTGCCACAATTCTCTGAGCCTGATTCTCTTCAGTGTATCTGAAGGCTCCATATAAGGTTGATAAAGTGTGAGAGTGCAGAGTTTTTCCTTGTCTTAAAACCAGGATCATGTGAGACCATTTGGTGGGTAAAATATCACAAAATTTCTCCAGAAGTATATCCTTGTCTTTCTCAACCCCCAGTCCTCTCAACTGGTTAATAATGCTTATAAATCTGGTATAAGTACCAGTAAGAGACTCATTGGGGAGAGCAAAAAATGACTCATACTTCTTGTTTAAGGCGACCTTTCTTGTGACAATGGTGTCATTACCTCCTTCAAACTGGTTCACCAATTCATCCCACATGGATTTAGCACTGGGAAAAAGAACTAGTGTGGAATTAGGGTTTCTGGAACAGCCCCGAGGATCATGTTTTGAGAATGGTATCTAAATTTACCAATCTCCTCTTCTCTTCAGACCAATGTTCCTCCCTCTTTTCCCTTCCTCTTCTAGATCCAGTTGGATCAAGTAGAGGATTGAGAGGAGATGTGGGAATATAAGGTCCTTCATTTAAGATTTTCATCATATTCCTCTCAATTCCAGTAACATGTAATATCATCCTAGCTTTCCACGTCCCAAATTCATCACTGTTCCCACTTAAATTTAGGAACAGGATTATTTGAGTAGTGCACATGCACATGTGGAGAAGCAGGAGTAGGAGGAGGAGGATTAGTATTAATAATGGGTGGGTCATTATTTTGATCATTAACATTAGGATCAGGACCAAGATCAAAACCTCCTTGTGTATTTTCTGGGGTGGCCATCAAGAATGCAGATCTAGGCAAGTTTGAAATTTAAATGGGATAATCTTTTATGCCATAACCAGTTTGTGTCTTCATCAGCTTGAGTATAGAAACAGTGCTCTGAAGGAGAGCTTTCCATATCCATTACATACACATTCCCTCTTCTGGGAGCAATCAATACTATCTTCCAGTCCTTGTTGAATACAATGCCCTGAGCAATATTGAACAAAACTTGATAGCCATCATCACACAGTTGACTTACACTGATCAGGTTATATTTCAAACCATTCACATATGCAACTCGTCTGAATTTGACTTGTCCATTGTTCAGAACACCATACCCCTCAGTTTTTCCACAACCATCATTTCCAAAAGTAATGGAGTGTCCATCAGAAATTATGAACTCCTCCAGCTATGGTTGCATGCATTTAATGAACCGACAAAGTCATTAAATGCATTGGTTAAAGTACAAGGATAAAGTCACATCAATGTGACGTGTCATCCTTTTAACCAACCACCTTTACACACGTATTGTACTTTCAATAGACAAGTGGAATGTCCGGGTAAAAGTGTGTAAAGGCAAAAAGTCAAATCCTCGTAATCAGTGTTCAGACTTGTAAGGTCTAGAACACTGACAAAGCTCCAGTCGTAGATCTGGTAAGACTTCCATTTATCAGTCTTCTTTCTTCTAACTTCAGTCTTTGACTTCAGTGAGAATGTCTTCAGTAGAATGGATCTGGACTGGAGTGAAGTCCAGTGAGCTGAAATCTGGTGACTCCAGATTTCCTATACAAGTAAGTTGCTCACTGGGCTTCCATTATTTCTGGACAAATCTTCAGTAGGACTCCAGTTCAAGTCTGGAGTGAGTCCAGTAAATCTGGACCTAACATTAATATAATTAATAATTAAAAGTTTTTTAGTTCCATATTTTTTGATTTATAATTTTAATTATGATACATGTAAATTTAATTTTTAGGTTAACTAAGATTTTTAAATTGTTAAGAAGTGGTTAGGCCAATAGTCTTTTATTATATATAAAGAAAAGTTAGTTGCAAGATTGGTCCCTGTGGTTTTTCCATTTTAGCAATGGGGGTCCTTATGGGGTGGAAAGTACATAAATACCCCCACACGTGCACACTTGACGGCCACTTTAACGGATCCGTCAAATTTGGATCAATTTTGCAAAAAATTCTCAAAATAGGGACCCCTATTGCAACGATTCTCGAAAAGGGACCCCCTTGCTAAAATGTACAAACCACAGGGACCAATCTTGCAATTAACTCTAAAAAAATTAATTATAAATTATTATAATACAAAAATTAATTTAAGTCAATGAAGAGTTATTGTATTTCTTATGAACTTACGAGAAAAACAAATATTGTTTGAAGTCATACATCCAATGTTTCATTGACAATACAAGAAAAATAAAACACATTAAAATATGGTTAAAGAGATATGAGTATACTATGAACGACTATTAATTTATTATAAACACTTTACATAATCTTTCTACCTTTATGTAGAGGTAAGGTTGTCTACATCATACCTCCCCCATACCCCGGCATAGGCTGGGATTTGTTGTTGTTGTTGTTGTTGTGTTGTTGTTGTATTTACATATTCGTTTTGATAACCAATTGTATTTTGATTTTTGAAATTTATATATATTTTAAGTTTTAAAATAAAAAATTTCGAATTACTCTCACAGCTTAACTCCTAATAGTTTAGTTTATATACTACTATTCACAAATGTATGTATAAATATGCATTACTTTTCTAAAAAGAGTAGCTTTCCATATTTTTTCATGGACAGAAAAGTGGAAACTCCCGCGGGATCCTTTTTCTGCGGGATGCTCTTTTGCGCTACGATGGAATTTTTTGCTTGTTGTCCTCTTACTTACTCAATTGTGGGGGTCTCTCGGGTGTCTGATCCGATCAGTCTCGTGATGAAGAGAATTCCGATCTTCCACTAAGAAAGGTCCGCATTCTTCGAAGATTGAGGAACAAGACGAGATCTATTAAGAGAATGATTTATTCTCGAAAAAATCTGAATAGTTACATCCAATTACAAACTACACGAGAAAAAGACTAATAGAAAGCGGGAAGAATAGTCCTAGTTTGGACTTGATCACAGTGATTCTCGTACCTTGTGCTGCAAGGCAATGTTAATTGACACTGTTACCATCAAAGCGGGGAATGAATGTAAACCAATTGTTGACAGAGATGATTAGCTTGGGAAGGTGGCTTGGCTTCTCCTTGTGCTTTGATAGCTTTCTAAAGTAGAGATCTAGCAACGCATTCTAAGCACAGATCATTGGTATTGGATGTATCGTTAGGTTGTGCCGAGTCAAATCTGCTCCGTTTTTTTTCCGTTGCAGAAAAAAGATCCCCACGTTCGAATCATTTAATGGTGTCTTGAAATTTAAAAGTTTAAAAAATTTAAAATATGACAAAACATCAATAGGCAATAAAATTAATATCAATCAATTTATCAATATCGACATTAAAAGTATAATAGTTTTTTCAATATTCAAATCTAAGCTAATGACTTCTTTTATATCATCACTGGTTTTCAGTAATTGGTGAAGCTGGATGTCATCACCCTTAATTTTGTCTTCACGTTGAAACTATACTACTCTACGCATTACTTTGGATATATTTTTAATCTCGAATAAGAGTCCCTAACAACAATCTATTGTTTTCAGATTTACAAAGAGCTTCTTTTTTTTCCTTTTTCAAAAAGAAAGCAGGATTCATGTGAACTTATACCAACTTCTACCAAAATGTGGACACAATCACAATGTTTTGCTTATCCATTATGTCAATCTAGTGAATGTCGTTTTCGCTTATTATAATTTATACTTGATTGTATGTACTGTTAAGCACTTTAACCTCTCAAATGTCATTACATGCAGTTTATGTCTTTTAAGCTTTTAACTAACACTGAAGTTCTTAAGGTTAGACGCGTTTTATTTCTTCACAAAATGTTTTAAGTTTGAAATATCTCTAAATTAATATTATATATGGGAATGAAACGGTAAGGAAAATGGTGGGAAATGATCTTGGAATATCTTTGGAAGGCCACATACATCTAGTAAAAACATACAATTTTCAAATAACATGAACAGAAAAACATTCTCCATTTACCAGTTTATATTTTATGTATGTTGTCTCTCGTGTAGTTTTAACATATACTTCTAATTAAATAAACCGTAAACTTCATTTGTTCCAAAAAATAGTCAACCGTAAACGTATAGTTTCTTAACTTTTGGGAAACTACAAATGTTTGCCAACGTTTATTTCTATAGAGGTGTCAATGATCCATGACCTTAAGTTGTGAAATATTCAGGTTTTATCTATGAGACGAAGGTTGTTAAATACAAATCAAGACTCTATTAATCTCCAATTGTTAGGAGAGCCTAGTGGGTTTTCTTTTTGCACCATTAATTGGCTCATAGTAATGGAGTCCGATATCCACTGTTGAATTTAATATTATACAGGCCGACATCCATATAGATCGAACATTAACAAAAGTACAATTTAATATATATCTTAATCTTAACTTAATTTTAATACTACAATAAGATATATATATATATATATATATATATATATATATATATATATATATATATATATATATATATATATATATATATATATATATATATATATATATATATATATATATATATATATATATATATATATATATATATATATATATATATATATATATATATATATATATATATATATATATATATATATATATATATATATATATATATATATATATATATATATATATATATATATATATATATATATATATATATATATATATATATATATATATATATATATATATATATATATATATATATATATATATATATATATATATATATATATATATATATATATATATATATATATATATATATATATATATATATATATATATATATATATATATATATATATATATATATATATATATATATATATATATATATATATATATATATATATATATATATATATATATATATATATATATATATATATATATATATATATATATATATATATATATATATATATATATATATATATATATATATATATATATATATATGTATATCATATATATATATACATCTATATATATATATATATATGTATATTATATATATATATTTATATCAAAATATATATACATGTAATAATCTTGACAAGGGAAAAACCGAGGTGTCAAAAGTTCATATGAACAAGATAACCTTTTACCCTTAAGTACATTGTTTAAGGTACTTTTATTTTAACAGAAAAATATTCGCAACATTTATATTACTCCCAAATAATCCTAAATATGTATGTGTCAAGACTTAATTTCTGGATTTACATCTAGGAAGCTCTACTAAAAAAAATTAACCCTACATTAACATTGTCCAAAGTATTACGAGTATATCTTATTTTGTAACTTTATTACAAAATAATTTCATGTTTAAACTAAACACCAACATATTTAGTGTAGTTCCTGTTATTTTCTAGTTAGGCACGTAGGTTATGATTAAATCTTATAGGTCAAAAGCTTTATGTTGGAACCACGTTAGTGTGACCGTCACTGATCATCTATCCTTCCTGATATGATAATTGACGATAACTGAAATCCCTATGTCTAGTAAATATTCGATGGACGTATTTACTCTTAGAGACGTATTATAGGGTTTCCCATTAGGTGATTGGACTTAAGAGGACTAATGAGGCACGAATTAAACACCAGAGGGACTAAATGTAAAAATATGCTCCTTATATAAATGGAGAGTAATTAACCTAATTTAAGGTTAATCAACTCATAATTTCACAGCCTCCCCAAAACAAATTCGTCCTTATTCCTCTGAAGAATTCATCAATCAAGAATTCATCACTCCATCCTAAATCAATCATCTTGTTATGGGAACCCGAAATCAATAGCAATCATGCTTTATGCTGTTACAGGTTCCACAGGACGATCTGGATTCCCCGGTACGTTATTATATGGATCGAATCATGTTTTATTCCAACATTTACTTTTTGTGATTTTAAAATTAGAACTTTCTCCTATGCAAATCTCGGTGGGAATAAAAAAAAAGTTACACGAACGTTTTATGTGGTGGTGGGTGATTGAGTGAAAGGCCAAGTTATAGAATCCAACATTATCGTCACAAATAAAAAACAAAAAAAGTTATTGTAGGCTATTCATGATTTTTTTTTACGGATAGTTTCTTGGTGTCATATCATTTTACTTTATAGTTGATTTATGTATTTAATTATTTAGCTTTAATTTCATTTTGTATTTGTTATTATTTGTATTTGTATGTCCTCACGGTGCGACGACCATGGTGGTAAAAGTGGCAGTGAGGTAGTGGTG